>CM077504.1:22383279-22861501 GCA_039654745.1 Houttuynia cordata
TCGAGTAACTGGTTACACGATAGTACTGGCTATCGATTAACTGGTTACACTATAGTACTGGCTATCGAGTAACTGGTTACACGATGGTGCTAGCTATCGAGTAACTGGTTACACTATAGTACTGCCTATCGAGTAACTAATTACACTACTGCCTATTGAGTAACTAGTTACACGATAGTACTGGCTATCGAGTAACTGGTTACACGATAGTACTGCCTATCAAGTAACTAGTTACACTATAGTACTGGCTATCGAGTAACTGGTTACACGATAGTAGTGGCTATCGAGTAATCGATTATGCGATAACTTTTTTACGGGACAAACTTCAACAATGCGTATTTTACTCATTTCTGATCCGTTTTGGCCTATTTTTTTTCGTTCTTCCTTATTTTTAGTGTTCTTTCTTATAATGATGAAAAAATGTCGAAAAACGGATTAAAAATGATAGAGATATGACCGGGGGGGGGGGGGGGGGGGTCCCTCGGCTTAACGGTGCGGCGGCGGAGGCGTCGGGGCAAATACCGAGGTGACCAGCTTTGGACGACCCGAGCAGTTGCCCGGGAGGGGTGGGCACGGGTTCCCTCAGCTCAACGGGGCGGCGGCGACAAGGTGGGGGCCTCAATCAGCGGCGGCGGCGACCGGGGTGGAGGGAGACTCAATGAGCAGCGGCGGGGACGGGGGGCACAAACTCTCTCAGCTCAATGAAGCACCATCGGGATGGGGGTACTCACCGGGGGGACGAACCTCAGGGAGATAGTAAGCCATTTTTTCGTTGAAGAGGTGCAACGATCGATTCGTCAGCCTGATTCTCACTTTGGTGAAAATCAGCCTTTCAGGGTGAAAGGTGAAAAATTGTCACCTTTCAGGGTGAAGGTGAAAAATTGTCACCTTTCACCTTTCAGGTCCAATTTTCGGCCTTTCAGCAAACAAACACTTTTTTGGCCTGAAAGGTGAAAAAGTGAAAATTTTCACCTATCACCGTCACCGACCATTTTTCACCCTTTCAGCTTCCAAACAGTTTTCACCCTGAAAGGTGAAAGGTGACAATTTTTCACCTTTCAAGGCTAAAATATTGGTTTTTCAGCTTTCCAAACGCACCCAAAGTACATATGAGGTTTTCAAAAAAAAAAACTATGAGTTATCCACATCAATAAACGAATCTTGTATGATGGCTCAATTGTTTTTGGTAAAAAATAGTCGAACTTAATTTACTGGTGGGTTAGATGGGCCCTTGTATTGAGTACAAGAAGAGAATGTGTACATACTACACACTTCCATTTCTAATTACATTTCCCCTTCATCCCATTTATATTGTCCACATTTCGGAAAATGTTGAATTCGTCGAGAATATCTAACGAATTCCTTGCATCCACTTATTACAATGAGAAGAAAAAAGTGAAATGAGGCAAATAACATGGTAGGAATGATTGTTTGACAATGACATGGACTATTTTTTTTTTGCAAACAAGTGAAACAACATAACTACTTTTTTGTTATTAATAAATTCATTAGTAAAAATCTTTTTAGCATACCAGGCAGGAATTGCACAAGTGCAAAAGCACGTGGTTGATAAAATCTTTTGCAAATTTACCCTCTTAACCGAAGGGACGTGGAGGAAAAAACAAAGGCGTGCATTAACAACTAAAGGAACCATCCACATATAGTTAATATCTAAATTAGGGATAATTAAACTTTTCTGTTGCCAATTTTATACTTGAAACTGAAAAAGAAACAAAGGCGCGCATCTAACGACTAAAGGGGCGTCAACCATCTCACGTAGCTTAGTGCCCTGAATTCCACTAATTACTCGCATTAATGCACGCGAGTTCTTGAAGTTGCCCCTATGAACTACCGAAATGTACATGCTCATCCTAAAAATTAGTCACAATAGAATAGGGACGTGAGGATGGGATTGACATATTGAAAAAATGGTCATCATGGAAGAATTAGCAAAGATTTAAGCATGGCATTTTCTCATCTTAACTCGCATCATTGGATCAATATATGAAATCCATAAAGCCAACTACGGAAAACAATGTGTTGCCAAAAAAGATTATGGATAACCATCTAACATTTATGATGTACCTATTATTTCCCCCCTTCCCAAAATGCGGACCCTTGATTGAAGAAATGAAGATTCACCTTGTCCACACATGAAAGATCTATTAAAGACTTGAGCAGAACATTTTCTCATCTTAATACTCGTATCATTGGATCAAGATGTGAATCCATAAAGCCAACTACGAAAACAATCTGTTCTGTAGCAAAAAAAAAACTACGAAAACAATCTGTTGCCAAAAAAGACTCGATAAGCATCTGCCACTTATGATGCAACTACTAGTTTCCCCCTTCCCCAAGACACGGACCCGTAATTGAAAAAAGTGATGATTCTACTGCTTGTGGCATGTTGGTCTTCAATCTCCCATGTAGTGGAGAAGACCATGTTGGTCTGATACCCCTGACTTAGGTGTAATTGCATATGCCCAGAAAATTCTGAAACTAGTATTTAACCCTTATGTGAAAGGGCAGAAAAAAAAGACATGACACTTGTATATTAAATTTTTTCATTCCTCTCCTTTTGCTGTTATTTTCTTCTATAGATTTATAGGCAGTCATCACCGTGAGTATGAATTGCCTTGCCAAAAAAAAATGTATGAATGTGCCAAAAATAATTTGTGCATAAGAATGTAGGAAAAAAAAAACACAAAGTGCTCAAATTTATTATGGATATTAATATATGAATGTTGTAAATTAATATTCTTTTCAGAAGTCCAAGAGGCCAAGAAAACTACAAGATAGATGCATCATAATCAGCGGCACGACCAGTCACGAAGGTGATAATTTATTAATATCCATATGCAGGCCTGATTTGGGCACCACAAATCAATGATCATTTTTTTATGGCAAGATCAACAGTTTGTATAAAGCCCTCAACATCTTTTTATTTTTTTTGCCTACATTGTGAAACCCCTTATTCCTGAACCTACCCCCAAGCCAACAAACTCTTCCTATGTAAAACATAACATCATTTTAACATGATTTAAAAAACACATAAGGGCAAATTAGCGCTTTTAATAAATACATTTTATATGTAAATTTGATGGCACAAACTTGTGTTTGCTATGTTATCGAGAAGGGTGTATTTGTCTTCTTATGGTACCATTCAAATTTACATATAAAATGTATTTATGCTACCTTCCACCTGAGATCTGTAATCTCTTATTTTTAAAATGAGCCTCAGGGTGATAAGGTATAGTCGTGTTTCTAATAAAGTCTAGCGGCAACTACTTCAAGATTCTTACCAAGTGACCTCAAGTTAAGTGCTTGCCACTGGACTCAACTAAAATTTCGACCTCAAGTTCAGCAACTATAGCTATTTTTGCATGGACAAAGATATTTTGCAAATATAAACATTTTTTGGCGATGGAGAGACGGTAAGAGTGAGTGAAAAATGCTGCCATCTGACATGACGCTCGGAACACAATCGCATTGATGGTGCGGGTCCATTCAAGCCTCATGCCGTGTTATATGGGGCTCATACAATCAATTCAAGCATAATGTAAGTGTCGTCGTCATAGAGAGTAATGTTGTATGAGTATCAATTAGCCTATCATTTTACTTATATATATTTTCTATCTTACGGGCCCGTCTGGGGCGTAAAAAAACTAAAAAATCCAGAATAGATTTTGGACGTCCACTGTAGCATCTATGCTTTTTCCATATCCAGCCTAAAACAAGTCTGAGAGGTGTTTCAGCTGGATATGAAAAAATCTGGATACTACAGTGTAGTCACGCCCCAAACGGCCCCTTAGTACTTTTTTTATAACGCTATCCTAGAACTCACATTTCCTTAAAATTTATGTTTGAAGACCCAATGCACACAGAACCTAATGTTCTAAGATTCATCTTATGTGCTTGGGTCGAAACTAACCAACTAACCAAGTATAATCCCTTCGTTCAAGAATACCTGGCTGCTTTTGAAAAAATGACAAATTTAGCTTTCATCGCAGCATAGTGCCCATTAATCTATCGCTATAGTGCAGGTTAGCTCAACTCTTTGAAAAATTACGAATGCACTGTTATGGGAGTGGATTTACCCTGCATGCCAATAAATGCTCATGAACGTGCATGTGCAGGGTTACACAAATGCTTGAAATATTGTGGGCCTTACATGCAATAAATTTTACTTGAGATGCTACCAGATGGAGGGATATGGTAGACTGAAGACCAGTGCCCTAACATATTTAGGGGGGATGTAAAATGGGAAAAGTTTAAATGAGATCGCTCTCATATTGCTTATATGAGGCCACTTTGAATCGTAGCCATTGGATCTTGATCTGACGGCTACAAATATCCATAATGATTTCACCCACTCCTTGATGTGACACACTCACCTACCCACTAATTTGATATCCACCCTCCGATCTGAATCTAATGGCAATAAAGATTAGCCTCATACTCCTTATATGAGAACGATCTCATGTAAACTCATCTCATGTAAAATAGATGGCATAAGATAAATTAGATTACGCTGAAGATATTTTTATCTTTTTTTATTGTGTTTTTTTGACTAAAAACTAGCTTTTTTTGAAATGAGTAAAAAACTAACTTTTTTAAAAAGGAAAATTATAGGGGAATTTATATAATAAATTGTAAAAAAAAATTATGAAAATGACACACTGTAGAAAATATTTGCAAAATAGGGTATCTGACAAGCCACGTAGGCGCCCGCGTGGCGCGGGCGCTTGCGTGATTTTTTTTTTTAAAACCAAACCTTTCAGTTAAAAGAGAAAAGGCGTCGGTTACCTTAAAGATTTTCCGTCCCATTTTAAATAGGCACTCACTTCAACGATATATATCTCTCTCATTTCTAACCCATTTTTGCCCATTTTTTTTCACTCTTCCTTATTTTTAGTGCTCTTTCTAGTCATTATAATATCACAAAGATGTTGAGCCATCACATACCATTTATCGTAGTTTTTATAGTATTTTTTTCGATAAATAACATGTGATGGATCAACATCTTTGCGATATCATTATGACCAGAAAGACCACTAAAAATAAGGAAGAATGAAAAAAAAATAGGCAAAAATGGATGAAGAATGAGAGAGATATGCATAATTGAAATTTGTCCTACTAAAACAAATCTGTCCCATTTTAAAGGGGTGATAACTTCAATGATGCATATCTCTCTCATTCTTTAGCCATTTTCGCCTTTTTTTTTATTCTTCATTATTTTTAGTGGTCTTTCTGTTCATAATGATATCGCAAAGATGTTGATCCATCGCATGCTATTTATAAAAAAAAAATACTATAAAAACTACGATAAATGGTATGTGATGGCTCAACATCTTTGTGATATTATAATGACCTGAAAGATCACTAAAAATAAGGAAGAGTGAAAAAAAAATGGGCGAAAATGGGTTAGAAATGAGAGAGATATGTATCGTTGAAGTGAGTGCCTATTTAAAATGAGACGGAAATCTTTAAAGCAGTAAAAGGCGTCGGTTGATCTCTTTTAACCGAGGGCGTCGGTTCAACCGACGCCTTTCGGTTTAGTTTTAAAAAAAAAAGCCACGCACGCGCCCGCGCCACGCGGGCGCCTGCGTGGCTTGCTAGATACCCTATTTTGCAAATATTTTTTAGAGTGTGTCATTTTCATAATTTTTTTTTGATGATTTATTATATTATTTTTCCAAAATTATACTGATGTTATCTTGTTTTTAAAAAAAATGAAACTGATAGACTAAAGGGGAATTTATATAATAAATCGTAAAAAAAAATTATGAAAATGACACACTGTAGAAAATATTTGCAAAATAGGGTATCTGACAAGCCACGCAGGTGCCCGCGTGGCACGGGCGCTTGCGTGGCTTTTTTTTTAAAAACCAAACCGAAATGCGTCGGTTGAACCGACGCCTCTCGGTTAAAAGAGAAAGGCGTCAGTTCAACCGACGCCTTTTACTGCCTTAAAGATTTTCCGTCCTATTTTAAATAGGCACTCACTTCAACGATACATATCTCTCTCATTTCTAACCCATTTTTGCCCATTTTTTTCACTCTTCCTTATTTTTAGTGTTCTTTCTAGTTATTATAATATCACAAAGATGTTGAGCCATCACATACCATTTATCGTAGTTTTTGTAGTATTTTTTTCGATAAATAGCATGCGATGGATCAATATCTTTGCGATATCATTATGACCAGAAAGACCACTAAAAATAAAGAAGAATGAAAAAAAATGGGCAAAAATGGATGAAGAATGAGAGAGATATTCATAATTGAAATTTGTCCCACTAAAATAAATCTGTCCCATTTTAAAGGGGTGATAACTTCAATGATGCATATCTCTCTCATTCTTTATCCATTTTTGCCCATTTTTTTTTCATTCTTCATTATTTTTAGTGGCTTTTCTGTTCATAATGATATCGCAAAGATGTTGATCCATCGCATGCTATTTATCAAAAAAAATACTATAAAAACTACGATAAATGGTATGTGATGGCTCAACATCTTTGTGATATTATAATGACTAGAAAGAGCACTAAAAATAAAGAAGAGTGAAAAAAAAGGGCAAAAATGGGTTAGAAATGAGAGAGATATGTATCGTTGAAGTGAGTGCCTATTTAAAATAGGACGGAAAATCTTTAAGGCAGTAAAAGGCGTCGGTTGAACTGACGCCTTTCGGTTTGGTTTTAAAAAAAAAGCCACGCAAGCGCCCGCGCCACGCGGGCGCCTGCGTGGCTTGTCATATACCCTATTTTGCAAATATTTTCTACAGTGTGTCATTTTCATAATTATTTTTTTGATGATTTATTATATTATTTTCCCCAGACTAAAGGTTATTTGTGTAAAAAAATGAGTAAATTGTGCTTGACCTCTATGTATTATTGTGAAATTATACTTAACTCCATGACTTATAAAAATATACACTTAACCCCTAAGATTTATATGATAAGATAATTCTACCCTTTCTCTTTACTAGGAAATCCACATTCTTTCTCTTTACTATTCCCCTCTTTTCACCTAGCAAAAGTGGTACACACAAACCTTCAATATATTATTCGATAATGACAAAGTATGGTCTTTGCTTTCGTTTAACTACTTGTCTCCATGGCTATTAAAAATGATAAAATTTAATTAAAACTGTTAGGAGATACCAGGGGTAAAATCGTTTGACGATTAAGTTATATAGATTAAATGCGTGTTTTCATAATTTATAGGGGTTAAATGCAATTTTCTAATTTACCCTAAAAAACCAGAAATTTGAAACAAAAAGGGGTAAGTTCAAAAGAAGTAAAAATTTGAAGGGCTTCGGTGGTGTATTTGGTAGGGGGGAGAGGGTGCAGTCGAGGGCAAATAGCTGGTTCTGCTGGCACCGGCGACCGTTTCCTTCTCCGCCTTTCCCGCCGCAATCTCCGGCCTCTAAGCCCCTCCTTCTTCCTCGCATTCTGGTTCGTTCTTCCCTCTTCCTCTCTCTCTCTGTCTCTCTATCCTTGTTGAATTTTCTGAATCTTCTGCAATTTCCGATTTTTCCATTGTTCGTCTTCTTGGTGTATTGCTGTTGGCTGAGGCTTGTGGGTTGTGTGGTGTGAGGGATGGTTTCTCAGATGCGGAGCTGAGGTGCTGTGGAAAGCTTGGATTTTGATCGCCTCTTGGGCCCCAATTTCGGCGGGCGGAGATGAGCGCGTCGAGGTTCATTAAGTGCGTGACGGTCGGGGACGGCGCCGTCGGGAAGACCTGCCTCTTGATCTCCTACACCAGCAACACTTTCCCCACTGTTAGTCAGCTTCTTCCCATTTGTCGTTGACTCTATTCATTTTGAAATTGGCATTAATTGCCTTTTGGGATACGGGTGTTTGAAGGGCGGGTTTGGATTATGATTTCTTGGGTTTTCGGCAGCGTAAGTGGATCTGTTTTCAGGCTAATTTTAATTTTCTGATTCGGATTCCTTATTCATTGGTTGGGAAAATGATTTCATTTCGCCTTTTTTTGCAGTTTTGTGCTTTTTGGTCGCAAGTGTTTGAATTTTGTGTTTTTGAGGATTTTAGCTAAAAAACGAGTGGAAAAAATGAAACTTGCAATAATGTGCTTTGGGGCGTTTCTGTCTCCCGGAAAGATTTAGTTTTTATGTATTTATGGGTATCAGGTGACCCTTTGTTGTGCCTAATATGGGAGTGAAGGAAGTGGAAGGGATGGATTTTGGTTACAAGGGCATGGCACGATATTTCAAATGTCTTATTGTAACTTATATGGAAGGAAAATCTATCATACGGATTTTATGAAACCGTGTGCTATGGCTCAAATCCGTAGTCAATCCTATTTTTCGATAGGAGCAGTTGACAATTCAATCCAATTTTTCCATTGTTTTCGCATCCTTAATAGTGCGAAAAGAAGGCCCCGCTTCCAGTTATTTGGGAATAGTGTCGTTGTATGGTTTGTCATCTTCGTTTGTTTGATGTGTAAGAAATAGGATGTGGGGAGATGTTTCCACTGGTCCCTGATCCGGTTATCTGTCTTTACAAGAAATTTTACTTCTTCTAGACTACAATGCAAAAGTTACTCCTTAGAGTCCAATAAATTTAGCACATTTTCAAATGCAGACAGGCTTCATTAGACAGAGGGAGTACTTTCTTTCTATTTTTGCAATATGGTTATGGGAATGACCTACTGAAGTTAAGTTTTAGAAAATTCTGGTCCTTGTCGAATATAGAAATAGTTGGAAGTAAGAGGTCACTGTATGCCTTCTCGTTTCTAATACCAAATCTGAATGCTGCTCTCCTTTTGGTCATTGTCTAAGATTATTTATTATACAGTGTCTTTAATCTTCTTCACGGAAGAAATAATAATAGAATATGGTTGATTTATGGTAATTTGTTCACATCTGAGGTTGGGAATTTGTTATTCAACTTTGGAATAAATGGAAATGCTGAAGGTAAAGCCATATGTCGAAAGAAAAATCTTTTGGTCATGTATTTGTGTTTTGACATGGTGCAGGATTACGTGCCAACTGTCTTCGACAATTTCAGTGCTAATGTTGTGGTGGATGGCAACACAGTGAACTTAGGGTTGTGGGACACTGCAGGTGAAACATTGTGTTTCTGTTATTTAATTGCTTTGCATTTATAGAAACTAGTGTCGAGGCAATGATTTAATGTTCAATACATGAACAGGTCAGGAGGATTACAATAGACTAAGACCTCTAAGTTATCGTGGAGCTGATGTTTTTCTGCTAGCTTTTTCTCTTATCAGTAAGGCCAGCTATGAGAATGTTGCTAAGAAGGTGATGCTTGAGTTTTCATATTGTCAACAACCTTTCCCTCTCTTCTTTTTACTTGTTTGTCTTACTAAAGATGGTATTATATTTATAATCTTCCAATGCAGTGGATTCCTGAATTGAGGCATTATGCGCCAGGCGTTCCCATAATCCTTGTTGGAACAAAACTTGGTTAGACTTTTATCTTGGTTTATTATTTGTTCAATTATAGTTTTATTATATTTATATCGGTAATGAGCTAAAGAAATTAGGAATATAATATATGAAAAATCTACATGAGTCCTGCTTCCTCAATTTGATTTTCTTTTCTTAATTACTTCAGGCATTTTGAGCATGCATAAGTTTTCAGCCAAATTGCCTTGAGCATATGATAACTTGCTTCGTAGCTGAAAGTTGATGATGTAGGTTGATTTTTGCTCATATTTGAACATATTTGCATAACACAGTGTTTAAAACTAGTTCAAGGCAAAAACTGTCCCTCTTGAATTTGCATGGTTATAACATAGGCAAATTTGTTAACGTTCTTCTTTTGGCTGGTTTGTGTAATTTCAATATATATTGTTTCATATGTCCTCATTTTGAGGTGGCAGATATGTATTTTAGCCCATTGCTGCACGCTGGTGGTAGAAAGCCAGCGAGGAAATCATTGATCGTAATCCGTTATAAGCTTTTCCTATTTTATGTAAACTAGTAAAACACACACGTGCATCTTGCACGCTTACAAAAAGAATTTAAGAGATCAGATTTTATGCAAGTTTTATTTCCTTTTTATTTTTTTTTGTCAATCGGTGTTTGATATTGGTTGGATTATTTTGTTTTATATAAAGGGTATTTTTGGAACATCACATGAAATTGTCCGTGCCAGCCCTTTTGTAGTAGCATAATATAAACTAGTAAAACACGCATGTGCAACTTTGTACATGTCACAAAAGAATTTATGAGATCAGATTTTACACTAGTTTTATTTTTCTTTTTATTTTTTTGTCAATCGGTGTTTGAAATTGGTTGATACTATTAAAAATTATTTTGTATTATGTCAAGGGTATTTTTGGAACATCACATGAAATTGTCTGTTCCACCTCTTTTGTTTTTAATAGTAGCAAAGGTTTAGATATAGAAACACCAAAGAGCATCTCTAACCGAGTACCCACTTTCTCCACGTCAGCAGCAACCGCTTTTTTTGGGTGCTCAGTTGGAGAAATTCCTCTCCAAATGGGTACCCAAATGCTGAGGTGGATTTGGATACCTAGCTTAAGTGCTCAGAATTGAGTACCCAAAAGGTGGGTACCTAAATTTTTTTTTATTGTTTTCAACTCCAAAAATTACTACTCATTGGAGAACTCAAAACTTGAGTATGCAAATTGCCATATCAGCAGGTGGGTGCTCAAATCTCAATTTGAGTACTCAAGATCTGAGTACTCGGTTGGAGATGCTTTAAGGAAACCACCCATTGGTAAGTGAGATGGAGGTCTATAGACATGAATTTCAGATATTTCCATTGTATAGTGAACTGAAAGTTTGAACTCTTTTTAGCAAGAAAGAAAGTGTATTTGCCCATCTGGTCTATCATGCTGCTATTGCTGAACTAGAACTTCCCACTAGTTATTTGACTGTAACAGTCTTTGTGGATATATTATATGGCTGATTTTACGAGTTGGTTTTGTCAAATCTTGATTTGAATTCAAGCTATAGGTTGAGTACATAAGAACTTCAGCAATAAAATTATTGTGCTTCCAATCTGTTTATGTGCAATTTTTACTAGCATTAGGAGCATTTCCATCATTTTTATGCATCAGTGCCATGGTGATGACGTTGTATTGTAATTTTATTTGTATCCCTTTTCTTTTCCGTCTTATTTTTCCTTTTGGTGATTGATTTTGTACAATAAAAAATGCACTAGCGTTTTGTTTAGCTGATATCATTTTTTTTCTCCTTCCATACTCAGATCTTCGGGATGACAAGCAATTTTTCATTGACCACCCTGGAGCTGTACCCATCACTACTGCTCAGGTATAGGGTTGTCAAAGAGACAGAAATGAGTGATGCTTAACATGACAGACGATATTACGAAGCAGAAAAAATTGTTCCTTAGGGATTGATTATCTTGTTGTGTTGTGGTCAGGGAATTGCTAAACTTGCAATGTGTTTCACATCCTACCTCTACTTCTTTTCCAACTAGTAAAATCCGCATGTGCATCTTGCATGTGCCACAAAATCGTTTAAGAATTCTGAAATTTACATAAAACTCTTTCGTTTTTAGTTATCATTTTCGTTTTGTTGTGCACTGGTCCTTGAACATGTTTGGAAATTTTTGTATATGTTTAAATCAGTTTTGTATCAAAGCTTTGTTGGTAGAAGATTTGAAGTTGTCTATTCCTTTTCCTTCACTTTTTATAGGGATATAGAAATATAGAGATACATGGATATATGTAAAGTCCTGGGTCAAGTTTGTAGTGCATGTAGCAATGTGCTGTCTAGAAATGGCTTGCGTAACATTTATGAGGATGAATTTAATTGCATCTGATCAAAGAGTTCTGATATGGCAGCATATTTTGCAGCCTTTAATATTATTAGTGATGTGGAGCATAGGATAAATGTGGAGTGGGTAAAGTAAAAGGCAGCCTCGGGAGTTTTATGTATTAAGCGCGTTCCAAATAGGCTTCAAGGCAAACTCTATAAGACACTATTAGACCTACAATACTCTATGGAGCAGAGTTTTGGGCTCCAAAGAAAAGTCAAATAGATAAATTGAATCTAGCCGAAATAAAAATGCTAAGGTGGATGTGTGGGATAACTAGGAGAGATAGGATTAGGAATGAGTATATTTGTGAGAACTTTGGGGTAGCACCTTTAGGGGAGAAGCTTAGGGAGTGTAGGTTGTGTTGGTATGGACACATGCAAAGAAAATCAATAGATAATCAGACGGGATGCATGTAAATGATGCCAAGAGAGGGAGAGGGAGAACTAAGCGATCTTGGAGGGAATTAATAAGTAAGGATATGTCTTCGCTTCCTCTTACAAAAGAGATGACACAAAACAGGCTAGAATGGAGGCGTAACCTCCATGTCGCTGGGCCCAAATTGTTGGTTAAAAGGTGCTACTTGATTATGATTATGAATATTGAGGTGTATTTATTTAAATTCAATATGTCGTCGATTATGAGGGCTGAGAATTGAGGTGGTAGGGTCAGTGATGGTATTATCTCCGTTGATTGAAATAATATTTATTTGACTTAGGAAATATTAATCAGTCTTAATATTCATTTGACCTTTCTTGTAAATAACAAACTTTTTCCCTATAAGTGCTGTGAACAATTTTTTAATCTTCCTTTTGTTATGTTTATTTGGTGGGCATTCAAGGGCGAAGAGTTGAAGAAGTTGATTGGTGCTCCTGCCTATATTGAGTGCAGTTCCAAAACGCAGCAGGTACTTTTCTTTAAACATTTTGAACTGGCGTTTGGTGCTGAAATATTAAAATATTTATTCGAGAACTTTCTTTCTGGACAGAATGTCAAAGCAGTTTTTGATGCGGCCATTAAAGTGGTGCTCCAGCCACCCAAGCAGAAGAAAAAGAAGAAAAGAAAGGGACAAGCAGGATGCTCCATATTATGAGATGAAAGCTACTAGGAAGATGGCGCGTCAGTCTCAATGTAGTTTCACCATTCTCTTTCACTATAACATTCGAGGAAGGAAGCAACCCTGCCTTGGTTCATAATGAACTGACAGTTAAGGCAATTAGGGCTCTAAAACGATGCATGAGATTGTGTCGTCCTGATTTGTTGTAGACTGGTCTGTTATTATCGGTAGGCACACACCTTTCTGTGGGTAGATTGTTTTGTTCTTAATTTGCTGATGCAAAGAAGATAGCCCCATCTAAGTAAGAAACTGTTGCGTGTTGTAGACCTTTGATAGTATCATATATATGTTTAATATCTTCATGGAGAAACTGTAAAAGGTCGTGGCTACGCTCCACTTCAACAGTTCAGTTCTTGACAATTGCAACAAAGCCGTAGGTATTGGTCACTTGGATTGCAAGGACTAGTAAATTTCTCTTTGAAAGCTCCATGCATCTATCTCGTTTCTTCAATCTGTTTTTTTTTTTACAATTGCTCAATGCAGTGGATACTCACGCAGAGAGAACCTAAAATCTAAGATCCCCCTTCTGATGTACCTGGCTCCATGTTTGAACCCAGATCTTCTCCTATGCTCTGGAAACTGAAAAACACTGCGCCACCACGCCCTGGGCATGTTTCTTTCATCTCTATATGTGTTCTGCAGAGTCTCAAAAAAGCAATTGCGTGAGCCTGACGCTCTCTTTACGAATCCATGCAGCTCTTGAATTAGCGTGATTCCCCGCTCATTTGACTTAGAAAAAATATTTTGATTACACATAGTACATATGAATAGTGATAAACAGATTGGAGCACAAAAGCAGATATGTTGGCACAGTGAGAGATGTACACCGAGGTTAGAGATTTCCACATTATTTTGAGATTTATGTATTTGCTTATTCTCTATAAGAGTTA
This sequence comes from Houttuynia cordata, assembly GCA_039654745.1. Lineage (NCBI taxonomy): Eukaryota > Viridiplantae > Streptophyta > Magnoliopsida > Piperales > Saururaceae > Houttuynia > Houttuynia cordata. The sequence goes on from CM077504.1 coordinate 22,397,082, forward strand.
GCCTGTATTGGTTGCTCGCCCATATATCGGTATTGGGCCCCACTAGATACAATGGGATAATATTATTTTTTTAATTATTTTTCCAAATATTGTCGATATATCAGTTTTGCCATTTTAAAAAAAAAATATTTTTTTAAAAAAATTGAGAATAAGGAAAAAAAAATAACTTCCCGTTTGTTTCCCATCCTAATGCATATTTTGAAATCTATGCTTTGTCTAAATTAGTATAGCTCATTTTAGAAGTTAGATTGTGAAAATATATGGTAAAAATTAGTTTTCGACTACCGATATTTTTTACATAATATCTCCGATATTTTACCAATATTCGATACGACATTCTTTCGTTCTGAGTTTGTCTTGAGCATGGGTCAAACATCTGCATTCCATTTTTTTGGAGATAGTTATCTACATTCCATTTAGAAAGACGTTGTTTTGATCGTGGTTGGATGCACTATGTATCTATATCAAAGAATTCTATATTGGATGTCGGTAAAATACCGGTCTACCAAAGAGACAAAATATCGGAGATATTGTGTAAAAAAATATTGGTGGTCGAAAACTAGTTTTTATAATATATTTTCACAATCTAACTTGTAAAAGAGATGAGTTTACATGAGATCGTTCTCATATAAGGAGCATGAGGTCAATTTTTATTACCGTTAGATTCCGATCGGAAGGTGGATATCAAATCAGTGGGTAGGTGAGTGTGTCACATCAAGGAGTGGGTGAGATCATTATGGATATTTGTAGCCGTCAGATCAAGAACCAACGGCTACGATTCAAAGTGGCCTCATATAAGCAATATGAGAGCGATCTCATATAAACTTTTCCCCTTGTAAAATGAGTTATACTAATTTAGACAAAGCATAGATTTTAAAATATGCATAAAAATACATATTACGTTGGGAAACAAATGGGAAAGTTGTTTTTTTTAACATTTTTTTAAATGACGATATATCGCCGATTTATTGGCGATATTTTAAAAATTTTGAAAAAACGATATTAGTCCGTATCGTTTTATCGGGTGGGTCCCGATATCAATATATATCATCGATACAACATTCCATGATCTATGTACAATACGTACTATCTTCTCCTTTGTCTATTTAGTCAAGAATCTAATTGAAAGCAAGCAACCTCCTTTCAATAAAGAAAAACTCGTTTTCTATTCCAACTTTTGATTTGATCCGCAACTTTCTCTCTTTTTTTGGCAAAAGAATCTTATGCTCCGAGTCAACCATTACTTGCAATTCCCTCAGTTGTTTGGACCATCCCTCTCCCTTACATATAACACAATATCTCTACTCCCAGACATACCCCATCAATTCCTTCTATTCACTATAGAGTCTGTTCTACTTATTCCAAAGAGTGCCAGAATATATGGCTTCAAGATGAATTATCAAAGAGCTCAAAGATTTGCAAAGAGACCCTCCAATTTCATGCATGCAGGTAAATGTACTAGCTAACAGACTCTTGTTCTGCTGTTGGTTTAATTGGCTACATTTTAGCTATCAGTGTTATTATGAAGTTGGTTGCTAAACTTATAAAGACTTATGGCTGCAATACAGGTCCTGTTGCAGATGATATGTTCCGCTGGCAAGCCACCATCATTGGCCCCCAATGACAGTCCTTATGCTGGGGGTGTTTTTCTTGTCACCATCCATTTTCCACCTGATTATCCTTTTAAACCTCCAAAGGTACAAAACGGTTCCCTCTTCTTTTTTCTTGACATAATCTTCCTGTTTCAGTCCATTGAGTAACACTTGAAAATCCACTGTTTCTTTTTAATGCATGGTCTGAAATGCTAAGGTTTTTTCTTATATGGTTAATCTTTTTATCCATCTGCAGGTTGCCTTTAGGACGAAAGTCTTCCACTCAAACAGTAACAACAATGGGAACATATGCTTGGACATACTAAAAGAGCTATGGAGCCCTGCACTTACCATATCAATGGTTTAAGTTGTCGATATTTTTCTTGCTTTCACTGGTTGTATATGATTTTATCTTTGAATTTGAATAGATTCAACATGCTGTATGCAGGGCTTTGCTGTCCATTTGTTCATTTTTAACGGATCCGAATCCTGATGATCCATTAGTACCAGAGATTGCTCATATGTGCAAGACCGACAAGTTCAAATATGAAACGACTGCGCGAAGCTGGACTCAGAAATATGCAATGGACTAAAATGTCATGGTTATAGTTAATGGAAATGGTCACAATCAAGTATAATTCCCCTTGTTCTTGATGTTTTTTTGCCATGTAATTGTGGTCAGATGACCATGATATGTTGAAATCATAAATGAATTTTTATGAGTAAAATGCTAAATGAAAAAAGCCCATGTAGATGCCAACATGGAATATTGCTGTTTTACACATATCTAGTACAAGGGGAATGTTAAATGGGAATGGGAATGTTAAACATGCATGCAAGAGCGACTCAGAGAGCTAAATATTGTTATGTATAGGTCACCTTTCACCATAATACTGCTTCTGTCCGGAATTATTATCACCATAAGGTTTTTCAAAATGAACAATTCATTTTGAAAAACCCTATGTTGATAATAATTCCTGACTGAGGGAGTATTTTCTTTCCTTTTTTTTATAAATTTTATTTCCTTCTTTTTTTTTCTTTTTCTTTTCAGCTTGAGGAAAACAGCAAATGGAAAAAGTTGTCTGGCTAAAGTTTTCAGTAATTTCATTTCTTTACTGGAAGACTTAAAAGGCTGGGTTAGATGTCATTTTCATGATGAGGAATTTGAAGGTTAATTAACATCATTTAAAAAGTCGGATAATATATGGATATGTTACTGTCAGTTGTTCAATTACCAAGACAGTGACAAAGTAAAGTAGACCTGTATTAGTATGTCATAAATAAATACATAAATGACAAAAAATTTCAGCAGCAAAGAAGAAGCAACAAACATGTTGCCACAATGATGAAAATATCATAGCTGTATCTGCAATTCAAAGGCAATCTAAATTATAAATGTTAAACATCCTCAAGGCTCTTAAATGATTAATGACCATGAAAATTTATCTTAGTATAAATTTTAAGCATTATTGAACTTGAGAAAACAATTCGTTTGCTGATTAACACACTGTAAAATTTGTTCAGTCTCACTGCTAGTTTTCCTCTCAAACTCCGGGCAGGCGTTTTGGTGATTGAACCAACAGACCAAATTAAGCATTTAAAGAGCCTCTCTTGACACACTTTGCTTGAATTGCTAAAGTCTTCTCCATGGACTCTGGGCAATTGTTTGATCCAAATCTGCCAGCACGAATTGGAACGGTGCAGGAATTCTTCCCCAAGCAAGCCTAATTCATAAAACAAAATTGCATAATTAAGTTTAGCCATCGTTTCCAAGAGCATATTTAAATTAAATCCTAATCAAGTTGAACAAAATGTTACCTTCTCTACCACATTTTTGGCAGCTGGAGCATCACAATTGCCGCGAGTGAAGTTGCCGCAGAAGCCCTCAGGATTACCAAAGCTGGCAAACTGAATGGACTGAATGATCTTGTGGTTGGGGCACTTCAAGTGAGCTTTAGGCTTAGGATCATCCACAACTGCATGAATATGGCTGTTTATCCTCTCCCAGTTCTTAACATGTGGGGGGTGGTTATCTGATAGCAAGCTGCAAATGGTATCTCTGTTCACAGTGATCAGCTTGATCTGCTCTGGGTTCCCTCCAGATTCTTCCAAGACCACAAGAAGGTTGTCAGTTGGCTTCAAGAAGGACCTTGGTATATGGTACCTGAAGAGAACACAAATCATTGATGTCCAGAGAACTGACTCTGCAGCATGTTATAGAGTTGGAATAGATGCAAATGTACTTACTCTGCCTGAGAAGGCTTTCCAAGGGGATTTAAGAAGGATACCCAGTGGCGACCAATGCTGTGGCCATTGACCCAGACCATTCCTTTACCCATGCTTGTCATGTCCAAGGCAACAGGATCATCTCCTGGTGGTGCATCAAAGTATCTCTGCAATAACATGTGAATGATAAATTGTAACTAGGATTAAGTAAAAATTTCACTCAAGTTCTAGTTGGAATGTGCTTGAGAATTCCTTATTTTCATACCTTGTACCATGTGAGTGGAACATTACCATCTGCATCAGACCAGGAAACCCTATGAGATCCACCCTGAGTGAATACATGAAGCTTTTCTCCTTCCAATCCTACCTGCAAATCAACAATTTTATCTTTGTCTGCTTAATCAGTGGAGTTACCTTATGATGGTTTTGATGGAGTAATGAATATAATGATTATTACCTTGTGGCTCCATTCATTGAGTGAGAGATCCAGTGTGCCAGTATTTAGACCTTGTATTCTGACATGGTGAATACCAGCCATTTTGCGTTCCATAAATGCTCCACTGTCCTATTTTAACAAAGATAATTGCATTTGTATATAGTATAAAAAATATTTGGAGGAATTGATTTTGTGAGTGATATCACAAATAAACTACCGGAAATCCAACAGTCATGCTAAGTAGGGAGATATGGTTGATTCCAGGTTTCAGGTCTATGGCCTGCTTGAATCTGAAGCTCTTATCAATGTTGTCTCCTTGTTCAGTCCCTATAAAAATGTAAGTACTTGTTCATACCTTATAACTATTCCTACGAAACTATAAGGTACTTGGAGGAAAATAGATTTTGACCTTCTTACCAACATAAGCATGGTTGATGAAAGCGTGCATGGCATGACCAAGTGAGAAGATTTTAATAACTGGACGAAGGTTTTTGTGCCTTGGCAAGTCATTGTCATCCAGATATAATCTGCAATTAAGTTCAAGGTTTAGAACATAGTAATTGCATATGAGAAAAATAAAAAACAAAACAAAAGGTGGTTTGCAACGTCGGCCTACCTGGTGGTGTACCAGACATAATCTGACGTGTCCTTACTCAAGTTGTAGTGTTCCAAGCAACCATGAAATTTGATATCACAATCTTTAGTACTTTTGATGGGTTCTTGCCACATTTTCCAGTTCTGGCTCTTGCTAAATTTCTCTACTTCCATGTAGTTCCTTGCATTGTGTTGATTAACTATCTGTTTTAGACAAACACATAGTTACTCCAAATCCCAATGCTTATAAAAAAAACATAAATCCTAGTGCTGTATGATCTAAATTGTTGGGAAAAGGCACTATGGTTATTATTATGAATGTTGTATGATCTAACCTTTTTAGTTAATTGCTTTTTACTTTAGGGTAAGAAAGAACTTTGTCCCATTCTATAGAAGCTTACTCTTTGAGTGTTGTAAACAACAGTCTTGCAGTCAGGTAGGATGCTAATGGAGTGGCGGGGCAGGTAGTATTTTTCTCCATTGAAAGTAATGGTCTTGTCTTTCTTGGTGTGGCTGTTAGCCAGGAATGCTGAACAGACATGGCTTCCAGGCTTCTTAAATATACGAGCCTGCGACATTCAACTTAAGTAATATCCTTACCAATTTCATGATTATATCTGATGCAATGAAGAAAATCAGAAAGTGGAAGAATACCTCTAGGAACTTCCCAGTTTTTTGGACACTTGGTTCACCCCAGAGCAAAGCCTTCCTGCAGAGCCTCAGAGCTGAATGGAGGTCCCTGAGGTGGCCATACTTGGGATCCTTGATCAAACCTAGAGGTATATATGAAGCAGTTTCACATTCAGTAAATTATTTTTTGTGTGTCATATATAGAAGTAAATTAATTCATGTCTCCATTAATTCTAACCGAATTCGTCCAGAGGAGCTTCGTCATAGTAGCGAGTTGTAACAAAGGAGGAACTGGTTCGTCCAAAATTAGTTCCACCATGATACTGTGATTGTGATGAAGAACAAAGAAGAAAGATTATGCCATGTTGGTATAAAAAAAAGATTGTCATGTTACTCTATCTTGAATTAGATTAGAAAATGATTGGAAGGCAACATAAGACTGATCATACCATGTAATAGTTAACAAGAGTGCCATTTCTAGAAAAGAAACGAGCAACTGCATAAGACAGATCCTCTGCTGACCTCTGTGATGGTGGATCCCCAAATACTCTATACCTGCAAAACCAAACAGTTTACAGAGTTAAGCTACATATCAAGGAAGGTGAAAGCCATTATTTTTCAAAAGAATAAGCTAATCTTCTTTTTGTGAGAGAGAAAATAAGTAAGCTAATCTTACTGAGCTGTCCAGTTCTCTGTCCAGAGGGAAGGCTTGTATGGTTTGTTTGGGCCTGTGAAAGTATCTCCACAGTTCCTTCCATTGCATGCATTGATCTACTCACATAGTTTGTATTTCAATACTTACGGACCATTAATTAACAATCAAAGGATAAAAAAGTATAAGGGAAAAGATCAATTTAGGGGGCTTAATTACCACTGGATCAGGGGCATCCCGCTCCTTGCACATGAGCCATGGAACTCCTGTTTCCAGGGCTGTGGCCATTTTCCCAGCCCACTGAACGTAACTGTCTCCTTCTTTCTTAAAAGCAGCCTTGATGTTGTTGTATTCATTTTCAATCTGCACAACCAAATTTTTTATTAAACCACTAAAATGAAGCAAAATCCTTTTATTGCCAGTTATCACAAGCAATGGCTTGAAGAAAACTCTGACCTGTGATAAAATGATAGGACCTCCCTGAGAAGCATATAACTTTTCCTTTTTCATTATGTTAACTATCATTTTTGTAAACTTTTTCATGTGATACTGCAGAAAGTGAAATATAAGACAAGTCAAACATGTTTCTACATATAACAAACCTGCATTTCTGTGCTAAAAGAAATTTAGGAAGGAGGGAGGTATAATCAATCACCTTAAATGGCTTGTTATCTGTTCTGAATGTAATGTTATTGACTTCTCTCAGCCAGTACGGAAATCCTCTGAGGTTAAAAAACAATACGTATAAGATAAATTTTACAAGGAAGAAAAAAAACTGATAGCAAAGCATCATATTTCATAGCGGGAAGGGAAATCTTAAGAGATGTACCCATGGTTCCATTCAGCCTCAACGAAGGGACCAATCCTCAGGCTCACCCACATTCCGGCAGCTTGGACCGTCCTAATGAATTTCACCAGATCATAATTTCCTTGGAAATTCAACTGCAATATAACCCAATTAATTTGATTGATTGTAATTAAACAACCACTTGATTGATTTGTAAATTATGCAGAGGAAGACATTCAAATCTCCAATATAAATCATAATTGGTGTCTCCATCAAACCTGTCCTTCTACAGGCTCATGGATATTCCAGAAGACATATGTCTGGATGGTATTACATCCACCATGCTTAGCCTTCTCAATTAGCTTCGGCCACATCTGACATTACAAAACCAGATAAAAAATCATCATCCATCATGATTGAAATTAATTTTTTTGACAACATGATTGGCAAACATTTCATAATTAAGCATTACATCAGGGGTGCTACGTGGGTAATGGATTGAACCAGAGAAGACAAGCTCCCTCCTGCCATTGATGATTAAGGACTTGCCATCATAGGTGACCCCTTTTACGTTGTGGCCGTGGCCTCGGACCTCGACGGCCATCATTGCAATGCACATCAGCAGGAGAGCCGTGGTGCATCTCCATTGCTGCATGGTTCCAAACCCCCTATCTTGCACCACAACAACTTGGAAAATGAATGCAGTTGCCAATATATATATCAAACTATAATATTAGTATAGTCCAAATGAGAAGGAGAAGGAGGAGGAGAAGAGAGAGTTTGTGGTATGGGAGAAGGTAGGATACAGGTATGGAAGAGTGAAGAAGAGGTGCAGCTGCCTCCCCAGCTCCTCATATGAAGGAAAAGGCCAACGAACGTTAAAAAGGAGGGGAGCCAGAGAAGAGGGCGGGCGAAAAGGAAGATGGGTCTTTGATTTCTCGTGCATGCATGTCAGGAAAGGTTGGCTACGTAAAGAAAGGTGGCATTTGCTAATTTTGGCCCCCCAGACTCTCCGGACGTTCATCACCCCATTGCCCTCCCCGACATGCTTCCCCTCTCTCCTCCCCCCTCCTCTCCACTCCTCTCTTCTCTCATGTGACACTTCTCTTTGCTCCTTTCGTCTACTACCGACACCGCCTCTCGTCGGACGACAACTTTCTTCTCCAGCCATGTCCTGAAGGGGCTGCCCTAGGAAGCACCGATACGCCGAATTTGCCCCCGTACCCGTATCCGATACGTATCGGATACGCCACCGATACGGCTGCATGCGTATCGGTGGCGTATTGTCTTAAAAAAAAAAAAAAAAAAAAAACAGTTTCCTATACATAAAGGGGGAACTATTATAAGTTATAATGTTTAATTTCATAACTTATAATTATTATTGTTTGTGTTGTCATTATAGTGTAATTCTATCAAAATTATGGAAGTTACTATAGGTGGCTATTAGGGTGCTAGGTTTAAATTTTTCTTCTTTATTATGCTTATTGTTTGTTTTGACACTAGGACCAATCTAAAATGTGTTTTAAAAATATATAAAATATTTTTTCAAAAACGTATCCCCGACGTATCGTATCGGGACTTTTTGAAAATTGCCGTATCGCCGTACCCGTATCGTATCGTATCGTATCGCCGTATCCGTATCGGTGCTTCCTAGGGGCTGCCCCATACACCGGAATACCAGTTACCACAAAAGGAAATGTGAATACTCTTGTATGGTGCTGCCTCAAAGTACTACAGAAAGCTCTGCCAGATTTTAGAGAGATTGTTGATCGAGTTAGGTGGGCATCCCAATCTCATGTCTTAAGATTGGCTTCCATGTGGATACTGCAGACTGAGTCAGTTAGATGATGCGATCTCGGCAGTTCAGATTATGCATTCGAATAATTTTTTGATATTTTGCTTTTACATTTGATCAGTAGTTTCTCACATTTTAGATTTCGATGCGGTTCTTTCTAGTTCCTGATTGTGAGATTGGTATTAGATGCATTGATGATGATGATTATACCTTTTTTCCAATTAGGACAAGAGGGATTTTTTTTTGTTTGAAAAAATGCTGACTTATTTTTTGCTAGCAAGTGTAATTAGGTGAATTACCTTGAATTGAGTAACATTATACATATCTGGTTGCCTAATTATGAAATAGGGAAATAAATTTCTTGAGGTTAATATATAGTGCAATTCATTCGAAATTCAGATTATTTAAAAGAGAGAAGAAAGAATAATCAAATGATTGTTCAGATGGTTGGTCCATTTCTCATATGGGACCTTGATTCAACAAGGTTTCTAAGACTCAGTAGTGTCATGAGCATGGCAATTAAGAAACTTAACACGGGATGAAAATGTTGAATTAAATACATAATAATCCCAGTTCAATGCGCTTAATATCAATCGTACTTGCACATACGGCGGAATGTTAAAATAAATGCCAATAATCCCTCCTTTTATTCATAAAGTATCAGAAGATAGCAGCCCATAAGTTTGATGATATTAATGCCTAGAAATGGTATACATCTATATATACTAAACATGCATGGAGATAGACTCATCAAGAGCTCGATGGATTGAGAAATGAATACATATACTTCTCTATGGTTGTTCTTTTTTATCGATAAATATACTTCTGTATAGTTGTTACAATACAATGAATCAACCCTTGACATGGAATTAATCCAACCAAATTAAACTTTATGGAGTATTTCCGAACAACCACTAGACTAGTTGGGAAACTCTACCTGTTTTTTCTGTTGCAAACTAACCAATTGACAGTACACACTATTAACCCCATTGATCAGCTCACCATGAGTTCCACTCTCCACAATCTTCCCATGTTTTAGCACCACAATCTTGCTCACGTCTCGGATGGTCGACAGCCGATGAGCAACCACCACAGTCGTCCGACCTCTCATCATTGTGTCCAGAGCTTCTTGGACCACCTTCTCAGAGGCTGTGTCCAATGCACTTGTGGCCTCGTCTAGGAGAAGGATTGTTGGGTCCTTCAGTAGAGCTCTAGCAATGGCCACCCTCTGCTTCTGCCCCCCTGATAGCTGAACTCCTCTCTCACCTACTTGGGTGTGATACCCTTCTGGCATTCTACTTATAAAGCCATGAGCATTGGCTGCCTTTGCTGCCTTCATGATCTCCACCTCTGAAGCTTCCTCCTTTCCATACCTGTTTCAGATATTGAATAAATTAAGACGCATCTATCCTGATCATGCTCCATGACCAGAGTCCATATCCATGGTATGTACAGGTCCTAGCGCATGGTCCTAGACTCCTAGCTATACCTGATGTGTTGATAGCGAAACAAAAGAGCAATACCTGATGTTTTCATAGATGGTAGTGGAGAACAGTGCTGGCTCTTGCTGAACTAGGCCAATTTTCAGCCTCAAAGATCTAAGGTTTAGACCTCTTATGTCCCTCCCATCAATTAGAATTGCGCCAGCAGTGGGGTCATAGAATCTCATGAGGAGTGCAATTACTGAGCTCTTCCCTGACCCGCTTGTACCAACTATGGCAAGGCTTCTTCCAGCCTTAACTTGAAAGCTTAGTCCTTCAAGAACAGTAATGGAAGGCCTGGCAGGGTAGCTGAAACATACATTTACAAGTTCAATATCTCCTTGTATCTCTGGAGCCATGTCTGAATTTGAATCATTTGCATCTATTTCTGTCTCTCTTTCAAGGATGCTAAAGACTGATCCCAGGGCCTGAGATCCTTTCACAATGTCAGGTGCTAGGCCTAGTGTCTCTGAAACCCCAAAGGCTGTAATGATCAGCACCATGAATGCCTTCATGAGATCACCAAAGTTGGATTTCTTCTGCTTAATGAGTTGTGAGGCATACCATAGGCCCAATGCATATGAGCCAAATGCGAAGAATTGGGTCAAACCATATGCAAAACCTGAGATATGCCCACGTAGAAGTGCCTGCTTGTTTGGTTCCTTCAGCTCATGAGAGAATTGGGTTGCAACCTGAACTTCAGCATTGAAAGAGGCAACAGTTCGTATGTTGATGATCGCTTCCCTAGCTATGGATGTAGTTCGTGAATAAGTCTGAACATAATCACCTCCAAAGCCCTTTAGAAAGAATTGCTGCATAGCAATGACAAATGAGGTGATTTGTGTTGTTTTAAAAGACACACAATCATAATCATAATCAAATAGCGCCTTCTCCCAACTATTTGGGGTCGGCGACACGGCACTTACTCCTCCATTTAAGCCGCCTATTTTGGGCTACCTCTTTTGTAAGAGATAGTAAAGTTAAATCCTTTTTTATTAACTCCATCCAAGTTTTCTTAGGTCTCCCTTCCCCTCTTTTAGCTTCGTTTATCTGTATCCCTTCTAATCTTCTCACAGGGGCATCTAATAGTCTTCTTTGCACATACCCATACCAATGCAACCTACATTTCCTCAGCTTCTCCCCTAAAAGAGTTGCTCCTAGGCTATCCCGAATATAATCATTTCTAATCCTAGCTCTCCTAGTCATCCCACTCATCCACATTAACATTCTCATTTCGGCTACATTCAATTTATCTATATGACTCATCTTTGGTGCCCAACACTCCGCTCCATAGTTAGTTTTAAAAGACACAAATTATGTAATTAATCTTGTAGTTCCATAATTCTTCAATTTTGTGATTTGTTTTTTTTATTCTACCAGTTTATCTCAGGTACCATGTGAAGCAATGTTCTTTTTTTTCATACAAAGATTAGAACACATACCTCAGCAATTGAGGCACTGACAATTAGAGGGAGAGTTGCAATAACTACAGCAGCCAATTGCCAATTAAGGATAAAAGCAATAACAAAAGCTGTGAGAGTGAGCGATAAGTTCTGAACTATAATTGACAGGCGATCAGCGAGTGCACTTCTTACTAATGTGGCATCAGAGGCCAAGGCTGATGACAAGGAACCACACCTGTTCTTGTCTTGATCGAACCATCCAATCTCATTCCGAAGCATAGCTGCAGAAACAAAATCGTGGATTTATAAGTTATAATGAGAAGTAGAACACTACTAGATTTGAATGTATAATGCTTATTAAAAAAGAATTAGTTTCACAAACATGTGAACATGAGGAGGCGCACTCGTGTAGTGACTCTCTCGCCCATCAGGGTGAAGAAGAAATGCTGCAACAGATATGTAAGAACAGTAGCCAGAGCTGCTCCAATGAATATGATAGAAAGTCTTGCAATTTCATGCTTGATATGCTGCTTGTCATGAGAGTAGAATACAGTCAAGGCATGGGTGATTCCAAAAGCAAATAGAGGACCTTCCATGCCAGCCAAAATGGCCCCTAAAGATCCAAGTACTGCATACGGCCATTCCGGGGAATTCAGTTGAATCAGTTTTTTAAGAGATGACTTTGAAACCTTCCTAGATTGCTCCAATTGGCCCTTCAGTTGATGTTGATTTTCTTCAGCGATAACCTCAGTCTTCTTAATTATCGTTTCAGTGCCATTTGATCTTGATGGAGAGTCCCTGAACGATAAATTCTACACACATCAGAATGTAGATATTACCTTAGATGACATATCATCTAGGAAGGACTTACATTAGCTGACTAGAAAATTCTTGTGCTTTCGAGTCATTTTTTTGTAATAGTTGCAGGTTCACAAGACCTGCATACTCCCCTTGCATGGCTATCAGGTCCAAATGAGTTCCACTTTCGACAACTCTGCCGCCCTTGAGGACAAATATGGTATTGGCATCTTTAATTGTGGACAATCTATGTGCAATGACAATGGTAGTCCTGCCCAACATTATCTTCTCTAAAGCTTGTTGAACAATGAGTTCAGATTCTGCATCTAGTGCACTTGTTGCCTCATCCAGGAGTAAAATCTTTGGATCCCTTAGTACTGCTCTTGCAATTGCAATTCTTTGTTTCTGCCCTCCAGATAGTTGAGTTCCACCATCTCCTACCTTGAATTTCAGATGAAAATCATCAGTTATGCACTAGCCAAGATCCATTTAACACATTACAGAATTTGCTCTACCTTCGTATTATAACCTTCAGGTAGAGCTTCAATAAAGGAATGTGCATTTGAAGCTTTGGCAGCTGCTATAATTTGATCCATATCTGCATCTTGTCTTCCATATAGTATGTTTTTGGATATAGATGTTGCAAAGAGAGCTGGTTCTTGACTAACTAGCCCAATCTGGTTGCGCAGCCACTTGAGTTGAAGTGTCCTAAGATCATGTCCATCCAACAGTATTTGACCTAAATCAAACACTGTAACTTAGGATGGCAAGTATTTATTAAAAGAATTGATATAGAGGTAGGATAAGGAATACCTGATATAGGCTCATAAAATCGTTCAACCATTGAAATGATGGTGCTCTTCCCGGATCCGCTAGGACCCACAATTGCACAAGTTTCCCCAGCACTGATAGAGACGTTAAGTTCATCAAACACTGTGGTTGGTCTTGAAGGGTATGAAAATGAGACCTTACAAAATTCAATTTGACCAGAAACTTCTGACAGAATTATTCCATCATCTGGCTTCTTCAAAGAGTTGGCATCCATTTTAATCATTCTTATAATATGACTTGCAGCAGCCTGGCCTTTGGCAATACCTCCAATGCTTGGAGCTGCCTGGCCCAGTGCACTAAAAAAATGAAATGAAGATTTAGAAATAATAATGAAGAGAATTATTAATTTGTACTTTTGAAGGGAAATATCTAGAGCGCTTACAATCCACTGAAGATAACATTTATAATGGTTGTAAATGCTTTAGCTCCATTAGTGACCTGATGTCTAACAAGTAGACCAGCATACCAAAGAAGAAATGCCCAGGCACAACATAGCAACCCAAATGTACAACCAACTCCTAGTCCTTTCGCAATTCCACTTTTCTTTCCGAGAATCAGAGCAGAATTAAGTGCATCAGAATATGATTTTACAGCTTTCTCCTCTCCCACAAAGGAATAAACTGTACGAACTTGAGAAATCACCTGAAAAGTAGACAAGAGCATTCAAGATTGATTGAAAAGATGACGACGATACAATACAATGGATAAAATGCTAAAATTACCAGGAAAGATTGTACAACCTTGGCCTTTGCCTCAGTTCAATCAGTAGATAATGTTTACTCCTTCTGGGAGATATATCAACTAAGGTTGAAGTCATCCTATTGATCTACTAATCACTAAACCCTTTAAAAAATCAAAGCAAAAAATTGTATTAACATTGTTTTCATAAAAGGAAAATATATGCTTTCACCTCTTCAGCTACTTTACCAGCTTCAGCATAAGCAGCTTCCCCTTTCTTTGACAAAGTGGACATTGTTATCGCATATGCACCCCCAGCTATAACTATTAATGGCACCACAGCCAGAGTTAGAAGAGTCAACTGCCATACTGAAGCAAATCCCACAGCAAATCCAAAAACAAATTGTGACAAGTACCTCAGACAGTGGCTAATCTGCATGACCAACAAGAAAAAAAACAACAGGAATAAATGACTCATAATAATACATCACATTCATGACATCTGAAGGACGACAATTCTAAAATCTGGTTAACAAACCAATCATAATCATAATCATAATCAAGTAGCGCATTTTCCCAACTATTTGGGGTCGGCGACATGGATCTTACTCCTCCATTCAGGCCTGTTTTGGGCTGCCTTTTTTGTAAGAGATAGTAAAGTCATATTTTTTTTTATTAACTCCGTTCAAGTTCTCTTGAAACTCCCTCTCCCTCTTTTAGTATCGTTTACATATATCCCTTCTAATCTTCTCATAGGGGCATCTAATGGTCTTCTTTGCATATGCCCATACCAACGCAACCTACTTTCTCTCAGCTTCTCCCCTAAAGGAGCTACTCCTAGATTCTCACGAATATATTCATTTCTAATCCTATCTCTCTTAGTTATTCCACTCATCCACCTTAACATTCTCATTTCGGCTACATTCAACTTGTCTATATGACTCCTCTTTGGTACCTAGCACTCTGCTCCATAGAGTATTGCAGGCCTAATGGCTGTCCTATAGAACTTGTCTTTAAGCCTTTTCGGAACACGCCAATCACATAACTCCCCAGGCTGCCCTCCACTTTACCCATCCCGCATTTATCCTATGTACCACATCACTATCAAAATCCTCTTCTTTATCGATAATGGATCATAAGTAACAGAATTGATCACACCTTAGCACTAGTCTTACTTATTTTAAAACCTTTTGATTCTAGAGCATCCCTCCACAATTCTAATTTCTATTTCAAACCTACTTTACTCTCATCAATTAAAACTACATCATCTGCAAAAAGTATACACAAGGTACATTATCTTGCAAATGACTAGTAAGCTCATCCATAACTAAAGCAAAAAGATAAAGACTTCAGGCTGACCCTTGATGAAGACCTACCGTAATCGAAAACTCCTTAGTTTCCCCCCAATAGTCCACACACTAATCACAACTCCTTCATACATATCCTTTATGATATCTATGTAACCTATTATGACACCCTTCTTCTTTAAAACACTCAAAATAAGCTCTCTTGGCACTCTATCGTAGGCTTTTTCCAAGTCTATATAGGTCATATAGAGGTTTTGTTTTCTATCCCTGTGCCTCTTTACTAACTGCCGTAATAAAAATATAGCTTCCGTTGTTGACCTCTTCGGCATGAAACCAAATTGATTCTATGATACTTTAGTTACTTTTCGTAAACGTTTTTCTAATACTCTCTCCCATAATTTCATAGTATGTCCCATAACTTTTATACCTCTATAGTTTGTACAACTTTGGATATCCCATTTATTTTTATACATGGGTATGAAGGTACTTCTCCTCTACTCCCCTGCCATCTTCTTAGACTTCCAAATTTTGTTAAACAAACCAATAATCTCTCAAAATTGCATCCACAAGCTGACACTTGGTTTCATTAAAAGTATAAAATTAACACGGAAACCTTGTGAAACTTCTTTCCCAGTAGTCATACGAGAAACATTTCCCTTAAAGCCAGTAATTTGTACCTTTTCACTTATAGCATCTTGAACCAGCACAATGTCACTTGAAATGCGGAAAACAATATTTTCGTCTCTCTCCTCCATATCAAAATAACTAATATCTCTGTTCAAAATTGATTGGAGGTACTTTATTCTCATCCTTGCTGACTGCCTCTCCCCTGTTTGCATCCAGAATGCCACACCTGAACTTGATTGGCAAATGAGACACAAATTAGTAATTAACCTTACATTGCCAATTAATCAAAGGTTTAGGCATAAATTCAGAAGATACTTTTGGGAGGTAAGAGAATTTTGCAGAGTAATTGAAGGGATTTCAGAATGTACCCATCCAAGATGACACGAAAACAATAACTCCAAGATAAACCAAATCCAGCGCATGCTGCAGAGAGGAATGTAGACAAGTTAATTGTTAAAGCTGATAAGAATCAACACTGTTTAGATCCTCAAAGAAATACATTGCAGCGTAATATTATGCATGACAGCCACTGTTTCTTCCCCATTCTGTTGCAATCATCTGAACCATCTGACTGCAAATGCCATCTCTAAGAGTCACAAAAACCACAAATGCAGCAAGATTTACCTGAGAAACTTCCGCACCAACGCTCCGCCGATGTTGCGAATAAGTACCCAACGACTCGATCATCCTTCCAAACAGAACAAAGAAGAATGGAAGCGCGGCACCATGGACACAGGCCCCAACACTCCCAAACAGCATCAGCAACCAATCTAGACCATCAGCTAGAGCAAACAAGCCCAAGAGAGAAACCCGCTGAGCCGGCGCCTTCTGGTCAGGCGGGCGGCTTTCCTGCTTCTGCGATGGGCACCCGTCGACCCCGCAAAGCTCAACGCCTTCCATTGCTGGAATTCGGTGGTTGAGAGAGGCAGAGAAGAGGAAGAAGGCCACAAGAAGGCAAGGAGACTATGGCTGTGTGAGTTAAATGTAAGGCGGGAAAAGTGAACAAGAGCTCAACTAACTCCATGTCCGAACTTAACTACCAGGCAGGTACTTTTGTTTAATGGGCCAAACTGCGCGTGTGGTCCCGGGCCCATTAAGTGGAGATGGATCTGTGGGCCCATTATTGCTTTACTGGTACATGTCACATGCAGAGCAGACCAACTTCTAGCAGCTAAAAATAAACGCAATTAATGAGGGAGTTAATGCGACCGTATAGCGTTCACCCACTTTTCTAATGGGCCGAATGTTCGTTAGTGGGCCAGGTTACTATTTGGGCTTTTTCTGGAACTTGGGAGTACAGTGGACAGTGCATGCTTGGGCATTTTGGATGTGCTCTAAAGGTAGGGTCTTGAGAGGGATGTGGAGTCAGGACTCAATTCTGTGATTCTCATCCTCACTTTTTCTTCTTCTTCTTTTGTTTTTGCAACACTATACTTTCCTATCTAAGATAAGAATATGGGGATCGTTCTACAAGAATTGATTGTCACATTGAAAGGGCCCACATGTCCTATGAAGCCTGTCTGCATTTTTAACAATAAGGATCGTCGATTACAATCATTACATGGGTTACTTTTCTCCCTCACAACCAAAAACATGGAATCACTTTAATTTTAACTCATTTTAAAATGCAGACATGTTTATTCAAATGATAACCACCACACTAATAAATAATAATAATACTCCTTCCGTACTAAGAAAATAGTATTTAAAAAATCCAATTAAAAACCTTTTCATTCCATCGACTTGCATATTTTACCATGTATCAAAGAAAAAAGAAACTAGCACATTTTACTCATCCACTAATTATCGTGAGAATGATATATAAAATGGAACTTTTAATATTGGATGAGTTGATTTTCGTAATCAGATTGTCAAATGGGACGATGAGTAACAACAATAATAACAACAACAATGATAACATTAACTACAATCTCTCTTAAAAGTTGGCCACAAAAAAAAACAATCTCTCCTAAAAAACAGTTATAATAGCAATGATAAGAATAAATAAACTATCAAAGAAAAACAATGATGATGATGATTTCAAATTTATAATGACAATAATAAGAAAAAAAATAACATTTAGTACTACTAAATATAAGTACTCCCTCCGGTCACTTCAATAGATACAATTTTTTTCAAGTAAACAAAAAAATTAGTTCATTTAAAAAAAACTGCATCTATTAAAAGTGACCGGAGGGAGTATGTTGGATCCAATCGAATAATAGGTCGGAACTAAAAATCACATAGGCCCAGTTCACGTGGGTGGTGCTAAATGAAGCCCAACCCACTAGCTTCGAGTCGTGTAGCCAAAAGGAAAAAAGAAAACTAGCTTCTAGGCCCATCATACATTGATGCTTGCATGTTACTTGCCATTTTAAATAACTTGGCCAGCTTCGTTCGTCATCGAAACGTGCAACACTCGCGTCAATTTCCCTACTGGATGAACTTCCGGGCTTGTGCAAAGCTGTTGATATGTTACATTTTACAAGTTCATTTGGGTTTCAGTTCATGCACTACTGTAGGCCATTTACTAGGAATTTTTAGCACTAGTTTGGCAATTAGCTAATTTTTTTATATTAATTTTGCAATTAGCAATTCGTTTTTTATCAGTATATTCTCCTCATTGAGTTTCATCTACTGAAATAGGGACCTTCTTCCTCCATGACCTCTTCAGACTCCAACAGGAATGATTACTAGTGATTAATACTCCCTCCGTCCTAAATTATTATCATCATAAGATTTTTCTAAATGAACTAATTTTAGTTCATTTTAAAAAACCTTGTGGTGATAATAATACAGGACAGAGGGAGTAGGTTAATTAGAGTAGCAATATTATTTGATAACAACACCATATAAGTGTGTACCATCATGTATTAAGTTAAAGCCCGTAGAATGCTAATATATACTCCCTTCGTCCTGTTTTAGATGTATTTAGAAAAAAAGATAATCCCATTTTAGATACTCCATATGGTAAATTTAAGTGGAATTTGAACCTCTTCTTCCCCTCAGTAGTTGGGGTTTCCACTATATGTCCAACAAAAACCAACAGTTTTTCAGATGGAGCTATTAAAAGAGGACAGAGGAAGAATTCAAAGACTTTCAAAACGAGAAAAGTATCTTAAAAGCTACTTCCTGTCACCGACCATGTTTCTACTTTTCTCCTTTCCCCATCTACAGTGCATATCTCAGCAAAACGTATCCACATCAGTTACTTCTACACATACAAAAGGATACAATTGCTGGTTCAGCATTTGCCATTTTCACAATGTGGCCTTTTATTGGAAGATTATTGTGCTCCAGTGTCGATCCTTCTGCCTGGGATCCAACAAAGGAAAACAACAACAAAAATATCCAAGGGAATCTCCAATAGATCCACCCTCCTATTTGTTGCAGATAAGTTTCAATTTATTTGCTATGTATACTGCCAATGCCTCAATGGTGGCTATATTCTTATGATGAGGTTGGCATAATTGAAAACTTATAGAGGTCCAAATAAGAACATCTCAAGAGCATGTGTGAATGGGTTTAGCTAGCTCTGGCTCCTTCCATCAATCATTTTAATTGAAAACTTTCAGGTTTAATTATGTCATTTTAGTCTTTGAAGGGCAAGTAAACAGTTTCTTTCATTTTTTTTTTTGGAGCCAGGCACGCATACTTCTTTACCAAATAGCTTTATTATTCTAAGAAAATTAAACACCAAACATTTCTTCATCACATTGATTAACAAACATGAAAACACCTTATTTATCTTCCAAGTACAAACATACAAGATGACATATGTTTTCTGAGCCAAAACATACAACGAAACACGAAGTAAAAAACATAACAACAACCCCAGTTGCCACCCCAATACACTAATTAGCCACTCATGTATGCCAGTCTACACCACGTTGTACACTCATAAACATAAATACACGCAAAAAAAAACAACACTTTGTTTGCATAGATGGCACAGATTCCCCCATGCTCAAATACCAGGAGGATCCTGACCATAGATGGTCACCACATGCAAACTCTCTTTTTTCTACCAACTATTGTTATTTTTTAAGTGCAAACACCAATATTTCTAGCCTTGCTATACAGTCCATGTTTAATCACCTTTGATTAAAAAACTACAAAGGTGATCAAACAACAAAGAACGGAAGTTGTGAAGAAATCCAATCTGATCACCGGAGCTGAAGGAGGCGGCGGAGACTATCCGTGGCAGCACCGGTATCGACGCCCTCGGCTGCAGCCTCCGTCTTGCACCTTCCGGCGCTGGCCTTGGCCCTGGCCGGCAGAGAGAATCTAGGGAGAGGCAGGCTGCTTGGGTGTGGCGAAACTAAGAATATAGAACCGGAATAATCCTCCATTGCCGTGGCCTTCTCTGAGACAGACCTGAACAGTTTGCTCGGGATGCGTTTGCCGGTGTCCGCATGAATGACCCGCTTGTGTGCAGACTGTGCTGGACTTGGGGTGAGAGCTGAAGATTTTGATCTCTTTGGAGTGGAGACTCTTGGGGAGCTTGGTCTAATGGAGCTTTTGGACTTTGGAGGAGGTTTTGGAAATGGGAGGGGAAGGAGAGGGGGCTTCTGGGATGTAAGGCTGAAAGAAGAGAAATATGGAGAGAGGTTTTGATAATTACCTTGAAATGTCATGCATACTCCCCAGCTCTTCTTTTCCTGATTATAAACCATGGTACCCATATGTGATATTGCACTGAAACAAGAACTATGAAAGATATGCAATATGTATCTTAATAAAAAAAAAGTATAGAAATTTTCAGAGAAATTCTTAAAATTCGAATTTCTTTGGTTTACTATCTGAAATTCTGAATAACATGAACTCTAAAAGCAATTACTGATTGTAGATAACTATATGAAAATTCTTACACTAAGAAAATATGTAAAAAAACAGAAAAAGAAGAAGAAGAAGGAGATGAAGATTGTGATAATGGGAAGAAGAAGCAAGCTCTCCTTTTTGTGGGCTGGAGATATGCTGTGTGCTACTTGGGTCCATATATATAGCCGAATCCGAACGGCTACTTTTTGGTTTTATTATTATTTTAGTAATTTAATTTAATAATGGTATTTTTCCTAATTTGCCGACAACCACTCCATTGTGCTAGACCAAAGTGCCACTGTTGGCCGGCAACCGCCGGTGCAAGCTCTGCCATTGGATTTGGAAGTTGATAGCCACTGAAGGAATAATGGCCATGGATCCCAATTTCAGTTGCATGGGCAAGAAAGATATCGAATTATCTTAGCCACACTTGGCAGAAAGAGAAATAGGAGGCCTGACCTCATTGACAGGGAATAGTTATTATTATGGGATTTGATAAAGAGGCTGTAAAGGTTACGTTATTTTAGTTTGGTGGTGGTTCATTCATAGAAGAGGGAGAGATGCGATGGTCAACGTGGAGATTTGGGCCATCCCAAGGACCACCGATCTTGCTACTTTTAAGAAACCTTGTAAAGCTTTATTTTTTCAGAATATTGTAATGCTTCATTAAAATACAAGGATCATGCCAAATATATAAAGGTTTCATATGTATATATCCATGGTAAGTGAAGGGTTGCATTAGGTAGAGTCAAAACTTGAGGCCCAGCTCAGCTTGAATTAATTAGAAACTCAAGAAAATGCATTAGGTTAATGATATTTGTGCTCTTACAAGTTGGTGTCAGTAGGTACTCTGAGCTGCCTCACAGAAAAGGTTGGATTATTATGTAATGCATGAGATGAATATAGGAACTTGTTTTTGTAAGATGTTTCTACCAAGGAAACAAAACTCAAAGATGTGACTGGTCAATGTACATCAACCAATCTGCATTCAATTAGGGTTAATTATTCTTCTTTTCTTTAAGGGCGAGATTTTGGCACAAATATATAGTTAAGAATGTAGCATGGCAGAATATATTTTGTGATCTAATCAGGTCACATTCGCTTTGGCATCTAATAAGATCTAAAACACATCCTCACATTTGGCACAAATGACTTATTTCTCATGACAAAAGGCTCAGAATATTGGATCAAATGAAACTCCATGCATAACTCAAACATTCACAAATTTGGCAATTAATTATAAACTTCAAATCCAAAAGTATAACATATCTAAAAGGTAAAAAAGCTTGTTGTTAGTTAGTGATCAAGATTTAAACCACACTTGACATCCCTAAAGTATATGCTAGTTCACTAAAATTAAATACACTTACAACGAGACCTCAGGAACCCTTAGGAAGAATTGAATGTCATAAAGTTACTCTTCATAGTTTGATTGAGATGAACTTAAAATGAGAAAGACAAAGAATGTTGCAGTAATATACCAAAAAATGAGCTGAAAATATGATAAAAGATTCATAAATCCTTTTTTAACTTTGACCTTTGGAAAAATTAGCACTTTATTTGAGGTGAGCCTAAGAAACCCCAACTTACCTTAAATAATTTACCCCTATCTATTTTTTCCCCACCAATGTAAGCTATATGCATAACAAGTGAACTTGACAAAGATGAAATCGACAAAGCATAAACCTTTTTATTCCCGATTTAGGCAACTAATTTGCCATTAGCTACCCCCCTCTAGTTGGTGGGTCACATCCACTTTGTTTGTTATATAAAAAAGGGCAGTGATAAACCTACAGCAGATTCCTACACATTTCCATACACATCAGTTGTGTATGAAAAATGTGTAGGAATCTGTTGTACAAATATCATTTCCCTGTAAAAAAAATACTACTATAAAGCAAAAGTAAATTAATTTAGATTTTTAAGGCAATTAACGCCTAATTATTTCATGGAAGAGATTACCACTCACCAATTATTCACGCACAAATTTTCAATCGTGTGACACCGACCATCCCAGTGTGGTGGTGGGGTGGGCTGGCAAAAGAACTACTCATCCCTTGGGTAATACGTCAAAGTTGAGGCCCAGTATAGAATGTGCTGACGTGACAGATCCACATACAAAACCCACTTAGATCTCCAACTAGCCATATGGCCCATATCGTGTGCACTGGTTAGCGCAGCCCACGCACGATAGCAGCCGCCCCCGCCGCCGAGAAAGTTGGAATTTTGGCGGGAAATCATCGGCCGTGATCTTCGGAAGCGGTGATCGGAAAGGATGAAGCGACGTCCGGCGTCCATCTCCTCATGGCGGAAGGCTGTATATGATGCATCGGTAACGGAAGGGATGGAACGGCGGCGGTTCTTTCTGTAGTTCCGTACGTTGGCCTGGCTGGAGATTCTCGTGGCTATCTGGATTTCGTCCGTGGTTTACGGAAATGGAGTTGGCTGCTTCCTTGGAGCCCTTCTGCTCGGATGTGTCATTTACGATTACTGCAACCCACCCCGCCGTAGAGGTTCGACGCGTCTCCCTTCTCCCCATCTCCTTTCCTTTGCTTTGGCTTTTCTGGGCATTAGATGTTTGCTATTTGTGATTTTACATTTGGAACTCTGGATGATGCGCAATAATGGTTGGTGGGAGCTGAACCCATGAAGAGTTTATTGTATTACAGTTCTATTTCCTTATATTTCTGTCCAATTGAGGCTTCTAATTCTGCGGTTTTCAGAGTTTTTCAACACTCTGGTGGAATCGATCTAACAGAAGCAGAGAGCTTAGGGTTGGGTTTGTAAACCAAATTTTGTATTTTGCTGGGATAATCAGCCATTTTTATCACATAATCTCTGTGATTATTCTAAATGACTGTAGTGACTAAATAGTTTAATTTAATGTTTAGAAACCAACCGGTACAACCGCTTTGCAAGAAATATTAAGCGAAATTCCCTGTTGGTGAAAAACCCAGAATTTATTCATGTATGACTATGAAATTTCACCTTATTTCTTTCAAATATATGGGTGGCTTAAGTATTGATAAGCCGTTTTACATTGATATGTAATTGTATAAGGTTGATTAGCTAAATACCTTCGCGGAGCACCTCTGGAGTTGTTTCGAGAAGGTATGTATGCGTAATCCTTGTATGTTAAGTTTCTTTATTTGTACCTGTTTGTTTCATCAGCATCATACGCATTGTCCCAACTATCTGCAGTGGGCGGTCAAAATTAAGGCGATAATAAATAATCCACGGAAAGAAACATAGTGGCAAGCTTTATAGTAACTATTCGTTTGATTTTTTTTTTTTGGTAAATTTTAATCCTATGAAGGTTTGACTTGTTGTAAACCTCTTTTTCTTTTCTGGGCCATTTCCAAACGTGTGAAAGATGACCTGATTTCCAAGTTCAAAATCGGCCCACAGACAATTGGAGCGCTTTCATTTGGCTCATTGCCGCCAACTTTTCAGGGTTCGTTGTTTATTGTTTTTGTTGTCGTGACAATAAGAATAACCTTAAGTCTTCTATATTATCTTTGGAAGTAACATAAAAGAAACGTCTCGTGCAATTTTTCCTTTGTCAGTACAGCAATCATGGAGGAGAAATGACCATAGAAATGTTGTTGAAATGGGCAGGAAACCTAGGTGTCATCTTTGCTAAGAAAAGGTTCTGGCAGAAAGTAACTATTCAGGTTATATTTAAAGTTTCACTTTGAACTGCTGTTTAGATTTCAGAGTGGTGAACATTTAACTGATTTTAGTTCAAGAAAAAAAAACTTGCAGATTGGGGGAATGAAAAACTGTCCTTCCGCCAATTACTTTGAAGCCACTTGGTCCAACTCGGGGTAACTTTTCAAAAATATCCGTGACCCTCATGGAAAAGGTCTGCATTTGAGCAAATAATTTTAAAGTCAAGTTGTGGTTAAATTTCATTTACTTACATGATAGAGATTCTTGATGATCCATTATGTTTCTAATTAATAATTTATTCATTCTAATTATACAGCCTCGTGTGGTTATCGTGAAATTAAAGTTGTTCATGCGGTTCCTCTTTGTTTTTCAGCCCAGGTATACATTGCTTTGGCCAACAACTGATCAGTCATGTTTATATTCTAAAAAATCCTATGTGTAAGAACTTAATAAAAAGTTTTATTGTAAAAAATCCTGTGTAAGAACTTAATAAAAAATTATGATATCCTTTTGTTAAAGTAACCTTATGGATATCTCGTCTATTATAGTGATCAATCATATTTGTGAATTATTTCGAATTTCAATTTCATCTGAAAATATTACTTATACAATCATTTTTAATAATCTATTTATATGTATGAAATATTCACTCGCATGTTGCTCTTGCAGTTCTGGTGTAAAAGAAGAATTGAAATCCCTATTGAAGGTTAATTGTATTGAAAGCTAACTGATTATTCTTGGCTTCACTCGAATAAAATTTCTTTTGTTTTAGGCGTATATCTTGTCTGTGTGGCTGGATGCATCAGTAGTAACAGGCAGAAGGGTACAAAAGGAGTCTTTATCACCTGCTCCTTGTAGCTTAAAATTTTAACCTTCACTTAATTTTGTCAGGAAACTCTGGGCTACATTCACATCAGCCTTCCCGATGTCTGTGACAAAGAAGCACGTCCGATACTACCGCAATAGGATGGAGTCAATTTGACTGCAGTGGAAAATGTGGACTCACAACTAACTAGGAATTTAGATAGCTTGTCCAAAATTTTACATTGTTAAATTGCTCTTTACTGAAGTCTTTGATATCATAGTCACACTTGGGTAACTAGTTGTTTCTTGTTGTATCTAGTTACATATATTCAGTTTAGCATTTAGATTTACAGTGACAAACCATGGATGGAAGCTGCTTCCTACAGTAGGTTATCAAGTATGAAACATCTTTTTCTGAATCTTCTCGCCTCTGCTACCTTGACCAAAGTGGCCAGCAGATCGAAGTGTATGGTTGAGTAACCAAGCTGTTTTCTAGAATTTTTCCTTTGTCAGGAGTAAAAGTCTACAGCAATCATGGAGGAGAAATGACCATAGAAATGTTGTTGAAATGGGCAGGAAACCTAGGTGTCATCTTTGCTAAGAAAAGGTTCTGGCAGAAAGTAACTATTCAGGTTATATTTAAAGTTTCACTTTGAACTGCTGTTTAGATTTCAGAGTGGTGAATATTTAACTGATTTTAGTTCAAGAAAAAAAAAACTTGCAGATTGGGGGAATGAAAAACTGTCCTTCCGCCAATTACTTTGAAGCCACTTGGTCCAACTCGGGGTAACTTTTCAAAAATATCCGTGACCCTCACGGAAAAGGTCTGCATTTGAGCAAATAATTTTAAAGTCAAGTTGTGGTTAAATTTCATTTACTTACATGATAGAGATTCTTGATGATCCATTATGTTTCTAATTAATAATTTATTCATTCTAATTATACAGCCTCGTGTGGTTATCGTGAAATTAAAGTTGTTCATGCGGTTCCTCTTTGTTTTTCAGCCCAGGTATACATTGCTTTGGCCAACAACTGATCAGTCATGTTTATATTCTAAAAAATCCTATGTGTAAGAACTTAATAAAAAGTTTTATTGTAAAAAATCCTGTCTAAGAACTTAATAAAAAATTATGATATCCTTTTGTTAAAGTAACCTTATGGATATCTCGTCTATTATAGTGATCAATCATATTTGTGAATTATTTCGAATTTCAATTTCATCTGAAAATATTACTTATACAATCATTTTTAATAATCTATTTATATGTATGAAATATTCACTCGCATGTTGCTCTTGCAGTTCTGGTGTAAAAGAAGAATTGAAATACCTATTGAAGGTTAATTGTATTGAAAGCTAACTGATTATTCTTGGCTTCACTCGAATAAAATTTCTTTTGTTTTAGGCGTATATCTTGTCTGTGTGGCTGGATGCATCAGTAGTAACAGGCAGAAGGGTACAAAAGGAGTCTTTATCACCTGCTCCTTGTAGCTTAAAATTTTAACCTTCACTTAATTTTGTCAGGAAACTCTGAGCTACATTCACATCAGCCTTCCCGATGTCTGTGACAAAGAAGCACGTCCGATACTACCGCAATAGGATGGAGTCAATTTGACTGCAGTGGAAAATGTGGACTCACAACTAACTAGGAATTTAGATAGCTTGTACAAAATTTTACATTGTTAAATTGCTCTTTACTGAAGTCTTTGATATCATAGTCACACTTGGGTAACTAGTTGTTTCTTGTTGTATCTAGTTACATATATTCAGTTTAGCATTTAGATTTACAGTGAGAAACCATGGATGGAAGCTGCTTCCTACAGTAGGTTATCAAGTATGAAACATCTTTTTCTGAATCTTCTCGCCTCTGCTACCTTGACCAAAGTGGCCAGCAGATCGAAGTGTATGGTTGAGTGACCAAGCTGTTTTCTAGAACCTTGATCTTTTGTTAACCTAAGTCTACCTTTGGCTAGCCAAAAGTGACCATTTGTATGCATAATCCGCTTTGGATTTCCACACCTCACAGGAAGATCAAAAGACATAATGATGTGGCTAAGCGTGTAAACGGGCCGAGCCGGCTCGTGACCTGATCCGGCTCGGCTCGGCTCGGCTCGTCCCGCTGGGAGCAAAGCTTAAGCTTAATGATACTCGGCTCAAGCAAGCTTACGAACTAGTATATACATATATATATATATATATATATATATATATATGGGAAAAGTTTATATGAGATCGCTCTCATATTGCTTATATGAGGCCACTTTGAATCGTAGCCGTTGGATCTTGATCTGACGGCTACAAATACCCATAATGTTCTCACCCACTCCTTGATGTGACACACTCACCTACCCTCTGATTTAATATCCACCCTCCGATCGGAATCTAACGATAATAAAGATTGGCCTCATGCTCCTTATATGAGAACGATCTCATGTAAACTCATCTCTATATATATATACGATTCAAAGTGCCCTCATATAAGCAATATGAGAGCGATCTCATATAAACTTTTCTCATATGGGGAAAAGTTTAAATGAGATCGCTCTCATATTGCTTATATGAGGCCACTTTGAATCGTAGCCATTGGATCTTGATCTGACGGCTATAAATATCTATAATGATCTCACCCACTCTTTGATGTGACACACTCACCTACCCACTGATTTGATATCCACCCTCCGATAGAAATCTAACGGCTATAAAGATTGGCCTCATGCTTCTTATATGAGAACGATCTCATGTAAACTCATCCCTATATATATATATATATATATATATATATATATAGACGGTTTACATGAGATCCTTCTCATATAAGAAGCATGAGGCTAATCTTTTCAGTCATTAGATTCTGATCCAAAGGTGGATATTAATTCAGTGGGTAAGTGTGTGTCAAATCAATAGGTAAGTAAATTCTTTATAGCTATTTGTAGCCGACAGATCAAGATCCAACGGCTACGAACGAAATTGGCCTTATATAAGGCAAATGAGAGAGATCTCATTTAAACTTTTTTTTTCTCTCTATATATATGATGATGGTTTACATGAGATCGCTCTAAGGAACATAAAGCCAATCTTTTGGGCCATTGGATTCTGATCCAATAGTGGATATCAAATTAGTGATTGAGTGTCACTAAGTGTTATATAACTATTTGTAGCAGTTAAATTAAAATCTAGCGGCTATGAATGGAATTGGCTTCATATAAGCCAAATGAGAGCGATCTCATTTACATTTTTCCATATATAAAAATATATTATTCCCTCCGTTCCAAAATATTATGTACATTTAAAAATATTTATTTTCTTAAATATTGTATATATTTTACCAAAATTTGTGACTTCCTCTTTTCAAAATTGAAGGAAACTGAGAAAGATTGACTTGAATTTAGTTCATGAACAAGCATATGAGTTGGACCGGATATGAGGGAGAAGAAGTCATATGATTTCTTTGCGGGCTTCATGGTCCAATAAAAATAAGAATTTTCTCAAATGTACATAGTATTTTGGAACGGAGGGAGTATTTTATATTTTAATCTTATTCCATAAAATTTTTTAACAAGCCAAGCTCGAGCCTGGGCTGAGCTTTCACTCAAGCTCGAGCCGAGCTCTAGAATTCTTAACGAACAAAGCATAAATTGGGAAACTACAAGCTGTAAACGAGCCGAGCTCAAATTTGAAATTTCTAGCTCGAGCTGAGCCTTGCCAAGCTCAGTTCAGCTCGGCACGTTTACACCCCAAATGTGGCTGTTGGTTTCTAGATCCACATAGGGAAACCTTAGATAGCACACTTTCCTAATTCCCATGAGCATGAATTTGGAGCATATAAAGGAAAGCATCTGGAAAGCCCCACATCATTCAAATTTCCGAAAAGAAACAAGTGGCAAGCAGAACAAACTACTTCGAAGTTTTAAGCCTAATAGTGTTTTCTTTCATGGATGAGATTTTAGGTTCATTTTTTAATCAGTTGCTAAGGTCTCAGATTCTAAATTTCTATCTGTCTATGATTTATATCCTAATTAATCCCTTCTGTCACTTAATTTAAACATGGGGTCCACAATAAAAACCTAGGCTTGCTAAGCAAGCGAACTACCTTTCCAAGTGCTTCTCATCGTGGAGGCCTCTCAACCTCAACCTAATGTCGTTGCCGGACAATGGAGCAGAGGATAATTAGAGATACTTATTTCTAAAAGTGACCGAGAGATTCTAAAAAAATTGTAGTTGAAATTAATGTTATTAGTTGAAACCCCTATGAGCGAGCAATCCCAAATTTAAAGCCAGCTGACATAATCCCCAAAACACACCAAGGAGTATCCATTTGCTCCCTTTTAATTTATTTGCGGGGATAAAAGGGTAGCATATCCAAACTTCACCTTTTTTTTAATCATCAACAAAAACCCCAGATACCTTTATTTGGAAAAATAGCTTCATCAAAATTAAATTTCAGGCATCCAACAGAGGGCAGTTTCCAAACGTTGACATCCGAAGTTTCCATTTGGATCTGTTCGCACCACATGTAGTCCACAAAACCACGATGACAATAAGAAACTTCGGATGCGCAGAGCTGGATTCCGCTACCACATAACATCTCAAACGCGATAATTTACCATGGTCCAAACAATCACATCTAAAGATAAAAAGTCGCCAAAATTTACTAGAAAATTGTAGAATCCTGTATAACTGTGTACTTGAAAAGTAAATACATGCGCCGCCCACCATTAATGACTTGGGAAGATCCTGCATTTTCCACATTTGGATTTGGATTCTTTGGCCATGCTTAAAAATTCTACTTCACTTGCTGTCAGGGAATTTCGCCTCGTAATTCTGAGGAAGCTGCAAATATATGCAAGCGGATCATCATATTTGAGAAATAAACAAGATTAAGGGGCAACATGCTAAAAGAAAAACATAGATCATACCATGAATGTAGCAGAAATTTGCTTCCCAGCAAACCACCTTCCATGAAGGGCACGTTGTGCACCAAATGCAGATGTAGCGGCATCAAAACGCAGATATACATGGCCATCACTGTTCCTGTCATATCGTTTAGGTAATACAAAAGAGTCACAAAGAGATAACAGGCACCACCAAAAACACTCGCATGAGAGCTAAGCAGGCAGATGATATGAACAGCCTGCTCAAATAAGCTAATGATCCATATCTTAATCTAGTAAACCAAACCCCCTAAAAGTGACAAAATCGTTACTGTGTTCGCAGTTTCAATAGTTAAAATATAGTCTTTGTTATCCCCAAATTTTTTTGGTAAAGTATTCCTTGTCTCCATTGTAACGAGATGGGCCTTAAGAAGGAAACATCATCAACTTGAATGAATTTGATCATCAGAAGATATAACGGTTGTCCAATGCAAAATGTTTTGAAGTTCATTTCCAATATTACCCTTGAATTTCAAAAATAACACCACCATTACTCAGGATATTTTGTATTCACAAATACCAAAACTAATGTGCCTTTATATATGACTCATACACCTTACCACTTTGTATACGAATAGTAACCCCGGTGCATTAAGTATTATACGTACCAGAAAAAGAATATTGCTCTCTTTAATATAATAAATTTAAAGAATAATGTACATTTTAAAAGCCTCCATGACAATCATTCAGTACAACTAGTGCAAAACACAATTTAATTGATTTAAAAAGAATTACATTCCATGGTAAAATTTTATATTTTACTTTTCATTGCCTTTTAGATTCACTCGTCATTTTACTAAAAATTTTGTTCCAATTTCTTGTTCAAAAAGATGTAAACTCAATTTTTAAGAAGTAAAGCCAATTCAGAAAGATTCTCTAAGAAAGCTCAATGTACAAGAGCATCTCAAATTCGACACTTATGACAAATATTAATGCAAATCAAATTTGTTCAATTCGTATAGACCATCAGGTTAAAACCATTTTTACATACCAACAATGTTAAAAAAATTGTCTGATTTCGTATGAAAAGATGCAGTGATATGCAGCTATCTAATGTGAGACAATAAAGACCACAAATACCATCGTGTCCCTAAGTAATCTACTTCTTCAAACTTTAAAAATTTAAAACTAAACCATCAAAACTATTAAGCAAACATAGTCATAATCAACTGGTGGCTTTTCCAAACAATTTAAAGCCGGCAGCATGCAACTTATGCCTCCACTCTACAACTATTTGAAGAGGGATGGAGAAAACACGGGGAAAGAGACAACTGTTGCAGATCATGCACGAAACAAAGGCGTCGGCATAGTGCGCTAAGCCCTGCTTCGGTATTCATGCTACACTTCTCGCTGCGACGCTAAGGCTCTCATTTCACTCACAAGCACTCTAGTATTCTTCAGCTTCCGCTTTTGCTTCTACTAGAGCACAATAATAGGCTCAATTAGTGATGCAATGAGCTAGCTATCTACAACCTTATTCGAGCCAATTTTCCATAACTACTTGCAACAGAGAGATGAACTTTGATCCAACACTAATCTACCAAATTAAAATCAAACCTCTGTTTCATTACTCACTCTGAAAAGGCTTGTGAGCAAGGCTACAGATCTAACTACCATTTGGATTTTATGCCCAAGTTGGAGGAAGGTGGTTAGGGAGGAAGAGAATGGCAAAAGCGGATGTGGACACAACCCATTATTAGAAGGAACTTATGGGGGGCAAGGAGGTGACTGCTAGACAGCCATTTGTGGATTTTATGCTTGAGATAGAGGACATTAGGGTGGAAATAGGGGGACAAAAGGGCATATCAGCGCTGGTTTATTATAAAATTTTGAGGGAAATTTGAATGCATCAGATATATTTCATGTGATAAACTTGAGTATTTCTCTATTTATAACACCAAAATACAATTACACAATCATTTCTTTTAGTGAGTATATACATAGTTTTTATTCTACAGATGACATTTTAATTATATATACCCCATCCATTCAAAATTACCTGTAGTCGTTACAAAACCAGAAGGAACGGATATTAGTTCATTTTGATTTTCTAATAAGGACAGATTCTTTTGGACGGAGGGAGTAAAAACCAGCTTATTGAGAGTATGCAAAGAATGTGGTTAAGTCATGTCAACATATAATGATACTCCAGGGCTTTTCTCAGAACCCCCATCCTATGGAAACTACTTTTCCCAGTTCAGGCGCTTCCTTTGATCCTCATGGAGTCTCAACCAAGCTCAATCTCGTCGCTGTAAGTGACCGGCAAAGAGCTGCCAACCACCTTATCCTCCGCGGTGGTGCAACGCCACATCCGGCAAAAGCAATGGCCGTCGCCTTGACATCCTTCCAGAGTCGAGACCTCCTTTTGTTCCTCCCCCCAAATCGATCCCATTGCGAGAAACACTCATTTAATCTTACCCTCTCTCTCACTCAACTCCGGCAGCCTTCTTTGCCTCATTTCAACCACCAACCATCTCCATTAGGCACCACACCTATCAATATTGTTGTTATCGCAAAGTTAACGCCTTTAGCGCTGATGCTTGTACTGCCATAAATTTGCATTGAGGAAGTTGTAGTTAATGTTGATTTGAAATGGAAGCTTACTAGTAGCCTTAATTTCATTCTATTGAGGCCGTCTTCCTCAGCCCAGCTGCCATTAGAGCTTCTGTTCAAGCTTTTCTAAATTAATTTTAGATTTCCCTAAATAGCCCCAAGTTATACTTGTTAATACCATCATCTCCCTATTGTTATAACCCTCTAAGGTCCATATGGCAAGCATATCCAAATTACATGGTGGGCCCGGAGCAGTCTTTCCACGTGAACCCGTAACAATAGAAAAGTCTTTTCTTAGAAATGTCTATTTCTCTTGGGACATACCTTCTCTTAGAATTACGCCTTTCCTAGGAAATTTTTTTTTGAAACCCCTAACAGGGCCTTGATGAAAAAAGAATATGCAAACATATAATCATAATTATAATTATATGAAAAAAGAATATGAAAACATAGATGGGCAAGTAGCGCCTTTTCCCAACTATCTGTGGTCGGCGACATGGATCTTACGCCTCCAATCAGACCTGTTGTGTGCCAATTCTTTTGTAAGAGACTTTAATCTTCTCCCACTGGTCTTCTTTACATATGGCCATACCAACGCAATGTACACTCCCTCAGTTTCTCCCCCAAAGGTGCTACCCCTAAACACAAATATATTAATTTCGGGTTCTCTCTCTCTCTAGTTATCCCATTCATCCACTTTAGCATTCTTATTTCAGCTACATTCAACTTATCTATATGACTTTTCTTTGGTGCCCAACACTCCTATTCTGTAGAACTTGCCTTTAAGCCTTTTTTGAACACGCCAGAGGCTGCCCTCCACTTTACCCACCCCGCATTTATCATATGCACCACATCACCATCAATATCGCCTTCTTTATAGATAATGGATCCTAAATAATGGAATTCCTCACACCTTGGCACTTCTTGCCCATCTATTTCAACTAAGGTTCTACCTATAGTTCTACCTTCCCTAAAATTAAATTCTATGCACTCTATCTTAGTTCTACTTATTTTGAAACCTTTGAATCTAAAGCCTCTCACCATAATTCTAGTTTTGCATTCAAACCTAATCAATTAAAAGAACATGCAAACATCCTCCCAATTTATTTTTTTCGTTGCATCAATAAACCATCTAACATAATACCCTTTTATTCTTCGCACAGCGATCCAATATAATTAAAGAATGAAATGTATATTAAGTGATGAGCACATCTCTAAGCATATTATTTCTTATGTTTATATCTCTAAGGAGATTATTTCTCTAAGCACCTAGGCCAATTACATCAAACAGCAACCAACATTCATCATGAGCATGGTTTGAAATCTTGGCGAGATCTCAATCTCGATTCAGAAAACAAGAGTCGAGACAGCAAAAATCAATTTTTTTGGACATAATCTCGCGATATTTTGCAAGATATTTTAATAGCGGCCAGCAACAGGAGTAGGCTGACAGTTTGGCTTTTGAATTTACAAGAAAAAAAATTACTGGAATATCACTGGTTTTTGCAACAGCTCACAGTAGCTTTAGGGTGTGTTTAGCAACCGCTTTTGCGGGTTTTGGACAAAATAGCTTTTGTTATAGCAGAGCTAAAGCGTGACTTGTATGGCAACGCCGACCCCTGAAGCGATTTTGTCAAAAGACAACCTCTAAAGCCAATTTGGATGGGTAGATTTTAGGTAACCAATATATACCTCATGTGACGATTCTACTCTTAATGAGAGAAAAAAGGAATAAACCTCCTCCATTCATTTAATGAGGGAGGGGCAAGTTGAGTCATTTCCACATTTTGCACTAAAGCGGAGATAAAACCGCTTTTGGTTCCAAAAGCAGCCTCCCAAACACCCTCAGCAGCTTGCTGCTTTCAGCAGTTTTGCAGCTGCTTTTTGCAGCAGCTTTCTGCTCAGCTATTTTTGCCTAAGTATATAAGTTTATCATACATCACCATATATTATAGAGAATTATACAAACTAAATTTAATTCTACTAATATAACAATGTTAGCAATAACCATATGACTATCCACTTAAAGTTGTTGAACAGACCTTGACTATGATGTGGTACATTGGTACATATAGAAAATAGTAAAAATTTGAATTATCAACAAGGTTAGTAGGTAATTTTATCGAAACTCATTATTCTTTTATAGTCAATCATCACGGTTTCAACATAAAATAAGTGTACATTATGCTAACATAAATATCTAGTTGCAGTTTTATGACTGTTTGAAGTTAGTATTGATGCTCTATACGTTAAAATATACTTAGATTGCCAAAACTATGAGTCAAAATATCTTCTATGATCATTGAGACTGTAAAATGATCTCTCCGAGATCTCTCCAGGATCTCTTCTCTTTGGCCGTCCGGAGATCCGAGATTATGAACCATGATCATAAGAAAACTCCACAAAATAGTTTCTTATAAGAATAACCAGGTCAATATCCATCATTTTGACATTTATACATAATCTTTAACGATAGACCATACAGGTCATACTTCACTAATTTATAAGTTAAACTGGACAAAATGGTTCCTCATAAGAAGAACTAGGACAATATCCATCGCTTTTTAACCTTCTATTAGTCATGCCAATTCCATCCGACAATATTTCATTGTTATCTTCTATTACAAACTGCAACAATCAACCTCCTATTCCTTCCGCACCAGCAAACTCTGTCTTACCTACCCATTCTAGTCTATTTGGTGCATCTTAGAGCAACTCTTCACTTGGCACTTGGAAATAACAAGACATGGTGTATCTTAGAGCTACTTCACACTTGGCCCTTGGAAATAAGAAAAAATACTGTCTAGTTGTCCATTTTGTAACAAAACATTCTGTCTAGTTGGTGTATTTACTCCAACTCAAATGCTTATAAACGAGTACTCAAATGAGAAATACAGGCACAAAGAGGCAAAAACTATAACTAACAAACCCAATCCTGTAATTTATTGAACAACTATCATCAACTCTTGTGCTAAAGGAAACAATAAATTTTTGCAGAGAAAAGACACTCTCCTAATGCCAGTTACTTACTTGTCCACAAAGATGTGCTTAACCGTCCCAAACTTTGAACATTCATCTTGTACATCATCTTTGATGTCCAGATCAAAGTCTGGTTCACTCTGTCAACGCAACAAGACAACAAAGTAAACATCAAGAAAACAATAAAAAGAGATCCTACTAACACAAAAAAGATCATGATATTTGCAGATCCACCAACCTCTATTCGTGGATCAAACATATTTGTCAGCAAAAGGCACTCAGTAGGAATTACGACAGGACTTGTTTGTGGGATTCCAACAGAACCAGTAGCAAGGACTGACCCAGGTGATACTCCAAATGCAGGTACCGATGTCTGTCCTAATCCTGGTAAAAGGGGAGTAGCTGTTGCGGCAGTGCCAAGTGCAGGTGCCACAGACAAAGGATTGCCGGTGCCATTGGCAACAACCGGATTACCAAGTGATCCGACAATACTGCAAAATGGAAAGAAATAAAAGGAACTCATGTACAAACAGGAAATCAATGTGTTCACACTTTTCCAGTAGCATGTAAGATATGTCCATAACAATGGAAGTACAAACCTAGTAGCAGTGCCAGTTCTATCCAATTTCTGCATAAGAATGGCTCTAGAACGAGCATTCAAAGACTGCAAATTGTACAGAAAAAAATCAAATAAACATTCAATTAAAGTAAATTTGGTAAGGTAAAAAGTAACTCATTTATAGATATCAATATGTTATTTATATTTCATACTATTCTTTAAGCTAACTTCAAAGAAGTATAAAGTAAATTCAGACACAACAGGCAAAATTGTCACTAACCAATCCTCCACCATCATCATCATCGAAATCTGCAGCATTTGCCCCAACTTCTTGCATTCCAACTTGATCCGTCACAGCTGATACCTGAAACACAAGTAAAATGTTCAATTTGTTAAATAAAGCCAAAAATGTAATACGCAGTTAAGCTCCTCTCCAATAATTAAACCAAATCCATAGGCTCACATTCAACTGGCATAGTGCATTTAAAAGTTTGAGATGAATCTATTGTCCAAAGCTGCTATCCTTCTTTTAGACTTCATTTTAGCAGAAGCCAACAATGGTTCAAGGAAGTTCAAATCTACTGATTCACTGGAACTCCATAACTCTCAACAAACCAAAATTCACAAGGCTTCAAGAGCCTTCGGTTTATGGAACTCCATAACTGCAAAGTCACCATCTTTGTATGCAGGCATCAGATATAACGAGGCAAAAACTTCTCCCATACAAAACTCAGAAAATAAATTACTATATTTCCAACCTGATCGCTTTGGGCCACTAGGGCCTTGCACTGACTATATATTAATAAAACCATAGAAGAATGCAAAATTCGAGATCTTTCTTGGAATTGACGGCCATTTGGCTACAGACTAGGCAATATATTCATCCAACCTGGTCACTTGGGCCACTAATGCTTGCACTAAACCATGTCAATAATCCGAAAACAAGACCACCATCAGAAATGGAGGCTACTTAGTTCCAGACTAGACAAAGAAGCATATAACAACCTCCAATACTCATCTAAAGAGAGTCACAAAGTTGGCCTTCATATATTCCTACTTAAAACTTCCCGATTTCTTCATGAACTTCCACTTAACTCTCCTGTATCCTCTCTTAAATGCACAATTTACTCAAATTACAAACCAAAAAAAAAACAGGAAAAAGCGCACAAGAAGATTAAAATGACGAAAGAAGCTCTCTCTAGTTGATAATAGGCACTCGCAACATAGACTCTCCAATCCCCAGTCCACAATCGGCCATTTAAGATCCATTAATACAAGCCTAACAGAGTTACAATAGAGAGCTCCATAACTGTCTCTAGAAGCTATGGAAAAATAATCATTTAGAAGCCAAAACCATTTGACTAGCTCAATAGACAAGAAATTGAGATAGTAGTTGTATACTCCCTGCATCCAAAAAAACCTGGCCGCATTTGAAAAAATTACACATCCAGAATCAAATGACTGGATTTGTCCTAGAGGTCAATAGATCCTCAGGAACGCGCATGTGCATGGGTACGTGGAGGCTTGAAATGCAGTAGGCCCTACAGGCCAACAAATTTAACTCATTTTGAAATGCTGCCAGGTTTTTTTTGGACAGAGGGAGTATGATTTATGAAAGAAAGATCTCAGCAAACAAAAGTCATTCATGCAGCACTCAAACCATTGCAATAACATAAACACACGAAAATAAGAAATAACCATTGAGAGAAGAAAATAGCACAGAGCAAGCAACTAATTCTTTTTCCCAAAAGCCAAAACAAAAAAACACGTCTCAAACTTCACAAAAGCATACCTTAATTATCCTTCCTGCAATATCTAACTGACCATTTAAGCTTTGAGCAGCCTTTGCATCTTCAAGGCGTGCAAACTGTTTAAAAAGCAAACCAACAAAACATTTTCTGAGAAAAACTAATAAAATATATCTAAATTGACATCAAAACATGTTCCAATCAGGGGGAAAATCAACCAGGCCTAACAATTGTTCAAATTGTTGGACAAAACTCACCTGGACAAAGCCAAAACCTTTGCACTGTCCTGTTTCCGGGTCAAGAGGTAATTGTACCAGCTCAACAGTACCAAAAGGCTCGAACACCTAAAATAAACATCAATATCATGATTATTAAATATGCATCATAAAACAAATAAACTGACGTACTTAGACCGAAACTTTATGAAAGAATAAGCTCAGATAGTTATCAGCTGTTCAGAAAGCTGTAAAAATTAAAAGAATACACATAAGGTTACCCTTGTTGTGAAGATTGACTCCTAATTTCTCCCCCAAACATACACAATAATTATATGGAACCTCTAGGAAACACTTATTTAAATCTTTTCTAATAGCGTCACCAACCCAGAACGATTCTATCAACAGGAAGGCAACAGATGGTCATATCACTTGCTAATCATCATGACTTCCGACACAGTCTAATTTTGTATTCAATTTACCTCCCAAAAAAACAGCAGTCACTTTAATCTTTTTAGTAAAAACGAAATAAATGGCAAACAACATCGTTTTAATTGTAATTATAGTACAAGAAAAAGAACAGACTATCATGAAGATGCCAAACATGTTCCTTAATACAGTTACACTTCATCTACCAAAAATTTAGACACAAGCGTACAAGGTCAATTTGTCAGTAAAGAATAGTAAAAAGAACACAAGCCAGCATATATATTAAATAGTAATATCTATTTGTGGCTTGCATCTACCTGACAGATTATGTAACAAAGAAAGGTTAAAAAACTCCATTCTGCTTTCTCTTTATTGGCATACTGAACGGTTAAAGTTCTAAATGAAATATAGTCATAAATCCATCTTTGTGTAGATGTTTGAGTTAGAATAAAAACCCCTTCCAGCAGCTCTAGTTCAACTCTATCACACTCAATCATCCACGGAAACGCACCCTACATATTTCATTACATGAAGCGCTTCTAGTAATAATTGCAACTAACTCTAGATCATGGTTCGCAATCTCTCCAAGATCTCTGCCTCTTTTCCTTCAATGAAACACGTGACAATGTAAAAACTATCCCTTTTCCTTCATCGATACATAACACGATGTAAAGAACTTCTTACACTTTATTGGCAGGATTTTGATAGATCACTGCAGTCTATGCAAGAGCAGCAATGTCTCTCTCATGAAAAAACTTTTTGATGAAAAACAATATGAAAATGACGTATTGAAAGAGGACTATTTGGCTGAGTAATGGGACACACCCATGGAACATAATATGGCGAGATCTCATTTGAGGCAAGAGGTAATGTAATCAGGTTTTCTAAACTGTTTACACTGTATTATAGATATATCAATGAGATCTCGTTAATCTAAGTGAGACCTCACTAATCTCAGAGAGATCTCAAGTATCTTGCCCTAATTTATAAAAAAATAAAAAAAAAATTTGATAATGGTCAGGAAAATGGTACTGCCCCACGTCACTCTATCTACTACTGTTGTAACGTTTCCACTTCTATAATTTACTTACGTGTATCTTCTCCTCCTTTCTATTACTTAATGTATTACGTGATCTCTATACGCAAGATATTATATTTTTTGAGAGTAAAATGTTATTATTTGTATCTCTAAATATATCATTAGGTTGTTAAAATTATTTGTGAAAAATTTTCTTAACAAAACCAAGATGGCAAGATCACATTACATAATCTCTTCAAGACATCTTCTTTTTGACAACCAAGAACCGGGACTAGAACCATGCTCTAGATTTAAAAAGAAAAGTTGAGATGCTTGTAGAATAAATCTAAATAGTCATGATATTTGTAAAACCAGGCTCTAGAGTTGATATATAAATTATGTGTGTGCATCAATTCATTTCATAATTTTGGCATGATTCATCCGATTGTTGAGAAAGAAGAACAGAACCCATGCCCCAATGATCAAAGAACATAAGCATTTTTCACCTGTCGAAGCTGTTCTTCAGTGATGCTGAAGTGCAAATTTCCAACATATAGCTTTCTAGCTCCTGCTCCAGCGGAGGCTGCTGTAGTTGATTGGACGAGGTTTTTTTCAGCCTCTGACGGTTTAACCATCACCGGTTGACCAAGAAGCAGCTGGCCGGATAGTGCAATTGCCATTGGAACTGACATCACATCATAAAATTCAATATACCTGCAACAGACCACCACAATTACACTCGTCCGTGCAACAGACAAATTATCATAGCTTCACAAACAAAAGCACGCATTTCCAACCATAAGCACTAAGATGCCCATTCCATGAAAGTAACTACATGCAACTATAAGTAAAACAAAGAAATCCATTTGGACAAAAAAAATTAATGAATAAAAAAGCAGTTCTTGAGGAGATTCTGCGAGAAGCCACAAAGGCACAAGTTTTACTACATGCGACTATATGTAAAACAAAGAAATCCATTTGGACAAAAAAAAGTAATGAATAAAAAAGCAGTTCTTGAGGAGCTTGTGCAGGAAGCCACAAAGGCACAAATCCAGAAAACCTAAGAACTTGATTGCTGTAGGAAGGGCACTTAGCCAGTCTTCAGAATCTACCATTATAGAGCAGACAGTGCCACAAGCCAAATTTCCTCTTCCCATATAGATCGAATGAGAACCCTACTTAATCCTAAAAAGTATAATGGAATGGAAGTTACAAAATACTTGTGCATTTCCCAAAACACGCCAAAAAATGGCCATTGTAAGCAATGATTTTTCAAAAGAAACATAATGAGCATACATACCCAACTCCCTTAGAACGCCTTGAATTCCGGTCCATTATAAGGCGAACATCTCGCACCTGCACAAAAAAACAGATAAGCATTATAACATAAATCATTGTACGAGAGCAACAGCATATTCAAAAGCTTCAACTTACGGAACGCTGTTCCACGTGATATAGATACTTTAAAGATTAATTTATTGCACCATGAGAGGCAGCTTATATGATTGCCTGTCACGTTTTAAGTTCACAAACTCATCAAGTACAGAAAGGTACCAAAACGAAGAATATACAATCAGCTATGTAAACAAGTAGGAAGATCCTTTCAGCCATACAGTTAGGGGCATTGATATCTCCCTCGTTTCCAGATACATTGGCAAGTCTAGAAGGAATTATTCATAGCTAAACGAAGTGGAAAAACTCTTAAAGCCACCTGTGTAACTAATCTACAAAACTTGTTTCTTTCATGCCTTCCAAGACAAAATTGTCTTTCAGGATATGTTACAAAAGTTCATTTAAAATAGAGTATTTTCTTCAAGCAGGAATTATACAACAATTATATAACAGATACATATTCCAAAATCTATACTGACCTTGCCAGCTCTTGAGAAAAATTCATAAACATCTCTCTCATCTGCCTTCAAAGAGATCTGGCAATTCAAAATCACAAGTATAAGAGATGTTCATTTTACCAAGAATGACCGGTGCAAAGATGTACAAGGCAAGAACGGATGTGCAGCACACCTGATATGCAAATACAGTTCTTTGATCCCTCTCAGGATCTGCCTCTGGCTCAGCATCATCCTTCTTCTCCTTGTGGCGCCTGCAACATAAGATTTAGATAACACGTTAGAACAGGTCACATGCCAAAACATCTAATAATTAGTTTTAAAGACTAAATTTTTCATGCAAGACGCGAATATACAATACAAGGTTTAAAAAAAAGGAGGAAGGCAAGCCCGGTCCATGCCAAAACATCTGAGTAATTTAGCTTTAAAGACAATATTCCAACTAAGACACAATCATAGAAGGTACAAGATAAAAGAGGAAGTGGAAAGCCTAGATTCAAAACCAATGGCAAACAGAAAGTCACTTCAACTAAAACTTATAGAAGACCCCATCACATAAGCAATCTGGCAGAGCACCTCAAGCATAAAAAGAATTAAGCTACCATAAGGCAACATTTAATGTTAGACGAAAGTACGTGGTGCCAACAATGCCATATTTGTTGATCTAGGGTTGAAAAATGGACCTTTCAGGCCTGAAAGACGTGAAAACTCTCTGGATGCTGAAAGGTGAAAATCGTGTCAATGAAAGGAATCTGTCACAAATTTTCACCTTTCACCCTGAAAGATTTGAAAATTGTGACATACACAAAGGTGAGCATCAGCAGTGAGTTTTTTTCACAACTGAAAGCTGTTTAAAGCCAAACACAAATCAGCCAGCCCTCCTTTCAAAGTGAAAATTTTCACCAGCGAATTTTTTTTCATTCACAAAGCCATTTCAGCTTCCAAACGCACCCCTACATAGCATCATTTACTGCAAAACAATTACCTAGTTTGCTTGACACTTCTAGAATCAAGAATAAAAAAATGTGGAACGTAAACCAAGGGGCGTTCTACAGTCAGTTTGTATGAAACACACAACAAAAATTCACTGCAGAATTCAACAAAAATTAACATACAGAATATATAACGTAACCTCCTAATACAAAATCGAAAAAACAAAAAGAATAAGGAAAATGGCACATTAAAAGAACCAAAAGCAATGTTGTAAAAACTGTGAGGCAAAAGCCTCACTTACCTCCATTTCAAATTCAATATTAATGTGAATGCTAGAAATGAGAAAATACCTGGAAAATTGTGGTACAATATTTAATATGAATAAACAAGAAAAATGCCTGAACTTGATGCTAAAATTGTTCCCTGAGACATTCAAGAAGTGCACGCCTAATGGGACCTGTACCTCAACCTGAATGACTTTGAATCATTTTTAAATGTCTCCTGCTGAGGTGCGCCCCAAGGGAATGCATTTTAAAAGAGTGTCCAAGAGACATTGAAGGGGAAAAAAAAGAAAAAGGCAAGGAACTTCAGACGCAAACAATGCCACTGAAGCAGAAAACTACACAAGAACCTACTACAATATGAAGTTGACCTCCCAACAAATAGCCTTATTGTATTGTGCCACAAGTTCAACATTTAGAGCTAATTGTCTGCAACAATAACAGAGCCTGCAAAGTATTATATGGCTGTATCTGGAGATTAAAAAGACACACAAATCCCCCACAAGCATCAGAAGATGAAGTGCTTTTGTGGAGCAAATGCCCATGAATCTCTCCTCACCAGCATGTCTGCACCAGAATAAATTACAATTAAGCTGCTGCGTTTTATGGATGTGGATAACGAAATTCATACCCTTCTAGAAAACTTTCAAATCACCAACATAACTCTTGTAATTGCAAGAGTGTAAAATGACATGAGAATATCTAGACGGGAAGAGCTACTTATGCCCAGAACCTGTATTCCTGACCAGACATAGCTGCAGGAATGACCATCCAAGGGTTGTCCTAGCAAATCTGCGTGTTCCCAGAATCTTCAGTTCAATATTCGAAACTTCCAAAATGCATAATTTAAAATAAAGACAAGCAAATGCGTGGAGAAGTTCAATGCAGAATACCAAAGAAAAGACTTCATAAAGACAACAGCATATATAACTCATCAAATAAAGCTGAAATACAACATCCTAGAGAAAAAGCTTATGATTCACAGCAACAGATTCTTCAAAATATAGCAGCCAATCACAGAAGACGCCCATTACTGATGTTTAAAACAAATCTTCTTACGTTGCTGGCAAACAAAACAAAGCAGAAAATCTGCTATCCACTTACCATCTCATATATGCATTGAAACAGGAAAAAATACGTAATTTACTCATTTACTCCCTTCGTCGTGAATTGGTACATACATTTGATTTTCCATAATGAAATAAAATCTGTTTATCTTTATAAATCAAACGTAAACTACTAATTCAGGATGAAGTATATTAGTTCGATTAAAATCAGAAACATAAGAAAGTACAGAAATGTAGTCCTCTATGTGAATGCATCTCAATACCTGCCGTCTCGATCGCGTTCCCGTACTTCCTTCACAACTTCCTTATCTTTTTCCTTCACCTCCTGACTCTTACTTCGTCCCGGCCGCTCACGCTCCCGCTCCTTCACCCTTTCTTCCCGCTCCTTCTCTCTAGGTTTCTCCATCTCCTTGTCTCTCTCCCTAACTTTTTCTCTATCTCTACCTCTCTCATTTTCCCTATCCCTATCCCTCTCCTTATCTCTGTCTTTCTCTCTTTCCCTCTCCCGACCCCTCTCCTTCTCTCTTCCCCCCTTCTCCCGCTCCCGCTCCCGCTCCCTCCGCTCCCCGC
Source organism: Houttuynia cordata (assembly GCA_039654745.1). Taxonomy (NCBI): domain Eukaryota; kingdom Viridiplantae; phylum Streptophyta; class Magnoliopsida; order Piperales; family Saururaceae; genus Houttuynia; species Houttuynia cordata. The sequence goes on from CM077504.1 coordinate 22,441,344, forward strand.
CGCTCCGGTTTCGATCCCTGCCATCGCGCGACGCACGCTCGGGAGAACCCCGACGGTGCGAAGACAAGCCCCTCCCGTCGTCCTCGACCTTCGCCCGCTTCGACCGGCCGTCCCCATCCGCGTCTCGGTCCCCGCCCCCGTGCCTCGAGCTCCTGCTCCGGTGCCGCTCGTCCGACTTGGATCCGTCGCCGTTGGTCCGCCCCGCCTCCTTCCCGAGATCGGGATTCTCCACCGTCTTCTCCAGGTAATCGTACTCGTCGAAATCCATCGACGCCGGAATCCGCCGGACCAGCCGAAGCACGGTAGACGAAACCCTAGAAAAAAGAGGAGCTTGGCATTTGTGGTGCGGAAAAATCGGAAAAACCCTAGGCCCGAGGTTCTGAGGACAGAGACGATACCTTTTGGAGCCAAAACATCTCTCCTTATCGAGTCGAGAAATGATTGGTTTTCGAGTGGGGTCAGGGATACCCGATGGAAGAACATCTCGGCCGTTGGCTTATATTTATACGGATGTGGTTGAATAGAACTGCCGTAAATGGACCTGGCCCCACAAGTGCTGGCCCACTGATTTAAGCAACCAGTTAAGATCATTAACCCTTTTTGGGCTGCTTTGGTTTATGAATTTAGCAGCAAATTCTACCTAAATTTAGAGATAATTAATTGAATCATATTTGGTTCATTAATTTAATTTGAATTTAAAGTTCAACTTGAAAGAAGATTCTCCCCAATTCAAGCTTTAATTTGTGAATCTTCTCGTAAAAAGATTTACCAAATTAAGACTGAATTATGAATTTTCAATTTAGCAACCAACACCACATTCTCATTTTACACAAATTTAACTTAAATAAATTTTCTTTTAATTAAGCTCTAGATTTATTAAATTCACTAACCATATAACTCCTAAGGTATAGATAAAGTTTCTCACCTACCTCTCCTTAGAATGGCCCACCCCTAACACCAAAACCTAATTTCAATATTCATCCTAATCTATCTACCCTAGGGATGGAACCGGGGCGGGTTTGGGCCGGGTATTGGCATACCCGGCCCCGGAACCATTTTAATTCTTCAAACCCAGAACCGTCCCAGACCCACCACGGGTCCAGTTTCAAGGACCCGGACCCGCCCCGGTACCAGAACTTGAAACCCGGACCCGCCCCGCCCCGACCCGGTACCAGTTTTTTTATATTTTTAATGTCATATACATTAAACTATTAACTCTTTTAATTTTTTTATTAATAATATATATCTATAAAAATCCAAACTACTCAAATCAAGAGATATGAGTGCTTTCGCCCAAAAAAATATTCATAAAAAAAAATAAATATGGGTCCAAGTATATGATATATATATATATATATATATATATATATATATATATATATATATATCTATCATATACCCGGGTCGGGTCCGGGTTTTATATGAAAACCCGGACCCGACCCGACCCGATGGGTCGGTTCCTCTTTCAGACCCGGAACCGGAACCGGGTATTGCATAAGCAATCCCAGAACCGGCCCAATAAGGCCGGGTCTTGTCGGGTCGGGTAAAAACCCGACCCAAGTTCCATCCCTAATCTACCCTCCTCTTTTTTTCGTTCTCGGCTGCCAGACTTGGGAAGGCTCCACAGTAGACATTCACTAGCTAGGTGACTTGACAAAAGCATACAGTTAGGCCAATACTAGCCAGTGGCAGTGCCGATTGCAACCAGGCTGCCCAATGCAGCTACATGTAGCGACATGCAACCTATTGAGACATAGGGGCCGTTTGGGGTGTGATTATAAGCAAATATCCACGGTGGATGTTTCGCTACACTGTAGCATCTATGTTTTTTTCATATCCATCTTAAACACCTCAGGTCATGTTTGATACCCCAAACGGCCCCTTAATCATACCTTAAACGGATGGATATAAAGAAAATGGCCCCTTAATATTCATATTCTCATGAGATGTTTCAGCTAGATATAAAAAAATATGGATGCTACAGTGTAACAAAACATCCTGCTTTTAATCATGCCCCGAACGGCCCCTTAAGACGGCTTGGCAAGAATGTTCATAACTTCGTGATCAAGAATGTGGCTTTTAAAGAAGGGTGACAAAACCTTCTACCCAAGCTTTAAGTTATAACCCATGTTGATTATATGTTCGAGAATAACAAACGTCAGATCACGTGAGCCACATGATCCGACAGCTTTTCTCAGAGCACGTATTAAGCATGGTGTTTAGCCTTTCGGGACACCGTGTCAAATCATCGTTTTCTGAACTCGCGGGAAATCCCATTTCTGAGCCCGCGAAAGCGTTGCCTTCTTTTCCCGCTTCGGCGTCGTCGCCGGATTCCGCTCCGTCTGCGCCGGCGACGGTGGTGACGTCTTTCTTTCAATTTAGAAGCTTCTTCATGTTAGCGATTCTGCTTTTTTGTTTCTTCTGAAAAAAGTTAGCTTTTTTTTGGCTGTTGATGGTTTGCTTTCTCTGTTGTGATTGAGCTATTTGTGTTTGAACTAAAAGATGGGGAAAATACACATTATTGTGGTTTCCGAGGAGGAGAGGGATCCGGCGCAGCGGCCGTGTCGCAGTTCGGCGAGGTCAAGGGCGAGGAAATCCGCTGCTCCGAACAAGTCCAGAAGTGCAAAGATGGCGCGCGCAACACATTCACTCTGCATAAGCAATCGTCCGGAATAGAGAAGGTTTTCGTTTTCACGTTTTTTGTATCTTTTGTGGTACAAGTTTCAAAATTTTTCCTGATCAGTGAAGTTATCATGTTTAGAAGGCCTGTGTTCAAAATGTAGCTAAGTTTGAAGTTGTTAAGCTATGTCTCATGTTCCAGTTGCTTGCAGTGCAGGTCGATCTTAATATGCTTTCTGAAGAACTTCATGGCTTCAATGTTGTACCTGGTATGATATGATTCCGGCGCATGGGTTTCTCGATGAAGTGGATTGAATTTTGGGATAGATTGATCTCTTAATTTTATGTCGGAAATCTCGCGTTTCATCGAGAAAATGAATGTTCAATGTTTCACTGTTAGGATAACGGTTTTGGATTACATTTTGGTTGTTTGAACATAATGAACCAAGCAATTCATGTTTTTAGGTGCTAGTTTGTTTTACTTTATCTTCCTACTACCTCCCTGTCTTAATTAATCTTCCTACTAGCTTAGAAAATTCATGTGTTTGGATTGTCTAGCCATGAGAGAGATTTTTCTTTTGCTCTCTGTCATGCATATTGACATCATCATTCTATGTTAGCTTCATTAAGATAATCTTTAGTCAGTGTTTAGGTCGACCTTCCAAATCCAGGACAGATTGTTCTCAATATGTCATAGAAGCCCCATTTGGAATTGGTAGGAAGCAGTAACATAGTTGAATTTTCTTTATTTGTTTGGATCTTGAATGATCCTATAATAACATTTGTAAGAGTGGTGTGTTAGAAACCAAGTTGCTTTGAAAGCTCGATCTGTTAAGGAGCAGCCAACAATGTATATTAAACTAATGCCAGCCCAAATAGACAAGTACATAGAGAGATAGACAAGCAGATTATCCAACACAACCACTCACGTGCAAATGTGCACTGAATATGTCGGGATAGAAATGAAGACCTCCTTGCTTTGACCTCATGTTTGAAACCAAGTTGCCTCGAAAGTTCGGGTTGTGAAGGAACGGCCCAACAATGTATATCAAGCCCAAAGTGGTCAAAATAAATAGATGTTAAATGTAGAGAGATAGAAAGATTATCCATCATAGAATCCCTAACCTCCTAACACAAATCTTGACAACACCTATATAAGGTTTTAAAGGGGTTCAACTTTTCAACACCTTCTATTGGTTGGGGGTCTGTGCTAAGGACACAATCTTTGGAACATCTCGAACCAAGCCTCACATTTCACAATTTTGTCATCATTATCATCATACGCCTTATCCCAGCTACTTGAGCTCGGCGGCATGGTTTCCGTACCGACTCTTACAGAATCAAAATGATGGTACAAAATCCACACAAAGAAACATAGTGGCAATTTTTAATGCCGGATACCCTTCTGACACAACCATTTAAAAAGGAGAATTGTTCAGTTGGTTGTTGGGTAAAGTCTAAAGTAATACTTACCTGCAGCTAAGTATTAACATCAAAATATCATCTTGATGGTCTTAAGGCAATGGCAACCTGTCCTCATGTGTCATCTAGGTTATGAGGTTCATGTGTACGTAAGCCAACTCAATTGTTGTAACTGGAAGATAGGTTCTATAATGGCCCTTTTAAATGGTTATTACTATCATTTTATTGTAAAGTTTTAAGCTTAAAATGAAGATTAGTTTATTCCACCTAGTTTATTACTTGTTTTTTATATTTGTTTTTATTTGTGCACTGAGCTTGTATTTAATTATTATTATTATATTATTATTATTATTATTATATTATTATTATTATTATTATAATGATGGCAGATGTTTGGATCTGTTTGCTCTTTTTCTTTTTATTGAGTTTACTTATATCTCGGATGTTGTTTCTTACAATGCCGGTCCCAAGCCTGGATAATGGAGGATGGTTGCATCAGGTTGACAACTGGCTATAAAAAACTTTTTGAATTTCTATGGAGCTTACTCCACGTATTTAGCTTACTTACACACTCGTAATTCTATAAAAACCGGTATAGGTTGCATTGTTAGGTTGATATTATTAGCATTGGTTAACTAAATATTACAAGGCTGCTATAAAGAACACCTTTTGCTGCGACGGCTAAATGATTATTTCTTAACTTCCATTCGAGGCTCGCAATCTTAGATTTAGTCTCATTTCAGTCGGCTAAGAAATGGTAAATTTCAGAGAAATCTTGGGGCAGATGAAGGGAAAGATCTTAAAAATCTTCATGAAGTTATTTGCCTCCGCTCTTGGTTTAGTCATATTTGAGATTTGTAAATTTGTTCCCTCTTCTTCGTATTTTGTGAAGTTGCTGCTGCACAAGCTGCAGCATCTGCAGTTGCTACTAAAGCAGCGCAGCAGCTACTGGAACCTTCAGAAACATCAGCTGCAGGCTGCTGCAGCACCAGCTTCTTCCTCTACAAGCACCATATAGATGCAACTGCAGTAGCTGGCAAGCAGCTGATGCAGAATTTCATGAAGGGCAACGGTAGCATGTCCTGCTGCTTCCTACATCTTATTGCAGCATCCCTGAAAAATGTATTATTGCATTATGAACTCACTGTCGAGATCAGTAAATTAATAGATGAAAAATGTTTTCTCTTGCCGAGAAGTGGTAAAAACCATCTCTACAATGTATCTAGTCTCACTTTTGAGCAAGTTATGAGATCCTTGCAAGATTGCAAACAATGCTTTCGTCATAGATCTCTCATTTATAGGGTCTAAATTGCTGACTAGATTTCATTAGCTTTTCTGCTATCATTGCTTTCCCTCATCTGTCATGAATTATATTATCCTATTTTGTTGCTTGTTTCTATCAAAGACAAAAAATGGTTACATCATTGTCGATCCAAAAACTAACAAGCAGAGTTCTCTTGTTGTTTGCATAATATTTTCTTTATAGTTTTGACTCACAAACATTGTCTTGTGAATTCATATGTGAATCAAGTCGTCAATGGGGTGGCTCAACAGAGTTATGGATTGACAAATATAAACCTTCCTCACTTACAGATCTTGCAGTTCACAGGAAAAAGGTGTTTGTAGTAATGTTGATAATATTGTAGAGTTTCAAATATACAATTCCAAGAATGTCCTTTTGGAGTAACTGTATATACCTTGGTAGTTGTAGATTGAAGAAATTAAAATGTGGATGGAACAAAGGATTAGAATTTGTAAGGTAACTTCTAACTTTCTAACTGATACAGTTTTAGTGTAATTTATGAACGCAACAACCGGACTACCTTCTATTTACCTAATTTATTATAGTGCTTGTTATCTCTTCTAAAAATCTTTATGATATGATCTGGATTTTTTTTTATAAATATATGATCTGCATTTATGATATTCTCTTGAAATGGTGGTTTCCAGTTTATTTAAAATCTAGAATATACTTCTGTCTTTTCTTGCAGCAGAAAGGATCTCATACCTCTTGCCTGCTTATCACAGGACCAGCTGGAGTAGGAAAATCTGTACGTTGTCAGGCTGTCATTCCTTGTCTTTTTATTATACCTTCCCTAAAATTTCTTAAGTGTCCTTTCACTGAAGTTGATATTTTAAGTTTTTCTGTTTCACCAAAGTTGATATTATAAGTACTCTCAGGTTGACTTGAGAGACTGTTTCACAGACTGATCTTTTGGAGGGCAATCTTTTGTTCGGTCCACCATCAAAAGTGGTATGGGCGGGGTATGACAGACAAATCACATGGGTATGGTCCTTGTGAAGCTTGGGCACTTCGATGGGTGGAGTGGGGCCTACTCATTCGGTCAAATTTTTAACCCTAAATCAACAGGTGAAATTTTATGTTAATGCATGGGCCCCACATATTGGAATGCCCTAGAAATAATTAAACCCCGTCATCAAAGTGGATCTACAAGTTCTAATTGGTCCCACATCTATCTCTTATAGTGAGGAGACTATTTTTCCCCTGAAATATGGAACTAGTAGAGGAGTGTTCAAGTCAAAGTGATATCTGCGGTTCACCATTGAACTAACTAGATAGATGAGAGGTGAGAGAAATCCTGCAGATTTTTTGGCAAATTATGGAATCATGGTTGTGTGAAGTTTGGACCCATTTTTATGTTTGGCCTTAATCAATGCAACTTGTGATGTTCGTGTTGTGCCTTAGTATATATATCAAGCTTTGATTGAAGGATCCCTGTGTCAGAATGAGTTGTATTGTCGGTCGTATAAGAAACGTATGAGTTTAAGTGTATGTAGCCACTATAATTTGAGCAATTTCCTTTCAGCGCTGTCTGATTTCTCCTCGATTGAACCCCTATGAGACATTTTTTCTTTACAAAGGTTAGATAAATACATGTTAATGCTAACAAGTATCACTTGTGTGTTTTTTATGGTAAGGTGCAGTGTCATGCCTACAAGGGGGCAGGGATGGGGATTGCTTATATTAGGCATTGCTGAAATTTTCCTCCGATTGGAGGCATGGGTTGATTGGTGTTTTTTTTAACATCACTTCGTCCCTAACAAAGCTGGGGAAAATCACTGGAAATTGCTGTTACTCTCATAGCAAGTATTGCCTCAATGTCTGGACTTTTATGGAAGGAAATTTATCTTTCTAATCTAATTATTTATGGCATATTCCCTTGCTTTGATATTTTGCCTCAATGTCCTTGCAATGGCTGTCTCTTTTTAAATTCATGATTTTTCTTTTTCTCTTTTGTAGACGACAGTCATGTACTAGCTAGTATACTTGGAGCTGAAATATGGGAATGGAATGCTCCCACTCCAACCCTTTGGCAAGAACATTTGCACAATTCCAATTCAGGTATATGGAGTTGCATATGCATGGAAAGTACAAGGATCTTTCTTCTTGAATAATCAAATAGCATCAACTGGAAAGTCCTGCCATGGCATCACGATAGCCTCTTCCTAGAAGAATTTGCAATTAGACCTATTTATTGTGAGCACAACATTTTTTAGTTGGCGGAATTTGTTGGTTGCATCCGCACTGTGGAGGCACCTTTTTAATTGATAGTCCAGTTCTTGTGCAAGCATATGTCATCTGTGGAAGTAAAGCTGGTGTTTATGTTATACTGAATTATCTGGAAAACATTGTACTTTCAAGAAGAACAATTCAAATTTTCATTTTATAACTGCTTTGTCGTCCTATATCTACATGTGAAAAAAGACTTTAGCAAATTTCTCCTTTGCTCACTTCTTTAATTTTCTTGTAATAGTTATAAGAGTGCAGAGCATGTAAACTTGCTGAAGTCCAAATTGATTCAGGCGAACTAAGTATCTCTGTCGATATGTTACTAGGAATATCTTACAATTTGAAGTTGGATAATTTTTAGATTTTTGTGGAGAGGATGAGGAAATACCCTTCGCTTCTTTCATTCTCCAGTGAGGGTTCGAGGAAGCCTTCCATTCTTCTGATTGATGATCTTCCAGTAGCAAATGGAAGGGTTGCTTATGCGAGGCTTAGCAAATGCTTGCAGCTTCTCGTACAGTTGTCTCAGATGCCAACAATTATCTTGCTTACTGGGTTCCGGTGTTCTGACTCAGGCTACAGCAAAATCCGTAACCAGGACCTTCAAACAGAGTTGGAAAGAGCAGGGGCGTCTAAGGTACTAGTTCTCAAATCTATAAAAAGTCCTTGTTTAAAAGTTGTAAAAGTGTAGCTGGTAATCATGGTGACTCATGGTCACTTAAAGAGCAAGTTAAGAGACGATATGGTAAGCTGATCAGTGGATTTCATGCTCCTTTCTTGCTCATGGTCATTTTGACTGCAGAGGGCTGACTGGTTGTGTAGGATTTTGCAAAAATAACACTCGAAGACAATTGACTCTGTGGCAGGTGTCTTTTAATCCTATCACTGTTAATAATGTCAAGAAGCTTCTCTCAAGAATATGCAGAGAGGAGTTCTGTGAAGTAAGCTCTGAATTTTTAGAATATATCGCTAGAGCTAGTGATGGGGACATCAGGCATGCGATTACCCCTTTACAGTAGTTATGTTCGAGGCCACAAAAAATAACGTCTTAATATTTATCTGCTCAAAGAATGACTTGTCCCATGCAACAAGCAAACGATAGATCCAATTTGTCCCTTTCAGTTGTCAACACTGAGGAAACTTCTGATGCAAGATTTCTGCTACCATTTGGCAAAGATGAAACACTTTCAGTATTTCATGCCTTGGGAAAGTTCCTTCACAACAAGAGAGAATCTGTGCAAGCTTCTGACTTCGGTAACAAAATATTTGTCTTTCGAATATTATGCTTAGCAAGCACATTACATGTATAAGAAATTAAATATGCTTTTCAATCCTACTTAATAAAACTGAGTTTTAGAGTAGTGTGGACTATAGTGTTAGTTTTCATGTTATACTGATTTAAAATTGATGCTAGGAAGCAAAAGTAACTTGTCTTGCATATTCTAGCACTTTGTCCCATCTGCTTGAGATGTAAAAAGAAACAATCATCGTTCTTGCAGTTTTAGATTTTTTGGGTGATGGAGCAGTTGATGCATGCACTGTGGCATCTTATCTAAGTGAATGCGACCAACTTCGTGCTACGGTTTCATATGGATCCACAATGTCTCAGCTGATCGCTAGAAAAGATGAACCGGACAGCATTCCCCAGCTAGTTGCTGCTTTAGTTGCTGTTCGCGGTGTGCTGTTTGGGAATTCACATCCTTCACCTTCCAGATCTGTTTCTTGGACTTCAATTTAGTTCCTGCCACTTCCTGGGTGTGATCATAACACAAGACTAGCTGCTCTTTGTTTAGGTGGCATTCTATTCGTGCCCCAAAGCTTTGGCAAAAATAAGGTAAATTGGTTGACACTTTTCTTTTTTTAAAATAAAAGCTGAAGCTACACGTGTACTTATTTAATTTAAGAAACACTCAGATCAACTCAGATCACTCGTATACATTCTGGTGCAATTGTTCTGAGCTACTTCATTGTCGACAAGTTAAATTCATACTGCTGTAAACTTGTAAGATGGGATTCCGCTTACAAATAATAAATTATTACTAGGTTCCACCGAATATTGACGAGTTAATTCAGTTGATAGCTAGGAACTGAGAATTGATAGCTGCCATTCCAAGCTAAGTCGCATCTGGATATGGATTTTAGACGGATGATGAGTAGTATCTTAACCTTTTTATGTTATCATTATGATTTTGGTTTTGGTTTTGTTTTGGTGATTGTAGAATCAGATGTTTCTAGAGAAATTTGAGGAAGCTAGTTGCATCAACACATCTGGTCTGGCTGTTATGGCTACTGAATTCAGAGTCAGACCTGCTTTCAAAATACTTCAACAACGTGGATCAGGTGTTGGATTGCATAAGATACAGGATCAACATAGCCAGATTGAAGCAGAAGTTGCTGACTGGATTGTTGATGATCAATCAGCAGCTGATGCTGACCTGGTAGAAAGTGAAGATGAAATTGAGGACTGGTGGGTGAGTAGTGATGATGAAATACTAGTCAGAGGAGCTCACTTGGAATTGCGCCATGCAGAGTCTGTCCATTTGCTGAGAAAGTTGGAAGAGTGCTGTAATCAGATCAACATCTACGTTGAACACACAGGCCTTGGGTCGTCAGAGGAGGAAAAGAAAGTGTCCCTTGACTCGAGAGACAACGAGGCATCAACGGTGTTGTCCTATTTGTGTAAATAGAAAGCATACATGGCAATCCAGATGCGCGCTTGCATTCCTATCCTCACTCTGATGGCGTTACAGTAAAAGCCTTCAGGGTCATATAATTTTTTTTGTAAATCCAGGTTATATGAAGATTATATAAGTTTCTTCGTTATGATAGCAGCCCATGTTGATTACAAATCCTTAAAAGCTGTTTTAGAAAAAGCTAGAAAGATATTTTAGAACATACGTGAAGATGACTTGTGGTTTATCTGAGCATTGTGTCTGACTGAGTATTTGCCTTTCTTGGCTTACTATATATAAAGAAGGCAGTGATGAAGCGAAGACATTCTTGCATGCGCAAGCTGCCGCTTTGATGATTCAAAAACTACGTGTATGAAAATAGTGAGAAACCGACGGTTATAACAGTTCATCGTGACAGTTATAACCGTCATCGACTGACTGTCTGTACAACGGTCATATTGGGTTGTCTATAAATAGGCACCCTTGTATACCCTGTTTTGAGTAATGAGAATTCATTTTTAGAAATTCATCATGGAGGATATGATGACTATACGAGTCTGTTGGATGAGCATTTGGATAACGCAGGCTGCTGGGAGGGCGGATAACCATGAGTAGCTTTCTTAATTTTGGTCTCTGTTGGCTAATCACCCCAAGTTAATACTGAAGTTGCTCAAACATGGATTCCATAACATGACTTTTGAATACATCCATAAGTTCCAAAGAATCTCTTTTTCCTAAGCAAGACTACTTAAAACGTAAAAGAAGGAAAAGAATATGAACCCAAATGGAACGAATTGAAGGAAGAATATAGAAGCTGTTGGCGTCAAATGAAATAGTCCTTTTCTTGGAAGAAACTCATGGGAAATGCGTTACTTGTGTGCAGCAACTGCCAACGCCGTGGTCACATAAGTAGACCCATTCAGTGCAGTTTCGTTTTCATGCACCTTCTTGTTCTTCTGTTAACTTCCAAGTGAGTTTGGTCGCAACTTCTAGTTTCTACTAATGGCAGCTCCTGTGGTGGACATGGACTACCTCAAGGACGTGGACAAGGCCCGCAGGCACCTCCGGGCTCTCATCTCAAGCAAGCAATGTGCTCCCATTATGCTCCGTTTAGCGTAATGTGCCCGTTTCTTTTTCTTCTTCTTAATATCTTTCTAAAATGTAGTCTGGATTTTCTTTTTCATACTAGTCCTTTCCTTCTTCCTGACACCGTCCATATCATTCCATTCCACAACAAAACATAAAGCCCGTTAAATATTTATTTGTTTATTTTCTGCTAACTAAATATTTAAGTTGGTGACATTTTTTTTATGTTACACTATATTAAGTAGCATGGTATTCTGAAATTAAATTTTAATATAGCAAAAAAAAAAAACTAAAGTTAAAGCTTCACTTTAAGTTGATCGAGTATATGTTACACAGATTTTCCTTCTTCTCTTGTGTCTTCAATTGTTACACAGATTTTGCGTGTTCTCTTGTGAATAAAAGGTCTTATCGTATAATTCGCTTTTTTGTTGTCACCATAAGTCGAGTTGGGGGCTTGTTAACGTTTTAAAAAGTAAATTTATTGATTACCATTACAGACTGCAGGGACTGGTTATTGTTTAATTGCAGGCCGAGCTAGTGCCCCAAATAAAAATCTCTGGCTACTCGAGTAATTTCATTCTTTTTCATTTTGTACAGATGGCATGATGCTGGTACATATGACGCTAAATCAATGACTGGTGGTCCCAATGGTTCTATTCGGAATGAGAAAGAATATAGACACATTGCAAATAATGGTCTGAAGACAGCAATAGATTTTTGTGGTAATGTCTTCTGTCATTCTTTTCATTGAAGTCCTCTTCATCTAACAGCTTGGACGACCAATGCATTGTCATTGCTTTCCCAAGTAATTTCTTATTTTAGGTTTAGTCTTGTATTAGCAGATCTGATCTCTATTTAAGATCGATCCTCCTCTTATGTAATTCAGACTTCATGATTCAAAAATATAGTTCTATACTTCTATTCAGAGATTTCTAACATATTACATATCCCTCCATCCCCTTTTAAATAGTCTGATTTGGTCTTTTCAAATGAAATAAAATTAGTTCATTTTGGAAAAACAAATGGGAACTATTAATGTGCTATAGAGGGAGTATATTTTATGCATTACTGTTTTGTTTGAGGATCTCAAGATTTTTAGTAGATACCATTTATAAAATTCGAAAGCTTGAATTTTCTTGGAAGAAAATATTTCTGAAGCTCCATGCCGCCGACCCCAGATAGCTGGGATAAGGCGTATGATGATGATGATGACGACGATGATGATGAAAATACTTCTGAAGCTGAATAAGGGAAATTAAATGGATAATGACATACTATTTCATCACCATGTGGAAGAAATACGCATCTAGTTTTTTTGTTACTCCATCTTGGTTTGACCTGGTCCTCCTTGACTTAGAATGTTGATCTATTTTGGTGTTCTCCCATGCTGCGCAGAGGAAGTGAAGGCAAAACATCCAAAAATCACTTATGCTGACCTATATCAGGCAAGTTATAAGTTTGTTTTTCGGCTTGTTGGATTTTTTAAATTTAGGATGTCATCAAGAAAAAAAGCATGCTAATGCAATTATCTTCTAATGGAAAGCTAGGCAATTTATATTTATTATTTGTCAGCCAAAAAAATTATAAATTAGTTCACGTTAAGCCATTAGCTTTTCATAGATTAAACAAGTATGAACTTGTTGATGCTTTCAGCTCGCTGGGGTTGTTGCAGTTGAGGTTACTGGAGGACCGACGATTGACTTTGTTCCAGGAAGAAAGGTATTACTAAACTTGATTTGAAGATTTAGTCATGGCCAATGCTTACTATATTTGGCCCCTTTTGTTGCTTTCAGGATTCCTTGGACTCCCCTGAAGAAGGTCGCTTGCCTGATGCTAGGAAAGGTTCTTTTGTAATTTAGTTAAATTTTTTTATTCTGGCTGAAATATTCCATTAGATTGCACCCATACGATCCTAGTTCATCTTTTAGCATAGGCTTGGGAGACAAACATACAGCTGTTATCATATTTTTTAGTAAAGATTAACCTTCTCTGCGCCTTCCGGCAATAAGCTGAAATTTGGAGTATAATGGTGTTAATTATAACAAGGAAAATAGCTAGCCAGCGGCGCCCAGGCAGGTGCATTACGTGCTGCAGATGAAAATCTGACAGTACGAGTTCAATTGCATGGCACGCCCTTAGTCTGCAGATTGAACTGAGTAATTGATAACAACAAGAAGAGACACAACTGCAATGTTAGAATTCTAATGTTTCTTCATTACGGATGCTGTTTGAAGGTGTTCGGCACCTAAAGGATGTTTTTTATCGGATGGGTTTATCTGACAAAGATATTGTTGCATTATCTGGAGGGCACACACTGGTATAGCTTCAGAATCTGGGTTAATCCCTACTGTTTTTAACATGACGAGTGTTGGGAATTCATGTATTAATTTACTTTCATCTAATATAGGGAATGGCACATTCAGATAGATCAGGCTTTGAAGGCCCCTGGACAGAGGAGCCCCTCATCTTTAACAATTCTTACTTCGTGTAAAGTTCATCCGAAACTAATTTATTGTCGCTCAGATAAAATTGGACTGGCTTTGTGTCTTTTTTATAGCAAACTCACGCAAGACATTGTATCAGGGAGCTGCTCAAGGGGGAGAGGAAGGGACTGCTGCAGCTTCCTACTGACAAAGCTCTGTTGGAGGACCCTGTGTTTCAACGCTATGTTGAGCTATATGCAAAGGTGGCAGTAACAATGTTAAATTTTATATGCCTGATGTTGTTGCTTCAATGTAGATCGTTCATTAACATGTACTAAATGTGCTTAAGTATGTTCGCTAGGACGAGGAGGCATTTTTCAGAGACTATGCTGAATCGCACAAGAAACTTTCTGAACTAGGATTTAAACCATGCGCTCCAAGTGTGGTTGAAGTACTGGGTTCAAAGCCTGGCTCAGTACTGGCACAAGGTGCAGTTGGAGTGGTTATTGCTGCTGCTTTCATAGTTTTTAACTATTTTTTTGAAATAAACAGAAAGGTCAAATAGAACAAATTTCTGATGTTCCTGTGGTGCAAGCACGTTGTAGAACTATGATATAATCCACTGGAAAGAAAACAGAAAAATGTCCTAAACAGCTGATATTTAGCTTTCTATCTGTAAATAAAAGAGCAGTTCGTGCCTGTCAACCACCTCTATCGTCTCCTTATTCTTTGCTATAGTAACTGTCGTGGAAAATGAACGCGAGCATACGCTGTTAAAAGAGCTTAGAGAATGGGGGCATTTGCATTTTGCAATAATCCAAAACCAGTTGCACAAGCCACATCTGTGAGGGCTAGGGGTGTCAATTTTAAGAGCCGCCCCACAAGCCCGACCCTACCCGGCCCGCAAAATTGACGGCTAGGGCTTAAAATCTTGTGCTGTCTTTAGGGTCGGGCCCGAAAAGTTTAGGCCCGACACAGAATAGAATCGAGCTAGGCCCAATGCAAAAAGCCTTTTGGCCCGATCCAATTATAAAAAATAATTTTAATTTTTATAAGAAAAATAGTCTCACATCGTTAATAAGAGAATGATTAATTAAAAAACCCATTGTTTATTTAAGAGGTGCAAAATGTATGCACCCTTATTTTTGTTATTAAATACCGAAACAAAGGCTAAAAGCTCTTCAGTGATCTCTTCAAAACAAAAGTTTAAATAAAATTACATCTTTTTTAGAAAAATAAAATATTTTATTTTAAAGATTAAAGCCCAAAGACCCGTTGGCCCGACCCTAGCCTGCTTAATTTTAAAGTCGGATTTTTGGAAGCTAATTTAGGGCTAGGGCCAAGGTTTTGGTAATAGGGTTAGGCCAGGGCCCACATTTGGCCCGTAAAGAGCCCGGCCCGTTGACAACCCGGGCTCCCACAACTTTCTTACTGCCCATAGTAGAGCTGAACTTCAATTCACCTATTTGGCTCATAGATCCTTGTCTGTCACTAAGTTTTTGGGAACAGTAAGTTGTCATTCGACATCAAGTTTCTTATTCGAAAACATATTAATAACATTGTGACCCTAGGAAAATTGTTAGGACTACATCAGTATTCAAGTTACCTATAGCCGAATGTATGATGTAACCATGCCCTTAAGCCCTTCCATTTTTTTTCCAATAATTATAGAAGCCCCCCTCAAAAAGAAATTATAGTGTAGTAGAATGACGTGCCTAAAATAGACAGTCAAAGAAGTTAAACTCGTAACCTTTTTTTCGGCTTAAAAGTTGAACTGATAGACTTGCGCACGCACACATCTTTGTAGCTTATGTATACTTTCATTTGTCCGGTTTCAAGTAGCTACTCCAAGTCATTAGAAAATCATATTACTAAGGATGCAAGAGCTATTTGCTTTCTTCTTAACTATTTAGAATCATTGTTCATTTTTTTATAATTAAATCATTGGTCTTTAATGCTGGGATTCAAGGGGTATAGAGAATCCTGATAGCTATAACAATTACTAGCACAACTCTAATATATAATACAAAACAATTAACTAAGTAAGCAACTTCAAAACTTAAAACAAACAAGACACAAAGATTACTCTAGTTCAAATATATTATAATGAATTCCTGTGATTTTGTGTTACAAAATTACCTTAATTTTCTTATTACAAAACTCTTAACAAATCTTCTTCTCTCCTTATTTTACAAGCTTAGCATAAATCCTAAGAATCATTTTAGAGACCTTAAATACCTATTAAAGCCTTGACCCATCTTAGATCTAAATTATGAATAAAATCCTGCGTCAAAACACAACTTAGAAGCCACTGCCATGATGTTTGGTAGATTGTTAGCTCCTTGCAGTCATCCATCACATCCTCCAAAAACCCTACGGTTAACCGCTACGTTCGTCCAGTATGCCGCTGCGTCCATTGTCTTCCAATGCATCTTCTAATAGTCCTTTCAAAGAGTCCGAGCTCCCTAAGTCTTTGACGTAACTTCCAACAACCCTTCCAATGCCACCGTCAAACCCCCTAGCCGTAGACCGCCAATGTGGTCCAGTCTACCATTGATGCTCTTGGAAATTCTGCATTGATTCCATTACTTGACATTTTAAACCCACTAATTTTGTGGTTAAATTCAATGACTAGGAATCCTCATGATCTATTGGTCAAGAATTAATTTGTCAAATATCAGATCGAAAAAAATGCACTTGATTAAATACCAAGAAATGACAACAAAAAAGTCAACTCTTCCTTTGTTTACTTGTAAGTTGCAATGCCCCACTTAAGTTCTCATATTTACACACAGATTCAAAAGAAAATGAGCTTAAACCTAAAAAAATACAAGCAGTTCTACAATGAATTTCTTAAAAACATCCACATTGTACCATATTAAAGGACTATAAACTACGATGTTTTTGTTCTCATTTTTTGCGCTTGGCCTTGGCTTCAGCAGCTGCTGCCTTGGCGGCAGATTTTGCAAGTTTAGTGGGTTTTAAGACACTCTTTGGATTCAGTCCTTTCCGTATCTTGAAGACAGCCCAAGCAGTCCCCAATGCATGGCCAGCGGCACCTAAACTCTCATTCGTCAATTCAGCTGCCTCATCTCCATACCTGCAATCGGAGTACTTGGTGTTACACAAGGAAAATGCCGAATAATTCAACCATAGTAAATGTTAAGTTTCAATGTTCTGTTGCAACCCAATGCCATCTACATATAAGGGGCCTTTTGGGGCGTGATTATTGCAAAACATCCAGACTAGATTTTGGATATCTACTGTAGCATCCATATTTTTTTTTTACATCCAGCTGAAACACGTCCTGAAGTGTTTCAGCTGGATATATAAAATACTTGGATGCTACAGTGTAGCAAAACATCCCATCTGGATGTTTTGCTTTTAATCACGCCCCAAACAGCCCCTTAATCATACTCCATCCAATAAAACCTGTCTGCATTTAAACATGGGTAAACTTTATTGGAACTCTGAGGCCCGTACAAAAAATAATCTTTTCCCCACCACTTGCGTGTTTTTTGGTTGCGAGATAGCAAAGAGACAGGTAATCATGAATCCGTTTTTTTCAAAGCAGACAGCCTTATTGGATATAGGGAGTAGATCAACTTGCAAGCGTTTTCAAAAACTAGATTCCGGATGATTCAATCCATGTTAGTTCATGCCCCATTGCTCTTGGTTCAGAAAGTTACCTGTGAGAGACCAGATTAGTGGTGACAACCGATGATGTTGACAGCACATTCTTTCCACTAACCTCCACAGCATCACAGACTCTCCCTAGATCGTCCCAGGAAAAAGAAGTGAGAACTCAATAAAAAAATCAAAATAGTTTGGACACTTCACAAACATTTATACTGTCATAATATTTGAAGCTCAGTTCATAGCCATCATGTGATCGACGTGCCGAAATATAGAATGCCAACAAAGAGAAATTCATCTGATCCACTAGAGTAAAAAGAAGAAAATAACTAGATGCCTCTCAGCTTCATAACTAGTCAGCGTCAGAATAATAAACCCTTGGGTCTTCTTAGTGCAAGCTAAAAAGTCATACACATGCTTGTTTCATTTAATCCACGATCAATGCAACCAACACTAACATAGGTTACTGTATATCACTCTCAGATGCCTTCAAAAGAACCAAATGTCTTCAACCACCCAGAAACTGTAAGAAAAATATCGGAGTGTTGTCACATACCAAATCCATCCAACGAAGCAAGAACAATTTCCCCGGGTAAAAGACTAAAAAACTTTTTGCCAACTTTTGAGTTTGCAACAGAGCTTGTGAAAAATCCAGTCACTCTCACAACGCCAGATAGAACTCCATTAGCCACCTTCTCTGACATCTTTGTGACCCTCTTAACCCTGAATATGCAAAAGACAAATCCTTACTCAGCACGGTACTTGACAAGTGGATTCAAACACCAAGATGTATACAAACTAAAATTACCACAAAAGACAAGTTCAAAAAATATTGGAAAAAATGACCGCAAAATTGACCATATTAAATGCAAACAAATAAGCGCTTGCACTACATATTTGATACACAGCAGATAATAAAGCAATTTTCAAAGTGCAAACCAACAGGCTAGAACACCTAACAAGACCAGCAAGAATGTGCTGCTTTATTTGTAGATAGCAAAGCAGTTCTAAAGTGCCGACCAACAAAAACAAAATACCTACAGGCTACTTAAACACTGATCAATCTTCCTCGTGCATACACCTATAATGCGTATATCTGCATTTTTTCTTCACAAACATAACCTAATTACCATCCTTAGTAATTAATTACCCAATTACTTTCCAGACTAATCCCTAGCTCAGAACCTGAGGCATGGGAAGTACAGCAATGAACCAGATAGGAACCTAAAAACACCTTTCTTTGTCATGAATGAAGTAGTTTTTTTTGGATAATTATGAATGAAGTAGTTATTTCAAAGTTTCAAACACCCCATAATTTTCCTGTGAATATTACTCCCTCTGTCCTATGAACCTGTCTTCATTTTAAAAATCACGATTCCATCACTACATGGCTGACTTTGCTCCCTCACGACCAAAAACAAGGGAAGAGAGGGAAAAACTCTGTTTTTTTGTAAGAGCCGAAGAGAGTTCAATAAATTTAACTCATTTTCAGATGCAGACAGGCTTTATTGCACGGAGTGATTCGTAGTCCCGATGAATTTTTTGATAATTAGCTGCAACTTCAAAGGATATTACACCTTTCCCCAAATAGATAAAACTAATAAAACTAGGATCAACAACAAATAAGAATGAACTTGACCAGCTTAAACGAAGGGCAGCAAAGCTGATCATTTATCACTATGTAAACTGTGAATGAACTCGACCCGCTTAAACGGAGAGCAGCATAGCTGATCATTCATCACTATGTAAACGGTTGAAACGCGCAATAAACAACTATAAGACACAGATAGAAGCTACAGAAGCCAGAATTATACCTTCGATGGGTAATATAATCAAGCATCCACTAGAAACAACAAAAACAAAACCAGTCGAAATCATTTAAAACAAAACAAGTTTATACCTTTTCATTCTCTTCATGGTGTCACGGCTAATTCCAGACTTGTTCGAATTGGGATTCATCCGTTTCCTCAAAACCTCATTCCCCCACTTCAAACGATCCACGGTAACATCACCACACCACAAGATCCCGCGAATCAGCTGCCCCGATCCCAACGCAATGGCCTTCGCAACCGACCCGCTGTACTCCTCCACATTTGGAGCGAGCGTCGTCCAATACGCGGCCGACCGCTCCTCCATCATCTCCTTCTTAGCGCCGCCCGCCTGCATCTCCGCCGGCGTCACCCCCTTCGCCACCGACCCATTCAGCACCTCCGCCGCCGCGCCCGGGACCACCTTCTGCACCGAGAAGCTGCTGTAGCTCTCAAGAATCCGATCCAACTCCTTCAAAAGCTTATCTTGGCCCTTCGACGCGAATGTCAGCCCGTAGTTAAGCACATCAACATAATTTCCCCCTCCTTTCCCCTCACCATCGTCGTCGCTGGAGTTGGGAGAAGCACGGGTGACGGCGGCAGGCACACGTAGGGAGAAGAAGTAATGGGACTCATCAAGCTTGACCGCAGCCTCATCCTTCGCAAGAGGCCACTGGACGTCGTCGCCGACGCGGGCGAGGACCGCGAGGACGGTGTCTCCCTGGCGGAGGCGGACGATGGAGAGGGCCCCGCAGGCGAGCTCGACGCTGTAGTGGGTGTCGATGAGGTTGACGATGGCGCCGGGTACGGAGAGGACGGTCTCTTCGACGCAGTCAGGGAGTGCGGAGGCGGCGGCGGGATCGTCGTCGGGGAAAAGGTGATGGGCGGCGAGGTCGGAGGCGTTGACGGTGGGGTAGAGGGAGGAGGAGGAGGTGGGGGTGGAGGAGAGGAAGGGGGAGGAGCAGTCGGGGTTGGAGAGGAGGATTTGGGGGTAGAGAGAGGAGGGGGGCTTGGGATCGGAAGCCATTTTCGATTGAGCGGAAGCGGAGATGTGGAAGGTATATAAATGAGGGGAGGGGAGGGATGCTTTGCTTGGGGTGGAAGGAAAGAGCGGTGGCAGTAATGGCGGGGGGGGAGACGCGTGGGAGACGCGGGCCGTTACCATCTCTCTCCAGCGCTTTGCGGTGCATATCATCGTGTAGTCGCTGCGTCCCGTATTAGTGGCTTCATTTTTGGACTTGAGCTATTGGAGGGAGTAATGGATTGATTGTGATGTTTATCAGTTTATGATTGTGATGTTTAGGAGTTTAAAGGCCACCCTTTTTACTCCAATGTTCATTGATTAGTATGATGACATAATATTTATTACTCTATTTGTCGGGAAAAAAATAGCTACATTTGCAAAAAGATTTGCCTTAAAAAAACCATTCGTCAGCAAAGGAATAGTAGTGCAGCCACATTTGTCCAAGAAAAAAGTTCAGCACATGCCTTGACTAGAATCATTATGGGAAGATTGGATAACCGCTTTTACTTTGTTTGAAAGCCGGTGGCTTTGGCATAAAAGTAAGTGTGACCTGTACGGTAATGTCTATCTCTAAAATAATTTTTTTAAAAGTCAATCTCTTAGAACTTGTTTGGATTGGCTTACTCTTAACAAGAATGAATGAACTTCCACCACCCATTTAACAACGGAGGAGCAAGTGGAATCATTCCCTATTATTTCTCATATAAAAGCCGCGATTGTATAAAAGGAGATTTTCTAAAAAGTGGATTTTGAACTAATTTTTAAAAAATATTATTTTTCTTATAACAAAATCATTTTTCTATAAAATCTGTCTCACAAACACGATTTTATGCTAAAACGGCTATAAAGTGGCTTTTAAAGCCCAAAAACAGATTCCCTTTTAACTAAGAGGAGCAAGTGGAATAAATGTCCTGATCAAACAAGTAGGCCACATTGTCGTCGTGCACGAACTTGACCGAGCCGTCGGCCTCCCAGATAATTACATGACGGGGGAGGTGGAACTAATCAACTAATAATGTGATTAATATTAGAAGTTATAATAACTTGACAAAGTTAGATGGACCAGGTCAGTCGGGAGATCATACACATTTGAATAGCAACACAACAAGTTGTTGTTGTTTTAATTAATCTCTTAATTTTACTCGCAAGTGTACGAATCGTGTTTGGAGTATAGTCGCACAATTCTTACGAGGTCGAACCCACAGGGACTTGTGTAACGGAAATCTAATCGAACCCTAACTAAACCCTTGACTAAACTATGAAACTTGTAGAAATTGATTAACTAATTAACGACTAATTAAAATCAATTAACGGAATAAAAATCTGAACTTTATCAACTTAATAAAGTACTAAGGCTTCGGAATCGGCATGCAATAAATTGTAGAGAACCCTAACCCTTCAATCATTTATCATTCTCCAAATACTCGTAACAATCTAGAATCCTATTCACGTTGTTACGGAAGATTTTACTTTAATGCACAATTACTCATACAAAAATCATGTCCTTCATGCTATTTAAATTAACAGCTCAAATCACTAGATGTATCCACTTACGAGTAAATCACAACTAGTATCCGATTTGTTATTTAATCAATTAAAATAAGCATGCATTGACGATAGTAATTCCAAATCATAGCAAAAACATGATTAATGCTATATCCGAAACTAACTACGCAATTAACACAAGGAGCGCATAATCAATTAACACACAATTCTATAATAAAAATATCAACTTTCATGAATATGGGAATCCCTACAATTACTACAGCCTCATCCTAGCCCTAGCAACTAATTTAACCACACATATTAACTATAACACATGCAAAATTCATAATTAAACTCATTGGAATAAGAAAATTAACTTACTTGACTTGAAGAAATAAATAAAAATGTCAACTTTGATCTTCCTTTGAATCAGCCACAAAGTGTCACTCCTTGCACTTGAATCTCCGGAATTACAATTGAAATCGAATTACACAATTGGGTAATAAAAATCTAAAACTGAAATTAAAAATTGAAAAAAAAAAACTAAAAACTTATGAACTGTGAAATGAAAACCTCAACCAGAAGCCTCGAGCAATTTACTGTTCATAATAAATTCATTACATCCTCAACTCAACGAAACACTGATATGAAAAAAAAGTACAGAAAGAACTGTTAAAAAAAATGAAACTTTGAACTGTAAAAATGTCTGGTCGTCTTCCTCGCTCAGACTGCCGGTCGTCTTCCTTTTTCTCTCAAATCAGAGACCAATCCTTCCAAATCAATTAGTTCTTCTAAATCCAGCAATTTTCCCTTTGAGTTGAGGTGATTCCCCTCCAATTTGTAAACAAAAATTCCATCTTTAACATTTTGAACAGATCGAAAATTCCCAAAATCTGGAGCTTCCCCATTTGAGCCAAAATCCGCCCCTCTTTGAAATTGTTGATTTAACTGAAAATGGGAGCTTACCGTTCTGATCCAAGTCTGAAGCTCATCTTTCCCATTCGGCTCCCCCGCACGCGACTTACCAAATTTAGAGCTTTCCTTCTGTTGCTCCTCCTCGCAGTCAAGCTCTTCTCTTTGCCGCCGCCCGTCATCGACTCATCCTCAGCTCGAGCCTCCATCGCCTTCATCGTCACCAGCGAGCTTCGTCGCCGCCGTCGGCCGCTCGAGCACCTCCTCTGTTTCAGGAATTCAGCCGCCATCGATTCTCCTCTGGTCGCCACCGTGAAATCCCCAGGAACCCAGAGCCGCCGTCCTGACCTCCGCCGTCTCAAGCTCCACCGGAATCCAGCCGCCGATTCACCGGGACCCAGCCTCCCCACAGCAGCTCGCCGCTCGAACAGAGCTCGAGCTCCTCTGTCCCGACTGAACAGAACGCCCGAGCTCGGGTTTTGTTTTTTTTTTAATTATTAAACCGGACCATTGAACCGGTCCGGATTTCTTTTTTTTCTTTTTTTTTTCTTTTCTTCTCTTAAAACCCGTTGTATCATCCCTATCCGATTGATCAAATCTGAATGGCTCTTATCTTAATGCGGCGCTCGTCTTCCTTATTAGTGAACATCAACGGCTTAAATCTTCTCCGCGCGTGATCTCAGATCTTGGGTCGCTTTGGCATTTCAAAACCCGTCTATTGGCGTTAATCTTGGCCGTTCTGCAATACGAGCACGCGAACCTACATAAATAAAACATGTCCCAAATTAGATATACCAAATAATTATAAAATTACGGAACAGTGTTAAATTGAGCAATTTAGAGAGCCTTATTTGTTTAATTCCTAATTACTTAGAAAATTACCAAAATTCACTTTATTCCTCATTTTAATTAGAAAACACAACTAACAAATAGATAAAAAGGCATATAAAAATGTGTATTTTTCATGCTTAACAAATACCCCCAAATCTAGATTTTGCTAGTCCTCAAGCAAAACACAAAAGAAAAATAATAAAACTACTCAAAAGTAAACGCCACTGTCGTAGGGAATCACGATTGCATTTAGCATATGCAACAAGCCTTTTAAACCCCCAGGTGTCCCTGGCTGGACGAGTGAAGTCTCGTGAGGGTTTGCAGCCATGCTACCCACAAACATGTATTTATAAAATTAACCTTATTCTTTATCTAAATGAGAAATAAATCAACTAAACACTTCAAAACACAGAACCTATTATCCCTTCAAATACACACTGCAATACTTAAGAAAACTAACCACACGTACTTGCATTTATAATCAACTGGAATATAGAAGCGCTCAAGTAAGTGGTTTTATTCTACACCTTCATCTTGGAAATTTCTGCTCAATATGATATAGCATGATACTTTAAATAATAAAAAGTGTAGAACATTGTAGCAATACACTCTAAATCTCTGTTTTACACAGATCCAGTGTTACCCATTAACCAAAGAACATCAGAATCTACATGGCCATCGTAATCTTTAGGTTCATGATAGCACAGATGCTTGCGCGCCTCCTTCGGGTCCAACATTCTAGATTTGAGAGGATAATACACCATAGACTTTTTTTTTTTTCATAAGGACTGTGTAAGGCCTGACTTCAAGATGCTTAGGTTTAGCAATGACTCAGGCCAATGACTCCCAGCCAGTTGGCTTAGGGCATTAGGTTTTAAGATGGACCGCTTCGGACCTGAGCATCAGCCTAAGTTAATCCTATAATAGTCAAGCAACCCCTTTTCTTTATTTTCGTTTCCATTTTTTTTTCATTTTATTTTTTTTTTCATTTTCATCATATATATTTTCAAGCACATCTTTATTCTGTCTAGGCTGTATTATACTCTCAACCTATTTCCGGTTCCAAGCCCTTGCCATAGCCAAGTAAATGGTCTATCATGATCTTTTAAGCTCAACAGACAACCACATATCATCCAATGACTCTGACTAAAGACATCCCACTGAAAATTAGTATTCAACAAATCTCTAGAAGGTATTACTTTATGTAACTGGTGTGTGTGAGTGAGTTTTATTAGCTCAAGCACTTGATCCAAGAGGATTGTAACAGAATGCTATTTCTCAGTTAAGTGTCTCTATCCTCCAGTATACTTACTCACACTTCCAATGTAAATTAATCTCTTAAAAATTGAAGTATGCATCACGAAGGGATAAACTACCAAAACCTATAAAAACACTAACAAACAACCTAACAACTACAAAATTTTTGATTTTTTTTAAAAATTTTTTTTTTGATTTTTTTTTAACTTTAAAATTCAAAACAAGCAAGAAAATCACTAAGATATCCTATACAAATATCTTCCTATACCCCCAAACCTGCATGAAACATTGTCCTCAATGTAAAAGATATAAAATAAATACTGAGGAAAATAAATAGACGAGGGAGGGAAAGATAGTACCTGCATTCCACTGAAACGCTATAGTATCTATCAACATGAAAAGAACAAGTGAAGCACAAGAATAACATAAGAAAAATAAGCACAAAAATAAAAATTCTAAAAACTTGGGTTGCCTCCCAGTAGCGCTAAGTTTTACGTCTTCAGCCAGACACAGCTATTAATCTTTGCAAGGCAATTGGGACACTACAAGTAATTGTTCATCAGGAAAAGATTCAGTTATGGGCAATGATTCATCAGTAAAATCAACTATCAACCTAGATAAGTGGTCGGCTACAACATTTTCGGAACCTTTCTTATCCCGAATTTCAATATCGAATTCCTGTAGCAATAATATCCATCGGAGAAGACGAGGTTTAGCATCTTTCTTAGATAAAAGATACTTCAATGCAGCATGATCCGAATAGATATAGACCTTTGATCCCAATAAGTAAGACCGAAACTTATCTAGAGCAAAGACTACTGCCAGCAATTCTTTCTCAGTTGTAGAATAATTAAGTTGAGCATCATTCAATGTTTTACTGGCATAGTAAATCACATGGGGAAGTTTATTAATTCGCTGCCCCAACACAGCACCAATAGCATAATCAGAGGCATCGCACATTATCTCAAAAGGTAGGCTCCAATCAGGTGGCCGAATAATAGGTGCAGATGTTAACTCTGATTTGAGTTTCTGAAAGGCATTATTGCAAGCATCATCAAAGACAAATGGTGTATCTTTTGCAAGAAGATTACACAAAGGTCTAGAAATTTTACTAAAGTCTTTAACGAATCTTCTGTAAAATCCAGCATGGCCTAAAAATGATCTGATTTCTTTCATAGTTCGTGGTGGTGGAGGATGTGAAATCAAATCAACTTTAGCTTTATCAACTTCAATGCCTTTATTAGATATAATATTCCCAAGAACAATTCCTTTTTGAACCATAAAATGACATTTCTCCCAGTTAAGCACCAGATTCTTCTCTTTACACCTCACTAACACTAAAGATAGATGGTGCAGACATTCATCAAAAGTAGACCCAAAGACAGAAAAATCGTCCATGAATACCTCTAAAAATCGCTCTACCATATCAGAGAAAATGCTCAACATACACCTTTGAAAGGTAGCAGGTGCATTGCATAGGCCAAAGGGCATGCGACGGTAGGCAAAGGTACCAAAAGGACACGTGAAAGTGGTCTTTTCTTGGTCTTCAGGGGCTATGGGAATTTGGTTATAACCAGAATAACCATCAAGGAAGCAATAATATTCATGTCCCGCTAACCTTTCCAGCATTTGGTCAATGAAAGGAAGGGGAAAATGATCTTTTCTTGTCAAAGCATTCAACTTCCTATAATCAATACAGACACGCCAGCCCGTTTGAACTCGAGTTGGCACTAACTCATCAGCGTCGTTTTTCACTACAGTTATGCCAGACTTTTTCGGTACAACTTGAACAGGACTGACCCATTTACTATCAGAAATTGGGTAGATAACTCCTACATCTAAAAGCTTAAGGATTTCAGCTCGAACAACTTCTTGCATTACAGGGTTAAGACGCCTTTGGGATTCACGAGAAGGCTTGGCATCATCCTCCAAATGAATTCTATGCATAACAATAGAAGGACTGATGCCTTTAATATCTGCAATGGTTCACCCTATGGCTTCTTTGTGCTTTACAAGAACATCAAGTAGTTTACGCTCTTGAGCCACATCTAGGTCAGATGCAATAATGACAGGTAAGGACTCAGCAGGACCTAAATAAGCATATTTCAGAGTATCCGGCAATGGTTTCAGGTCTAATTTAGGTGGCTCAACACTAGATGGAACTACTGGTGATGATGATAAGGTAAGAGGCTCCACTTTTGGTTGCCACCGTTCAGTACTCATCAGAGGTACAGACTCAAGCAATGAGTTTACATGTTCAATTGACTGATCGATATCAAATTCACAGCCAAAATGTGTTAAGCATGCCTCTAAAGGATCTTGGGAATGTGTTTGAAGAAATGTTTCATGGACAAGTGTTTCAATCAGGTTTATTTCATTCACATCATCCATGTCAGGTGGTTGTTTACTGATGTCAAAAATGTTCAATTCCACCTTCATATTCCCAAACGAAATTTGCATCACTCCATTTCTGCAATTAATAATAGCATTAAATGTAGCTAGAAATGGACGACCCAAAATGACAGGTATTTGCCCACTTATGTTCGGAACAGGTTGAGTATCAAGGACAACAAAGTCCACAGGGAAATAAAATGTATCAACCTTTATCAGAACATCCTCAACAACACCTCTAGGAATTTTAACCGAACGGTCAGCTAATTGAAGTGTCATTGTCGTGGGTTTTAGTTCTCCAAGACCTAATTGCACATACACAGAGTAGGGCAATAAATTCACACTTGCCCCCAGATCTAACAAGGCTCGCTCAATCTGATGTTTCCCTGTCATGCATGAAATTGTGGGACAACCAGGGTCCTTATATTTAATAGGAAATTTACATTGAATGACAGAGCTGACTTGTTCTGCTAGAAATGCCTTTTTAGGAACATTATTTTTCTTTTTGACAGAGACTAGATCTTTCAAAAATTTTGCATATGAAGGCACTTGTTGGATTGCATCTAGAAAAGGAATGTTTATTTGCACTTGTTTAAACACCTCTAGAATATCTCCATATTGTGCACCTTTTTTAGGATTGACTAGTCTTTGCGGATAAGGTGCCCTAGGTACAAAATTCCTAGGTGGAGAATCACTGTCAACAGTTGGAGAAGAATCCTTAGTCTCTATTTCAGTCTTAGTGTTCTCACTTTCTTCTTTTTCAGGAGTTTCAATTTTATTATCAATTTGCTTGCCAGACCTAAGGGTAATGACTGATTGAACATGTTCCTCATTCTGTGAAGAATTAGAGCTACTACCAATGGAAAATTGGCCCTTCTGGTTAGGGACAGGTTGACTAGGGAATCTCCCTCTCTCTCCTTCTGCTAATTGAGTAGCCAATTGACCAACTTGAGTCTCTAACTTAGCAATTGCTTGAGTATTCATGTGTGTAGAGTTCTTCATCTCAAGCATAGCTTGGTTAGTTGACTGAATGACTTGGCTTGTAGATTGGATGAAAGATTTGAGAGTGTCCTCTAACGAGGACTGTTTTTGTGTAAGACCCTGAGATTGAGTGATAGGTTGTTGATATTGGGTAGGAGGTTGAGACAAGGCTGGATAAGGTGGGTTATTCTGCCTAAACTGATTATGCATGGGTTGCATAGGCTGCCCACCTACATTCATAGGTGGTTGACTTTGTCTCCAGGAGAAATTTGGATGATTTCTCCAACTTGAATTGTAAGTTTCAGAGAAAGGATTGCCTGTCGGCTTCCCATAATTGTTGAGAACATTGACTTGTTCTGCATAACTCTCTGGATAAGTATTCATGGAAGGGCAATGCAGAGATGTATGCATCGGGCTAGCACACACAGAGCATGCTTCATTCATGTTGAGAGCATTGATGCTTCGGTTCAAACTCAGGGCATCTATTTTCTTGGTTAGCGCATCGAGTTTGACCTTAACATCTACGTCCTCTTTAATCTCATAGAGACCTGCCTTTTTAGGAGCTTGATGTTGTCTCTCCCTATGACCTGCAAAATCCCACTGTTGGGACCTTTCAGCTAATCGCTATAAGAAATTATAAGCTGCTTCACCTCCTAAGTCTAAGAACGCACCGCCATTCATTGATTCAATCATGTTGCGGTGTGTTTGAGTTAAACCATTGTAAAAGTGTTGTATTAACCTCCATGTTTCAAACCCATGATGTGGACATTTTAGTAAAAGGTCTTTAAATCTTTCCCAACTCTCATAAAATTTTTCATTTTCATCTTCCATAAAGTCAGTGATTTCTCTCTTTAATTCGTTGGTTTTGGCCATTGGGAAGAATTTGGACAAGAATTTACTCACCAACATATCCCATGTTGTGACAGAGTCAGCGGGAAGAGAATTTAACCACGCCTTGGCCTTGTCCTTCAAAGAGAAGGGGAAAAGGCGCAGACGAACAGACTCATCAGAGAAGTCTGTGAACCTAAAAGTTGCACAAATTTCTAGAAAATCCTTTACATGCATGTAAGGATCCTCTCTGTTAAGACCATGATAATTGGGCAACAGTTGAATTATCTGAGGTTTTAGTTCAAAATGTTTTGCAGAGGTTGCAGGCAACACTATGCAAGATGGAGGGTTGATTGTGATCGGAGAAAATAACTCCCTCAGAGATTTCTCAGGTTGATCTTCCATTTTGAATGAAAGATCAATTTTTGTTTCACTATTCTCTAAAGGATTGGAATTGTTGCTAACCAGACGCAGTGTGTGATCACGTGTCCACGTGGTCATCCACCGTCAATCAACTCTCACGTGTTTTAAAATTTTAAAATTTTAAAATTTTAAATTTTTTTTAATTTTTTATTTTTGACCTAAAATTAACTGCAAGGGTAAAATTAGTCTTAGAATTTGATTTCCTACAAGTCCCCGGCAACGGCGCCAAAAACTTGTTGTTGTTTTAATTAATCTCTTAATTTTACTCGCAAGTGTACGAATCGTGTTTGGAGTATAGTCGCACAATTCTTACGAGGTCAAACCCACAGGGACTTGTGTAACGGAAATCTAATCGAACCCTAACTAAACCCTTGACTAAACTATGAAACTTGTAGAAATTGATTAACTAATTAACGACTAATTAAAATCAATTAACGGAATAAAAATCTGAACTTTATCAACTTAATAAAGTACTAAGGCTTCGGAATCGGCATGCAATAAATTGTAGAGAACCCTAACCCTTCAATCATTTATCATTCTCCAAATACTCGTAACAATCTAGAATCCTATTCACGTTGTTACGGAAGATTTTACTTTAATGCACAATTACTCATACAAAAATCACGTCCTTCATGCTATTTAAATTAACAGCTCAAATCACTAGATGTATCCACTTACGAGTAAATCACAACTAGTATCCGATTTGTTATTTAATCAATTAAAATAAGCATGCATTGACGATAGTAATTCCAAATCATAGCAAAAACATGATTAATGCTATATCCGAAACTAACTACGCAATTAACACAAGGAACGCATAATCAATTAACACACAATTCTATAATAAAAATATCAACTTTCATGAATATGGGAATCCCTACAATTACTACAGCCTCATCCTAGCCCTAGCAACTAATTTAACCACACATATTAACTATAACACATGCAAAATTCATAATTAAACTCATTGGAATAAGAAAATTAACTTACTTGACTTGAAGAAATAAATAAAAATGTCAACTTTGATCTTCCTTTGAATCAGCCACAAAGTGTCACTCCTTGCACTTGAATCTCCGGAATTACAATTGAAATCGAATTACACAATTGGGTAATAAAAATCTAAAACTGAAATTAAAAATTGAAAAAAAAAAACTAAAAACTTATGAACTGTGAAATGAAAACCTCAACCAGAAGCCTCGAGCAATTTACTGTTCATAATAAATTCATTACATCCTCAACTCAACGAAACACTGATATGAAAAAAAAGTACAGAAAGAACTGTTAAAAAAACGAAACTTTGAACTGTAAAAATGTCTGGTCGTCTTCCTCGCTCAGACTGCCGGTCGTCTTCCTTTTTCTCTCAAATCAGAGACCAATCCTTCCAAATCAATTAGTTCTTCTAAATCCAGCAATTTTCCCTTTGAGTTGAGGTGATTCCCCTCCAATTTGTAAACAAAAATTCCATCTTTAACATTTTGAACAGATCGAAAATTCCCAAAATCTGGAGCTTCCCCATTTGAGCCAAAATCCGCCCCTCTTTGAAATTGTTGATTTAACTGAAAATGGGAGCTTACCGTTCTGATCCAAGTCTGAAGCTCATCTTTCCCATTCGGCTCCCCCGCACGCGACTTACCAAATTTAGAGCTTTCCTTCTGTTGCTCCTCCTCGCAGTCAAGCTCTTCTCTTTGCCGCCGCCCGTCATCGACTCATCCTCATCTCGAGCCTCCATCGCCTTCATCGTCACCAGCGAGCTTCGTCGCCGCCGTCGGCCACTCGAGCACCTCCTCTGTTTCAGGAATTCAGCCGCCATCGATTCTCCTCTGGTCGCCACCGTGAAATCCCCAGGAACCCAGAGCCGCCGTCCTGACCTCCGCCGTCTCAAGCTCCACCGGAATCCAGCCGCCGATTCACCGGGACCCAGCCTCCCCACAGCAGCTCGCCGCTCGAACAGAGCTCGAGCTCCTCTGTCCCGACTGAACAGAACGCCCGAGCTCGGGTTTTGTTTTTTTTTTATTTTATTAAACCGGACCATTGAACCGGTCCGGATTTCTTTCTTTTCTTTTTTTTTTCTTTTCTTCTCTTAAAACCCGTTGTATCATCCCTATCCGATAGATCAAATCTGAATGGCTCTTATCTTAATGCGGCGCTCGTCTTCCTTATTAGTGAACATCAACGGCTTAGATCTTCTCCGCGCGTGATCTCAGATCTTGGGTCGCTTTGGCATTTCAAAACCCGTCTATTGGCGTTAATCTTGGCCGTTCTGCAATACGAGCACGCGAACCTACATAAATAAAACATGTCCCAAATTAGATATACCAAATAATTATAAAATTACGGAACAGTGTTAAATTGACCAATTTAGAGAGCCTTATTTGTTTAATTCCTAATTACTTAGAAAATTACCAAAATTCACTTTATTCCTCATTTTAATTAGAAAACACAACTAACAAATAGGTAAAAAGACATATAAAAATGTGTATTTTTCATGCTTAACACAAGTTATGTTCGAAGACACGACTCATTGGAAAAATATATGATAAATTATTTATCCCCATTAGATAGTGTCTTGACATACTTAGGTTATCATTATGAGAAGAAAGATGAGGAAAAATAAAAAAGAACGAAAAAAGAATAGGTGAGAACGGATAAGAAACAAGGGAGCCGCGTCCCCTTCAAGCTCACGTAGAACATCTCTTGGTGCCTTAGTAGCATCCCCCTCAGCTTGTTGGACAACCCCAACTCCTTCTTGAAGTGGGACAGATGGTCTACCAACATCCTCTTCTCTACTGTCATTGTCAGCACCTCCCTCACCACCGCACAAGCCCTTTTCTCCCCCTCCATCATGTGTGAGGCAAGCCATTCCCCTGCCTCTACGGAGGGATTGATCTCTGGCAATTCCCTCATTCTGATCATAAACTCATGGTGCTTCTTCTTAACATTCAACCCTTTTCGCAGCTTCAAAGTTTTGAACTTGGACAGTCGATCGATGATTGGTGTATTGTTGGCTGACAGAGGAGGAGGCGGAAGTGGGGGAAGGGGTAAGGGGTAAGGCGAAACTGGCATCCCATTCAACAAGCTCTAGTGTGCGGCCAAAGGATGTGTCGATGGTGTGAAAGCAGCGGGTGTGGTCGTTGTAGAGCCGAGAGTGGAAATTAGGTGGGAGGCCAAGGTCGGGGCCGAGATGTGTGAGCTTGGCTAGGAGTAGGCGGTGGGAAGATAGAATAAGAAACCATTGGAGCTTGGCTGCAAGAGAGCCAACAATGCAGGCATGTAGCACGGTCGACAATGTCAGGGGAGAGGCGGAAGGAGAGGAGATTGAAGGTAGGCAGCTAGAAGAATTGGAAGAGGGAAGGGTAACGCTTGACAATGGAGAGGAGGGAGCGGCGGGGAGGGAGGGAGGGAGAGGTAGCCAGAGACACGGTTATCGTGTACCCATATAGCATTGCTATCGTGTCTCTGGGTACACGATAGCATGACATATTTCAACGAGTCATATCTTCCTCATTTCTTATCTGTTTTTGCCAATTCTTTTTGCGTTCTTCTTTATTTTTTATCTTCTTTATTATCATGTGATAACTTAAGGATCATGAGACAATATATAGTGGGGATGAACTATTTATCATATATTTTTCCAATGAATCGTGTCTTCGAAGACACAACTCACACGTTTTTTATCAGTTGTGTGCTTGAACATGTGATGCATCAACATACTTAGGTTATCATCATAAGAAAAAAAAGAAGAGGAAAAATAAAGAAGAATGTAAAAAGAATGGTTGAAAACGAATAAATAATGAAGGAAATACGACTCGTTGAAATATGTCATGCTATCGTGTCTCTGGTACACGATAGCATGACATACTTCAATGAGTCGTACCTCCCTCATTTTTTATCCGTTTTCTCCCATTTTTATTATTTTATTTTTTATTTTTGTTTCTCTTTCTTATTATGATGATAACCTAAGTATATTAAGTATGTTGATACACTATCTAGTGGGTATGAATAATTTATCGTGTATTTTTCCAATGAGTCGAATATAACTTGTTGTGTTGGCCATCCAAACGTGTATTGTCTTCCGACTTACCTGGTCCATCTAGCTCGGTCAAGTTATTATAACTTATAATATTAATCATGAAACCTATCAATCATATTATTAGTTAATTGCCCAGGAGACCGACGGCTCGGTCAAGTTCGTGCACAACGACAACATGGCCCACCTCTTCGATCATGACATTTACACTAACGACGAAATCTCCATCCAGGGTATTGACTCCATCCTATTCCCGACCGAGGAGGAGGCGGTTCTGGCGATCAAGTTCGAGAAGAAGCCCTTTGTGAGTAAAAATATAAAATATTGGGAGGAGGGCAAAATGGGAAGGTCAAGTCCTGAAACCAAGTTATGTGACATGAACCCGGAAAAACTGGGTAATATGGCATTTCGGGCTTATTGGCTAGGTAATACTCGTGGATGCCTATGAGGCCAATTTAGCTGATAAAATTGGAGAGGGAATTCAACGAGCATAACATTCCTAGTACGGAAACTGGCATGTCTGAGAGAAAAAAGGAAATGGTGCACAAGCTGATAAAATGGGCAGTTTCTGGTGTTGTTACAAAGGGGTCTGAAGGAGACGAAGCATGAAACTTTCTCTGCCCTCAGAGTCTCCCAGGTTCTGGTGGTGGCTTTTCTCGCTGGTTTCCTTTGGTGGCATTCCACCATTGAGCACTTGCAAGATCAGGTCCGTGCTTGTAAACTCAAAACGCTAGGTCAGAGTCCTTTTCATGGTCAAATATCCTGAAAAGACACATCACTATTCGGGGGCATCTTGCATTGCATCTGTGTCATGTCATTCTCCATTAAATTTCAAATGTTAATTACAAATATTAGATTATTGTCAGGGTTATACCTTATAGTATTAATCAGACCTATGTATATGTGGGTTATAGCCTGTTAAAATATGGGATTGGCATAGAACCCATGAAACTAGTGATTGGTAAGAATGCCATAATAGGACTACTAGGACTAGTAATTTGCACCTAAAGTTATCATACAATAATTTGCACGTATAATTGATTTTTGTGTTAATTAATTAAGAACTTCCTATTGTGGTACATATATCCTGGAGCTTGGGCTTCTCTTCTTCTATACCACCTTCTGGGGCTTCTACCCAGTGTTTCAAGCCATCTTCACCTTCCCACAGGCGAGGCTGATGCTGACAAATGAGCGGGCCTCTGGCATGTACTGGCCTACTTCGTGGTCAGGATGGCCGGAGACATGCCCTTGGAGCTCATCCTCCCACCGTCTTCGTGATCATCAGTCAAGGAATTCCGTATCGGATATCGGTAAAATATCGGTTGGCCTAAGAGACAAAATATTGGAGATATTTGTAAAAAACTATCGGTGGTCAAAAACTAGTTTTTATTATATATTTTCACAATGCGACTCTTCAAAGGAGTGACACTAATCTTTTACAAGCAAAATAAGTATTCTTATATGAATATATTTCTATAAAAATTTCGACAGCATCTCCTCTGTATTTTCAATCATATGTACCAAATGCATTCCCTGTAAAAGTTCAATCACCTGTCATAATCAACAATGACATAATCAACAATAATAACAATCATCACAATCCAAATTTTGTCACTACTTAAAATAAGAAAAAGACATTATAAGTATTACAACATAAGGCATAAGAAATAAGACATTATTTTAAATTATAAACCAACAAAATCTTATACATGGAACAAAGGAGTCATCTTACAAAGCATACTCACTTACTAATAATAGTTCAAATGGCGTGGAAGCTGAAAGTCTTCTTGAACCTGATATGAACTCGCATAAACGAAATCTAAATGGGCACAATATTGCTCCCAAGTCATGCTTGTCTAGTATGCACAGAGAAACTTTGTTACATAGTAATGGTAGTGCTCATAAGGCATGCTGTGTAGGATTCCAAGAGGTAGGAATGACGAGTTGTGCATAATATGAGAAAATGCACCCATCTCTGAACCACTATAACCATATGACGATGAACTCGCAGAATTAGGTCTTCCTCCCCAACCATCACGAGAGGAGATTTTCAGTGATGAGAACTGTTGTGAAATGTTGTCTTCCATCTCACGTTGCATTCTTTGCCTCCTTCAGTTCATTTGCCTCTCACTGGCCGTCCTACCCCTCCCTCGTGCATGAATGGCTCGGTTCCGGCTAGTTGAGGGAGCCTGTCTTGAGCTATGGTCAGAATCTTGTGTAGCATGTGTATATTCATCATCACCGGTGAATTGACTCAAATAATAGGCGCCACTTTGACCTCCACCTCCATCATGATAACCTCCACCATCGCCACCTCGATGGCTACCATCTCCAATGGTGGGTTGTCATCATCCTCAGAGGGTGGGTATTGTACGTGCATGTGGCGAGTTGATGTTTCCTCATTTCTTGCCGACATCATAATATTCTCTGTGGCCGTGTCAACATTTATTTCAGCCTGTTGTGATGTTGTAACAATCACTGGATCAGGTCGCCCATCACCCTGATCCATTATACTTTCAGCAAACCACTCAGCATACGAATTTCCTATATCATCTCCATCCACTTGTGACATTAGTTTAAATTTGTCCAATGGATCTTCTTCACTTTCGCCATGTCTCATTTGATCATGCTCCATTGATCTTATACTTAACTTCATGTTGTAATGGCAGTATAATAACTTTTTCAACTTTTCATACGACAACCTATTCCTTGGTTTTGTTGAATGAGAGCGAACGTGCTCAAATTTCGCTCACATGGTGAGGACAACGCTGTTTGA
The DNA here is from genome assembly GCA_039654745.1 of Houttuynia cordata. NCBI lineage: Eukaryota > Viridiplantae > Streptophyta > Magnoliopsida > Piperales > Saururaceae > Houttuynia > Houttuynia cordata. The sequence goes on from CM077504.1 coordinate 22,477,474, forward strand.
GAAAGAATTCAAACTGCCAACAATCTCAAGTTTAGGCACTTATCTCCATATTGGGACCACCAATTGGTTAAACCAATTTTTTTTTTTCAATTACAACATGACATCTCTAAAATATAGACATGTACTAAAAATCATAAGACCAACATATATCTTTCCGACAAAACACTTACTGGGTAATGTCTTTTTCCGTGCATCTATTACATAGAATTCTCCAAACCGGCCATGTGCTTCTCGATAAAGGGAAATCTGTGGATCAATTTTAAATCATGAATAATTTGATACCGAAATACCAGTTATTGAGCAGTTAAACATCATGTGATTGCACTAACATACTTCATTGGCGATGTTGCTCACCGTGGGTGACATTGGGAATAATTTGTACACCTCATGCACTGCTGTAATCAATTCTAGTTTATATCCAAGATTTTCGTTATAATGGTACTTGGGATTGAGGTAATATGCTGCATAAAAGAGCAAACAAATAAGATTCAAATAAATGGTACGTAATAAAGGAAAGAAGATTAATTAAAAATCATACCAGCTTTGTATAGCGGTTCATCCATTGATTTCATCCACCTTTGGTCTATAATTTTGTGAACCCATTTGTAAGACATAGGTGATACTATTTTAATAGCCTTTTTCATTGCTTGTATTGCATGATAAACTCTACTTAATGTAGGATACCTTTCATTATCCAAGACCCGTAGAATCTCATGCATTGGTATCATGATGGCTAATGTATGTCTAACTCCTTCCCAAAAATCATTGTCAAACAGAATTGCCTCTACAAGTCAACCAGTTGGGTGATTATTAAAACTACAAGCCTCCCATGTATCACTGGAGAAATTTTTTTGTAATCTACCCTTTTCCCTTAGCAAGCTTTCCAAAGCTCGGTAATTTGTAGCAAATCTTGTGGCCCTAGGTCAAACTAAATCACGACCACAAGTATTCCTCACTTCATGAACAAGTTTGTCATAGTTGTAGATGAATCGGGTCACTTCTTTTCTTTTTCCTACAGTTGTTGCCACGAAATCATGCTTGCCAACATGCTCAAATATAAGGTCAAGGCAATGCGGTACAAGTTGTATTCCTCCATCAATAACTTGGCTGCTTTTTTAAAGTTGGAGGCATTGTCTGTAATAATTTGTATCACATAGTCCTTCCCAACTTTGTGGATCTGCTCCTCAATTATGGACTTGATGTAGTTTGCATTCTTCTCTTTGCCCGATGCATCAACCGAGTTAAAGAAGCATACTCTTCCATTGCAGTAGACCATAAAGTTGATTATAAACATTTTAGTTGGCTCCGTCCATCCATCACATAAGATAGAGACACTATATTCTTTCCACTCTAACTCCATCCCTTTTATTCTTTTATCCATATCAGCCACCTCTTGATCCAAATATATATCGAGTATCTCTTTTGGGGGTAGGAGGAGATACTCATTTTCCAATGTCTTGAGCTTCCCTTATCATGTTACGAAAGTGATAATCATTTGCCACAGCTGCAGGGACATGGTTGTGGATGAAAAACTTGGACACTGCCTTTTTAAACCTTTCTTTCAAGCCAAGTTTAAATGTAGTTGGTAGATACTGTTGGACACTGCTAGAACTTGCATGTCCCTTACTACTTTGGCTTCGTTTCAACCAAACACTTTTAACACTTTGAGGTATAGCTCCACTACTTTGACATTCTGTTTGGTCATCTTGTCTCCTTGCTTCGCCATGTTCATTGTCATTAGATGCACTCATTTCAACATTTGGCATATGTCCAAAGTATATAAGCTCATCGAGAACCCTTTTCTTTGTTTCTTTAAGCTGAACCGCCTTCTTTTTATTTGCTTCTTTTAATGCTAAGAATTCTTTATGAACATGTGGAGGACACTCTTTGCATTTTGCCACGTTTTTCCCACTACCGGCCAAATGGTCCTTCAACCTCGTAATTCCGCCAATTTTTATGACTTTTAGGCAATAGTTACATCGTGAACCATTAGTGCCTACTTGATTGCCATGCTCCCAACCTTTGTCCATTTAGTCTCCAATCAATAATAGGTCAGCCTTTGTCTCCTCTTTGTCAACCTTTGTCTCCTCCTTCCCTCCACCGAGAAATTACGCACCCTTCACCACCGAGAAATTACGCAACCAATGTACTGTGCGAATTTCAAAACTGTTTTCATCAATCTCATGATTCCTGGAAAAAATTATTAGCTTATAATTTGTCAAGCAATAGGCAAACAGCCAAAAAGAGATCCTCATCTAAATACATAGCACAACTTACGGGCAGTAGATCAAAATATGATTTGGACGATCACGAATGACCCAACTTCTTCGAATAATTTCATTGTTATCTTTGCCGTCTGAATCTTTGCAAAACCCCCTATTCTTGGAATAGGAATATGACTGTAAGCAATATAGTGAAGGAGCTAAAGAGATAAACAAAGAAATAAATCTCTTAACTTTTTCCTGTTTATTAATTAATTAAAACAGGCTGCAAAGTTAAAATATTTGAAATAATTAGGCTATATAATTTGCATAAACTTGCAGCAACGTACTTCACGAATATGCTGAATCACTTCCTATGCCAACACAAATAAAATTTATAAAATACATGAGCCAAATAACTGATCTAACATGTTACTAAGAAAAAAAACTGACCTAGGTAAGCACTTCTGGTGATAAACCTTAGGGCAGCGCCTACATATTCCAAATTGCAGATCGCTGACTTCCTTATCTTCCTCTTGCTTGCAAACAAAACATCTGTGAACTAGACAAGTAAAGGCCTCTCCAGAAGCTATCTTGTCTCATGCTCTTTAGCTTTACCACTATCACCGGGGAATAGTAGTTTTGCAACACAAGATGGATGGTAGAAATGGCCACATGCATCATAATTACAACGAAAAACCTAAGAAAAATATTATTTTCAAACAAAATAAATGTTACTTTGATATGTTGTTTTGTCAGGTGAATGTCCTTCAAACTAGATCTTCAGCTAAAAGCTTAAGTTATTAAGGGAGCTAGATATTTATAGTTTTAGAATCTTGCCAAAGTATTCCAAAAATTCAGTTTCCGGCCTAGTTCAAGTTGCTCAGAAATGGGCTACCAAACCAAATTTTGCACGAACCAGTTAATTCTGCAAGATCTTCCTAAATCTACGATTAGAAGTTGTATACAAACAACACTAACACATATATTATAATAAAACATCATCCATCAGATTCCCCGTTCTTCTTTCCTATCAATACGTACAAAAGCTGCTCAACTCCCAGGAAAGCACATCCAAAATAATTGAAGAAAGCCAAACAAGAACATACAAAGCTCAATGCAACATGAAACAGTCCACATTTACCAATTCGAAAATTAAAATAGTTTCAGAAAGTATGAGAACAAAGAGCGAAGCACAGGTGATTCTTGAAAAAAAAAATCTCAATAGCAATCATTCAAACATGTACAACAAAATTTAATTGATTCCAAAATAACATCCGAAACTTCAGGATTTGAAAATTTAGAAGGGCATAAGGCGGACTGCACAATAATGTCCTGAGGATTTTCAATTGCAACTATAACTCTTGCTGCCAACTGAAGCTTCTCCGAGGTTTTCCCAAGGTTGATGATGAAAATACCTGATAAATAGGAAACACAATTCTAGAAAAAACAGACAATAGCTTTCGTTAACAACAAAAATCCTTTAAAATTTTGTGTTAATCAATCTTACACTATAAAGGGAATCAAGCAATAAGTTGGAGTTTTAAGATCAAGATCCCCATTTTAAAATCCCTACCATTATCTGTAAGGACCCTCATCTCGAACTGGTTTATTTTAGTGTTCTTTATTGGTTATTGTGTGGTTTAGGCATTTTCGGGTTAAATTTAGTGATTTTTGAAAATAAATAATTTTATAAAGATTTTAATCAAAACCAACTTCACAATCATGAGTTTTAAGTGATTTTGGATCAAACCTGAATTTTTGGGATTTTTTTGATATTTTCACCAATTTTTCAAAAATTAGGGTTTGGCGGGACCCCGGTGGGCCCCACCGACGAAATTAGGTTTTTGTGACCAAAATGCCCCATACATCAAATGAAGACATTATAAAAATTTTTAGAATTTTTCTGGACCTAATTGCAAATTAAATTGCCAAATTTTTCAATTTTAGCCAAAAACTCTATTTTTATCCCATATTTTACTTTGGTTTACCCCAACCCTTTCTATAAAAGGAAAGTGCTGTGCCATTTCTCAAATTGGGAATAGATTTAGCCAGGAGATTTGGAGCTTATTCCCCATTAGGCCAAAAAGGGAAAGAATTAGAGGTATGTTAGCTTAATCTTTGCCTACTTCATTAATTTTTCTTAAAATTCTTCTTAATCTTGAATTCTTTCATTGTTTCAATCCATTTTGAAAGCATAAAATCACTATTTTACCTCTCTTTTCTAAGCTTTAATCTTCAAAATCTTATTTTTATGTTTCCAAAGCTCTAGATTTAGGGTTTACTTTTGATTTTTAAAGCTAAATCGAGATTATTTGTATATTAACATAAAAATCATATTTTTGGAAGGTGTTGGAGGAGGTTGAAGGTTCATTCTCAACAAGGAAGGCAATGGGTTCTTCAATCTTATATTTGGGTCGAAAATGGGTTTGTTTCCATGATTTTTGCTGAATAGAATATGCTTGTTAGTACTCTAATGGTGGATTTAATAAATGCTAATCTCTTGCCTTGATTTCATAGGGCTTTATCTTAGAATGGTATAAATTAGTGTTCTGGAAGGTTTGATGACTTTTTATAGTGCTTGAGACCATGTATGAAGATTTCAAGTCGTGTTAATGGAGTCTCGGTTTTGAAATTTTCAAAATGAAGAAGAAAGCCAGCGATCGATCGCGCATATTTTGACGATCGATCGGCTATCGAAAATTTGGAAATTATGCAAATTTCAATGTTTTCACTCTATTTAATGATTATAATGATTATGGAAGGTGTTATGTTGAAATTAGTCCACTGGAAGTGTGAAAATAGAAAATAAAGCTGTATGGATTATGTTAAATGTTTGTATATGGCATTGTATCATATGTTGATATTTATGCATGTTGATATTGAATTACCTTATGTTGGAATTCTAGTTATTTAAGCATGTTTCCAGCAAGGATATCATATGGTAAATGATGAGATGTGTTCTCTGATAATGAGTATGGTTTATGGAGAATTGATGTGATCATTTTATGGCTTAATGCATAGAAGAGAATCATGTTTGTATGAATGAGTCTACTACTTCACATGGGTGGATTGAAGTTTTATGGTGGAATTTATTTTGATTTCAGTTGGAAATCATGGTTTTAAATGTGTTGAAGCATGTGTATCTTGTTCCATGAGTTTATGTCAAAGCATTGGCCATGTGATTAGAATGTGCATGATTACACACACATATGGGAAGTTTACTATGAAATTGTAGTTGATTTATACCATGATTATGATGCATGAGGGGATGGATTGGGAGCACGTTCAATGTGTTGGAACCCACATAGGTCTTGCTCACGGATGTATCATGATATCATGCATCATGTATCGTACTGCATCGATGAAGTTTTATCGTTGTTTAACCGGAATTGATCGGTTGTATGCAATGTTTGAAATTGTGTGCCAGATTAATCGATCGATGGATTAATCGAAACTTGTTTGGTCCGAAAGAACATGTTTTTTATTTCATTTCCTATGTGGAATAGGTATACTCCCCAGGGTTAAAGTCTAATCCATTGAGATATATGGGGGGGGGGGGGGCGAGTTGTGTACTTGTCTTACAAATGAGATTACTGAGATTGTCATCTGGACTTGAGCATCTAGAGTGGTACGCTTTGTGCACCAGCTACCACGTGTTCTAGGGTTCCCTATGTTGGAATTCGGGCTCTCCCCCACCGCAGGAGATGTCTCTGGGCGAACACACCTGCTCTAGGTACTTTATGTAAGAATCAGACATCCTTGGCCAAGATCGTTCGGGGCGAGCAGCTTTAGGGGCTGACACCCCAACCTTCTTACATTTCCTATGTGAAAATCGGACCATGATACGCCTTTGTGGCCTTGACTGTGTCCCACCTTTGTGGCAATCGCCTTTGTGGCAAACGCCTTTGTGGCAACACTTGTGCTTACTCTTTGATGGAGGTATTCACCATTTATGTTGATACATGCGTATTGTGATTATTTTGCATGATTGTACCATGTGTTAGATACATTTGTTGTGCAGGATTATGTGTTATGAATGCATTAACAGAAAGTATGTGGATGAGATATTATTATACAGGATTATGTGTTATGAATGCATGACCAGAAAGTATGTGGATGAGATATTATTATGCAGGATTATGTGTAATGAATGCATGATCAGAAAGTATGTGGATGAGATATTATTATGCAGGATTATGTGTAATGAATGCATGACAAGAAAGTATGTGGATGAGATATTATTATGCAGAATTATGTGTTATGAATGTATGACAAGAAAGTATATGGATGAGATATTATTATACAGGATTATTGATCTATACATGAAATATATATTTTATTATCTCCTAAACTTATATTTATGCTAGTGTTTGATTAGAATTACTACTACTTTAATATAGTTTTTGGTTTTTGTAGGAAACAAGAGTAATACACAGAAATGAGGTAAAAATTAACTTCAATGGTTAAATCATCATAACTTTGAGTTCAAATCTCAGATTAGACTGGGTCAAGTTCATGTGAAAGTTCAAGATGTAAGCTTTCCAACGCCACCAACTACGCACAATTCGGAGGTCGGAGCAGAAAGTTATAGCCATTTGAATATTATGAACAGTAACTACGATCGATCAGACATCCAACGTGATTGATCGCCTTAGCCGCAAAACAGTGTTATTAAAGGAAACGATCGATCGGACATCAAAACGATCGATCGTATCTACTGGAGTTTTTTATTTGTGCAAGACAGTAACAACGATTGATCAGACATCCAACGCGATCGATCGCCTTAGCCGCAAAATAGTGTTATTAAAGGAAACGATCGATCGGATATCAAAACGATCGATCGTATCTACTGGAATTTTTTATTTGCGCTAGACAGTAACAACGATCGATCGCAAGAAAATAATGAAGGAATTGGGATCGATCGGAAAGTGATCGATCGGCAATACAGAGCGATCGATCGCCATGTGCGGTAAACTGAAATAAGCCCTATTTCGACTCGGATTTGGAAGGGGACTTCGTGGTTTCTCTTCAAACATATAAATAGGCATTAAGGGAGAATATTTTGGGATATATTGGAGGCCATCTCGAGCAGAATTGGAGGCTAGACATGGAGAGAAGATGAAGATGAAGAATACAATGGTGATTTCTCTTCCAATGCGAGGCTAAACACTTTTCTAAGGCGTAGATGAAGCCCAATAATCTGGTTGTATAGTTTCTTTTCTCTCATCTTATGTTTTTACTCTAGTTGGTATATGGATTTTATTGTATAATCACTGTTGATTCATTAAAGGTTTGTTCTTTGTACTTGATTGATTGAATTTTCTACTTTTTACACGCAATCGCACGAGACTCAGTATAGTCTAGTGGTAACGAGGTCGAACCCAAAGGACTTGGACTGATTCAACTTAATTCTAATGAAAGGTTTGATTTTTTTATGAAACTAGTTATAACAGAATGAAAAGTTCTAATTTAACAAAGCAATGAATTTTTTGTGAAAATAATATGATGAGAAATATACTAAGACTTCAAATCCACCCAAACCAAATAGCTATCCTCTCCGTTAAATCCGTACAATTCCAAGTGATCAATTATCCGTGCCCCTCTCGAAGTCACGAATAATCGTAATGTGTGCAGCCCTCTCGAACATGCAACTAAACAATTAAATCTAACTTAATTAATCTCCCTCTCTCGAGCAAAGATCAATCATAAAAATGCAATCTTTATTCAAATAATACCTTGGAATTCGCTAAGACCTCTCGAACATTAACAAACCCTTAACTAACAATTACTCTACCCTCTCTCGAGCAACAGAATAATTATAACAAAATATTAAGCACATGGAATAAAAATCACTACTTTAGAGTTGCAAATAAATATTGAGAGTCAAACAATCAGCAGGGCTTCATCTAATCTTAGTACAATGAAATTTAGCTAGATATGAAAAGAAGAGAAGAAAAAGCCTGGTTCATTGGATTGGTCGCAGAAAGTTCACTATTCACCCGGCGCTGTTCACGCGCACTGTAGCACTATTCATCATCTTCTCCGGCGAACTCGCGTACTGTAGCAATTCGAACCAGTACTGTAGCAACTTCAAATCCGACCCAAAATCAGTCCGGCGATCGACTCCTCCTTCTTTCCGGCCAAGATCCTGCCGGAATCCGGCCAAAATCACGACGAGAAAGACTGTATTTTTCGATTTTCCCCTCTGTTTTTCTCTGTTTTCGCTGTGTTTTTCCTTCTGTCGGCGACTCTCTCCTTGTCTGTCTGTTCTCTCTCACGACCGGCCAAAGCTCCGTTTTTATAGCCTTTTGTCCTTTCCTAATCAAAGAAGCAATCCTAATTTGTTCCCAAATCGAAAAGCTTCCAAATCGAGCATGCCGGGTTTTTTTTTAATTTTTCTTCCGTTTCCAATTGGGACACCCACCGCCGCCGTCCAGCCTTCAGGTGACCGCCGTCGATCGTGACCTGTCGGCCTCGCCCAGGCCGCCGTCCGCCGTCCAGTGTTGACTTCAGATCTACCGCCGCGGCCCAGCCGTCTCTTCTCCGGTGCCGTCGAACTCTCCGCCGTCGTGGCCATTACCGTCGCCGCCCAGCCCAGCTCGATCCGCCGCCCAGCTCGAGCTTTTGCCGGCGAGCTCAAGTAAACAGAGCATCGGCTCTGTTCTCTGGGACGGAAGGCCCGAGCGCCCGAGCTTCGGCTCGGGCCGGGTTTTTTTATTTTTATTTTTTTTCTTTTTCTTTTCTGAACCGAACCGGTTCAGTTCAATTTTTTTTTCTTTTTCTTAGTAAAAACCCGCCGTATTAATCTCCACCGCCGGATCTTCAAAACCCATTTGACGTGCTCCACTTTTACGCGCTGAATCTGGACTCTCAAAACCTACATAAATAAAATCAAACATCATTTAGACACATTATAAAATATAAATCCAATAAATCAAATTAACGCATCTAAATTAATCAATTAAGCGCATTTATTCATTAAACTCCTAATTACTCATCTAATCATGATTAACAATTAATTATCCTTAGTTCAACTAAAATTATGACTAACAAATAGGCAAAAAGGCATATAAAATGTGTATATTTTATAGATATCAGTACTCGAGAGAGACAAGAGTGAATTCTTGTGAGTTTCAATCCAAAGAATACTTGCGTATCCGAGAGAAACGTGAGTAGACTGAGGTGTTATATATCAATAAAGTTTTATTGGTTTATACTCGAGAGAAATAGATCATAATTCCATGTTTTAACCTTTTTATGTGTTACGTCCGAGAGGAGAGCACTATATTTTGAGTTGACAAGTGTATGTCTGATCTGTACATGAAATATGCATTTTATTATCTCTTAAACTTATATTTCTGCTAGTATTTGTTTAGAATTATTGCTACTTTAATATATTTTTTGGTTTTTGTAGGAAACGAGAGCAAAACGTAGAAATGGGATAAAACGCGACTCTAATGATTGAATATTTACAACTTCGATTGCATATCTCTGATGGGACTGATTTAAGCTTCATGTTAAAGTACACGAAGTCAGCTTTCCAACGCCACTGACTGTTCGCAATTCGGAGTTCAGAGCAAAAAGTTATGATCATTTGAAATATCGCGCGCGAAAGAGACACAATGAAAGAGAAGATCCGTTCAGATTATATCCGGCGGCTGAGATTATGACGACGGGTTTTAAAGAAGAAAAAGGAAAAAAAAAAGAAAAGAAAAGGGAGCGCTGAACCGGCTGGTTCAGTGCCGGTTCAGTTAAAATAAAAATAAAAAAATAAAATAAAAAAAACCCGGCCCGAGCCGAAGCTCGGGCGCTCGGGCCTTCGCCTGTTTCAGAACAGAGCGATGCTCTGTTCTTGATGAGTTCGCCGGAAAAGCTGGGGCGGCGGATCGACTGGGCTGAGACGACGGCGGGGTCTGGGCTGAGACGGCGGAAGGCGGCACGGCCACGGAACTGATGGGCTCGATCGATTTGAGGATTGAGACGGTGCTGCGGGGACGATTGTGGCGACGCCGGAGCTCTAGACGGCGCCGGAGAAGGTGAAGCATGACGACGGCCACGACGTTGACGGCGGTTGGTCCTAGTCGGCAGAATACGGCGGAAATGGGAGGAGCATCCCACGGATCAGAGCCGTGCTAAATCAGGAAACAAAAATAAACAGGCGTGCTCGATATGGGAAGTCTAGATTTGGACTCGATTCGACTTCAATTAGGATTTGGACGAAGGCTATAAAAACTAAAGCAAAAGAGAAGAGTGAGGAGGGCCGACAGAAGAGAAAAACAGGCCGAGAGACGATACAGAGCTTGAAAGACGAAAACAGCCGACAGAAGCGCTGGACAGAAAGAGCGAAGAAAAACAGAGCGACCGCCGGGCGAAAACCAGAGGAAAAACAGCCCTTTTTCCGGCGTGATTGTGGCCGGAAGAAGAGGTGGGTCTTCGCCGGAGCAAGAGGAGTCGAACGCCGGGAGAAAGAACCGATTTTGGGCCGAATTTGGATCTGCTACAGTGCTGATTTGAAATTGCAACAGTGCGTGTCTCAACGAAGAAGACAGTGAATAGTGCGCGTGAATAGTGCAAATGACCAATTCGACGAATCAGGCTTTTTCTTCCCTTCTTTTCATGTCTAGCTAAATTTCATTGTACTAAGACTAGATGAAGCCCTACTGATTGTTTGACTCTCAATACTTATTTGCAATTCTAAAGTTGTGATTTTTATTCCATATGCTTATTATTTTGCTATGATTATTCTGTTGCTCGAGAGAGGGTAGAGTAATTGTTAGTTAAGGGTTTGTTAATGTTCGAGAGATCTTAGCGAATTCCAAGGTATTATTTGAATAAAAATTATATTTTTATGATTGATCTTTGCTCGAGAGAGGGAGATTAATTAAGTTAGATTTAATTGTTTAGTTGCATGTTCGAGAGGGCTGCACACATTACGATTATTCGTGACTTCGAGAGGGGCACGGGTAATTGATCACTTAGAATTGTACGGGTTTAACGGAGAGGATAGCCATTTGGTTTGGGTGGATTCGAAGTCTTAGTATATTTCTCATCATATTATTTTCACATAAATTTCATTGCTTTGTTTAATTAGAACTTTTCATTCTGTTATAACTAGTTTCATAAAAAAATCAAATCTTTCATTAGAATTAAGTTGAATCAGTCCAAGTCCTTTGGGTTCGACCTCGTTACCACTAGACTATACTGAGTCTCGTGCGATTGCGAGTAAAAAGTAGAAAAAATCAATCAATCAATGTCCGAGAGGAATATGCTAGCCAATTGGAAATCTTTATTCAAAAGAGAGAGAGAAACGATACACTAGTTTATTGTGGTGGATTTGAAGTCTTGGTCTTCTCCATATTGATTAATTCTCACTTAGTTTAGTTAAAGTTCATTGCGTAACTCTGTTATTAGACCGCCCGTATGTGGGGCATAAGTCTTCCGCTATCTCTTTTATATCGTCGCCCCCGTGCTCTAGTTCGGCTCTTGGACCGGATTTGGTTCGGGTTGATCGTTTAAATATAAAACCCTTGCAAGTGCACAAGGCAATTGTACTACGACGAGTATTGAAGGGTTGTCGAACCTCGGGGACAGATTAATATTTTACTAAATTCAAAGAAAGCAGTAGTATTGATTCTAGACTAAGAAAGTAATGAACTTTTAACTAAATTATTAGGATTCAATCAATATGGAGAATATCAAGGCAGATAATCCACCACTAGACATGTAATTACTACTCTTAATTATTATTAAGCATAAGTTAATATGATATGGAAACTTCTGTTCATGGTCAGACACACAAAGCACAATGAATTCACTCACGTTCTTGGTCGGACACGAGAGTTCACTCATCATAAATTATTGTAGCTAATTCTATTCTTGGTCGGGCATAGAATTATCATTTGGGCTAATGATCCTATCCTTGGTCGGGCATAGAATTAACATCAGCCTACTTTTAGCTATGCACAGAAATTAAAAAGATCTAATTTCATTCATATCAATCAAGCCTATGGTCAAGCACTCAAAAGAAACTCATGAAATAGAATTAAACATGAATCATAATCAACTTTATAAAATTAAACTATCAAGAGTAGCAATACACATCTAGGGCTTCATCAAGCCTTGACAAGGAATTTAGTTACACATAGAAAGAAAGAAAAGAGAAGCCTGTTTATGTAGATCCATCATCATGAATCCTTCTTCTTCTTTACTCCAAAAGACTCATTCTCTTACTCCTCTCTGGCCTCCAAAGTATGTTCTCTAGTCTCCAAAACGTTCTCCTTTAAGGCCTATTTATATGTTTGAAGAGAAACCACGAAGTCCCCTTCCAAATCCGAGTCGAAATAGGTCTAATTTCAATTTGCCGCATACGACGATCGATCGGCAATGCCGATCGATCGCTTCCTGGACGATCACAATTACTTTGTTATTTTCCTTCGATCGATCGTTCTGCCGATCGATGCCGTATGACTCCGATCAATCGTTGTTACTGTCTTGCGTAATTCAAAAAATTCAGTAGATATGATCGATTATTTTGAGTGTCGATCGATCGTTGCCTTCAATAATACTATTTTACGGCTCAGGCAATCGATCGCGTTGAATGGCCGATCGATCGTAGTTACTGTTTATGAATTTCCAATGGCTATAACTTTAAGCTCCGAACTCCGAATTGTGCGTGGTTGGTGGCGTTGGAAAGCTGACTTCTTGAAATTTAACATGAAACTTCAATAAGTCCAATCCGAGATTTGCACACGAAGTTATGATGATTTAACCATTGAAGTTAATTTTTACTTGATTTTTGTGTATTACTCTTGTTTCCTGCAAAAACCAAAAACTATATTAAAGTAGCACTAATTCTAATCAAACACTAGCATAAACAAGCCGTTAAACCTCTAGGTGGCCCTAGTAGGACGAGTTATGTCTCGTGAGGGTTTGCAGCCATGCTACCCACAAACATGTATTTATAAATCTAATTAACCTAAGTTCAAACAAAACAAAACAAAATCATTGCAAAACAAGCAAACCTATTATCCCGACAAATGCAAACTATAATGCTTAAGAAAATCAACCACACGTACTTGGTTCATAATCAACAGGAATATAGAAGCCCTCAAGTACGTGGTTTTATTCCACACTTTTATCTTGAAAATTTCTGCTCAATATGATATAGCATGATAATGTAAATAGTAAAAGTGTAGAACATTGTAGCAATACATTCTAAATTTCTGTTTTATCTAGATCCAGTGTTACCCATTAACCAAAGAACATCAGAATCTACATAGTCATCGTCATCTTTAGGTTCATGATAGCACAAATATGTGCGCCTCATTCGAGTCCAACATTCTAGATTTGAGAGGATAATACACCATAGACTTTTTTTTTCACTAGGATTGTGTAAGGCCTGACTTCAAGATGCTTAAGTTTAGCAATGACTCAGGCCAATGACTCCCAACCAATTTGGCTTAGGGCATTAGGTTTTAAGTAGACCGCTTCGGGCCTGAGCATCAGCCTAAGTTAATCCTATAACAGTCAAGCAGCCCCTTTCTTTCATTTTGTTTTCTCATTTTTCGTTTTTTTCAGCATATATATTTTCAAGCATCTTTATTTTGTCTAGGCTGTATTATACTCTCAACCTATTTTCGGTTCCAAGCCCTTGCCATTGCCAAGTAAATGGTCTATCATGATCTTTTAAGCTCAACAGACAACCACATATCATCCAATGACTATGACCAAAGTGATCCCACTGTAAATTAGCATTCAACAAATCTCTAGACGGTATTATTTTATTTACTAATGTGTGTGAGTGAGTTTTCTTAGTTCAAGCACTTATTCCAAGTGGACTGTAATAGAAACATATGCTCAATTATGTATATCAATCCTCCAGTATACTTACTCACACTTCCAATGTAAATTAATCACTTAAGAATTGAAGTATGCATCATTACGGGATAACTATCAAAACCTATGAAAAAAATGCTAACAAAACAACTTAAAAACTAATAAACTTTTTATGGTTTTTTTATTTTATTTTTTTGATTTTTTTTATGCAGGCAATACTCCCTCCCCCAAACCTATTATGAACATTGTTCTCGATGTGAACAAGATATATATAAAAAAAATAACAATGATCGTATAACAAAGAAAATAAGAAAAGGAGATAATACACCTAAATACGTGGGTTGCCTCCCACCAAGCGCTAAGTTTAACGTCTTCAACCAGACGAAACTCCATTTGTCCAACTTATCCAGGGTCTTTCAATCCAACATTCAATCCCTCTGTGGTTCTACTGCACACATTAAAGTTAATGAAAGAAGTAGCAAGTGGATCAGATGGATAAAACCATTGGGGTGCACCATCCACGAGAGTGTCAATCATATAAACTGCATAAGAATCATCTGATGGTGGATGCTGTTTTGGGGCATTAAAAACATTCAGTTTGACATTCAAATTTCCAAAAGATGGTTTCAGCACCCCATCCTGACAGTTTATAATAGCATTGGATGTTGCCAGGAATGGGTCCCAAAATCACAGGAATCTGACTACCAATGGTCTGTACAGGTTCTGTATCTACGACAATGAAGTCCACAAACTTTAATGGATCGGTCTGCAAGTTGTAGTGTGACAAAACCTAAATCAAGCCTATTTCGACTCGGATGTGGAAGGGGACTTCAGGCTTTCTCTTCAAAACATATAAATAAGCCTTAACAGAGAACATATTGAGTATTAGAGAATAGATCTTGAGTAGAATTGGAGGCTAGAAAGAAGAGAAAAGAAGAAGGCAAGGGCTTGGAACCGAAAATAGGTTGAGAGTATAATACAGCCTGGACTAAATAAAGATTGCTGAAAAATATGAATGCTAAAAAAATGAAAATGCGAAACAAAGAATGAAAAATGAAAGAAAGAAAGGGGCTACTTTACTATTATAGGATTAACTTAGGCTGATGCTCAGGCCCGAAGCGGTCTATACTTAAAACCTAATACCCTAAGCCAAACTAGTTGGGAGTCATTGGCCTGAGTCATTGCTAAACCTAAGCGTCTTGAAATAAGGCCTTACACAGTCCTATTGAAAAAAAAAAACGTCTATGGTGTATTATCCTCTCAAATCTAGAATGTTGGATCCGAAGGAGGCGCGCATGCATTTGTGCTATCATGAACCAAAAGATTACGATGACTATGTAGATTCTGATGTTCTTTGGTTAATGGGTAACACTGGATCTGTGTGAAACAAAAATTTAGAATGTATGATAACAATGTTCTACATTTTTATTATTTATATTATCATGCTATATCATATTTGAGTAGAAATTTCCAAGATGAAAGTGTGGAATAAAACCACTTACTTGAAGGCTTCTATATTCCCGTTGATTATGAACCAAGTACGTGTGGTTGATTTTTTAAGCATTGTGGTTTGTATTTGTCGGGATAATAGGTTGACTATTTTGCAATATTTTAATTTTTGTTTTGTGTTTGTGATCATTTAAAATTAAACCCTTGCAAGTGTACAAGGCAATTGTACTACGGCGAGTATTAAAGGGTTGTCGAACCTCAGGGATGGATGAATGATCTACCAAATTCAAGTGAAAGAAAGTTGCAGTTTTAATTTAATCTACGGAAAGCAATAAACTTTAACTACTTTAAATGAGTTTAACTAATATGGAGAACTACCAAGGCAGCAAATCCACCACTAGACATGCAATTACTACTCTGAATTATTATTAGGCACAAATTGATATGATACGGTAACTTGTGTTCATGGTCAGACACACAAATCATAATGAATTCACTCACATTCTTGGTCGGACACGAGAGTTCATCCACTATCATGTAATTAATTCTATCCTTGGTCGGGCATAAAATCAATCACAAACCTGTTCTTGGTTAGACACAAGTATTAACAATATCAAATCTCATTCATAATCAATTAAGTCTATGGTCAAGCACTCAAAAGAAAACTCATGAAATCGCATTAAGCATAATCATATCAACTATATTAAATGAAACAATCAAGAGTAATAACACAAATCTAGGGCTTCATCTACGCCTTGGACGTGAATTTAGTCGGCCATCGGACGAGGAGAACGCTGCTGATTTGTCGGAGTCATTTGGCACTATTCATTGAAAACACCATTCATTGTGCACTGTAGCAATTTCTCTGTTCACGGCACGGGGTTACTGTTCATCGTCTCTCCCGATTCATCTGTTACTGTAGCGTACTGTAGCACATCCAAAATCGATCCTTTTCCTGCCAAAATTGCGCCCTTTTTTCCTCTCCTCCGACCTTCTTCTTCTTCCTCTCTCTCTTCCGGCGAAATACCATCGGAATCTGGCGAAAAGTTTCCCCTTTTTGGCTATGTTTTTCCTCTCCTTCATTCTCCATTTTTCCGGCCAAAAACACTGTTTTTATAGGCGATTCCAACCCCAAGTCCCACAGTCAATTCCTATTCCATATTGAAGTCGAATCCTATTCCAAATCTGGCACTTTCCAAATCCGGCCCACTATATTTTTTTTCTTCTTTCTCAATTGAACACGGCTCTTCCGTGGGCTGCTCCTCCAGGCCGCCTCGTCGTCGAATGTCCATTCGTTTCTGTCATCTTCTGTGCAATGCCTGCCATCATCCTTCACCGTTCGATCCCAGCCTCGCTGTCCACCGCCATGACTTTACCGGTGCTCGAGTAGAGAGCTCGACACCTCTGTTCCGAATCAAACACCTCACCGGTGCTCTCTGCCGTCAATCGCCATCGCCGTCATGCTTCCGCCGTCCCGTAGTCTTCCGCCGTCACCGTCGCCCGACATTCAACTCCACCAGCACTCGCCCATGGCTACCGTCGTGAAAGCTCGAGCAGAAGCTCAAGCTTCTGTTTCTGAAAGTCCCAAGCTTTGGCTCGGGTCGATAGAGTCTTTCTTTCTTTTTTTTTCTTTTTATTGAACCGAACCGAAACGGAACTGAACCGTTCTATTCTTTCTTTCTTTATTAGGTGAAAACCCGTCATATTGAGTCATCTGTCATCTTTCATCTGAACGGTTCTTCTCTTTAATTAGCGCCTGTCTTCTTCTTGATGTGAATCAGCAGCTCTGGATCACTTATGCACGCGATCTCAATGTTTTAAATAAATGAAGCTCTTTAAACCCCGTCGACGTGTCCTCAACCCTTATATCTCTTTTCTTTGCCAAAATATTTCACTTCTTTATTCTTCTTAAGCAAAAAGGAATGTATGTCTTATTTTCCTACAAAAGATCAAAAACACATTTAAAGTAGCATCTAATCTAATCAAATACTAACATAAACATAAGTTTAGGAGAAAATAAAATGCATATTTCATATGTAGATCAGTTTGCACTTAGGTTACTTAGGTAATAAGTACATGTTTGTGGGTAGCATGGCTGCAAACCCTCACTAGACACAACTCATCCTACTAGGGCCACCTAGAGGTTTAACGGCTTGTTGCATATGCTCAATGCAATCGTGTTCCCTATGAAAGTGGCATTTATTTTTATGCATTAAGTTCCTTAGTTTGTTTGTTCGATTTTATTTTGTTGTGTTTTGCTAAGGACTAGCAAAATATAGGTTTGGGGTGTGATCTATACATGAAATATATATTTTATTATCTCCTAAGCTTATATTTATGTTAGTGTTTGATTAGAATTAGTGCAACTTTAATATAGTTTTTGGTTTTTGTAGGAAACAAGAGTAAGATACAAAATTAGGTGAAAAGTGACTTCAATGGTTAAATCTTCACAACTTTGTGTGCATATTTCTAATTGGACTGATTCAAGTTCATGTTAAAGTTCAAGAAGTCAGCTTTCTAACACTACTGACCACGCGCAATTCGGAGTTTAGAGCAGAAAGTTATAACTATTTGAATATTATGAACAATACTTACGATCGATCGGCATTTTATACACGATCGATCGCAAAAGCTGGAAACCAGTGTTGTTAATGTAAACGATCGATCGGCACTCAAAACGATAGATCGTATCTACTGGATTTTTTGGATGTGCACAATACACGATCGATCGGGAATGGAAATGATCGATCAGCTGATGAGATGAAACGGACGATCGGCACGACAATGTAGAATTTAACGAAGGAAAATGATCGATCGGAAAGCGATCGATCTGTTTGTGCGGCAAAACCTAAATCAAGCCTATTTGGACTCGGATTTAGAAGGGGACTTCGGGTTTCTTTTCAAACATATAAATAAGCCTTAATGGAGAACATATTGGGCATTAGAGAATAAATCTTGAGTAGAATTGGATGCTAGAGAGAAGAGCAAAGAAGAAGGAATCTTTTGGAACCAAAGAAGAAGAAGAATTTATGCCAATGGATCTACATAAATAGGTTTTTCTTTTCTCTCTTCCTATGTGTAACTAAATTCTTTGTCAAGGCTAGATGAAGCCCTAGATATGTGTATTGCTATTCTTGTTAGTTTCATTTAATAAAGTTGATATGATTCATGCTTAATGCTATTTCATGAGTATTCTCTTGAGTGCTTGACCATAAACTTGATTGATTATGAATGGAGTTAGATACTTTTAATCCCTGTGTGTGTGACCAAGAACAGGTTTGTGATTGATTCTATGCCTGACCAAGGATAGGATTGATTACACAATAGTGGATGAACTTTCATGTCCGACCAAGAACGTTAGTGAATTCATTAGTAATTCGTATGTCCAACCAAGAACACGAGTTACCATATTATGTCAATCTGCGTGTAATAATAATCAAGAGTAGTAATTGCATCTCTAGTGGTGGATTCATTGCTTTGATATTTCTCTACATTGATTCAAATCCTTTAGAAGTTGTTAAAGTTCTAAGCTTTCTCAAGATTAATTAAACAAACTGTAATTTTTCTTTTGAATTTGGTAAAATATTTAACCGTCCCTGAGGTTCGACAACCCTTAATACTCGCTGTAGTACACAATTGCCTTGTGCACTTGCAAGGGTTTAATTTTAAACGATCAATGAGCAAGGCATATAGTTTATCTTTTTCCTTGTTAGAATCAAAGGCTTCTAAGCCATTAGAACTTATTCATTCAGATCTTTGGGGACCTGCTCCTCTTGTTTCAACATTAGGATTTAAATACTATGTCATTTTTATTGATGACATCTCTCGCTATACATGGTTATTTCCTCTTATGAACAAATCTTATGTGTTTTCTACTTTCTTTCTTTCAAAACAATGATTGAAAACCTTCTTGAGCATAAGATTAAAATCTTGCGCTCTGATGGAGGGGGTGAATATTGCAATCAACTCTTTCAAAATTTCTTCCAGCAAACTAGAATCATTCATCAAATTAGTTGTCCTTATACCCCCCAGCAGAATTGAACCGCTGAAATGAAGCATCGGCACATAGTAAATACAACAATTTCCTTGCTTCTTACAGCTTCCATGCCCATCTTATATTGGGTTGATGCCTTTGCTACAACCGCCTACCTAATAAATCGGCTTCCTTCTCCTACACTCCGTAATCAATCTCCCTTTCAAATACTATTTCAAAAACCATTTGATTATAAACTTCTAAAAGTCTTTGGGTGTCAATGTTTCCCATGTCTCATACCATATACTCACCATAAGCTTGAACCACGGTCTTTGTCATGCATTTTTCTTGGGTATGCTCCTCACTCTAAAGGGTATCGATGCATGGAACTTGATTCTAATCGTGTTTTTACTACAATTTCATGTTTTTAACATATTTCTTTTTGCATCCTTACCTCCAATCTCATGTTCTGGTTAAACACCCCAGCTCAATGGTCCATCCCTTCGAGCTTCACCTCACTACCTATCTCCACTTACACTTTTACAGTCTCTGCCACAACAACATTCACCTAATATCAACTCACCCACTACATCTTCATCTACATCTTCCACCTCCTCTGGGTCTGGCATTCTTCCTACACCACCCTCATCCTCTCCTATCCAGCCCACATCATTAGCACCTCCATCTCAGAACATTCACTCAATGCTTACACGATCTAAAACTAGCATCTATAAACCACGCATACCACTCTTTCTCTGCTTCTGCATCTCTTGACATTGAACCTTCCACATTTCTTCAAGCATCCAAATCTCCTGTCTGGCAAGCAGCTATGGAATCTGAGTACTCAACTGAAGGGTAATCGAGCCGCAACGGAAGCGAATTTAGGATTTGAATCCGGTGATGTGGGTTCTCAAATTTGGGGGTTTTCCTTAAATCAACAAATAAAGCTCAAAGATTATGAAATTAGAAACACCAACCTTCGGCCTTTGTGCCTACGAATCACTCCACGGATTTGATTATGTCCGAGAACACCAAATCCTTCACCGATCGAGTGTAGAACAATGTGAAAAGCTATATTCCTCGAATTAGCTTTTTCACCCAACAAATCAAGGTCACCAAAATCCTTCTTTTTGTAACCAAAAGTCGCCCTTTCGTATAGTATCGAGGGCGTCCCCTCTCATCCCTTAATAAGGCATAAATCCGTTACAAACCATGCCAATTTCGGTTTCCCGAAATTGCTCAACAGATTTTCCAAGATGGTGACTCATATTTGACAATTCCATTTTGGTCGTACCAAAACGGCTAATTCCAAATATGTGATTTCCGGATCGGTGATGATTACAGTGTCTCTTCCAATTTAGTGTGGACTGGGCCCACGGAAGCCTAACTACTCCACATGCCTACACGCGCACGAGAGAGCCGACTCCTCTCAATCAAGACAAGTAAAATGGGACAAATAACCCATATTTACTTACATCCCCCACTATGGGTTCTTTGTTCATATTTGCGATCCACAGTGACTCGTGCACTAGTCCTGTCGTAATCCAATACTATGAACATGTTTTACAAATAGATCCGTCGTTAAGGCCTTTGTTAACGGATCAGCTAACATCTCAACCGTAGGAAGATGACTCACTGTCAACTTTCCCCGTTGTAGCATGTCAAACACATAAAAGTAATGCACCTCTATGTGCTTAGCTCTTGAACTGATCTCCCCATTACGGAGTGTCGACACAGTTGCCAAATTATCACAATAAATTTGGACAGGAGCATCAGTCCACTGTTCTAGCTGTAACCCAGCTAGAAACTCTTTAATCCAAACTGCCTCGGAAGCTGCTAAACTGCATGCAACAAACTCAGCTTCCATCGTGGACTTAGTAACGCATTTCTGCTTCTTACTAGCCCATGCCACGGCGCCGCCACCAAGCATAAAAACATAACCGGCAGTGGATTTCCTGTCATCCTTACACCCGGCATAGTCTGAATCACTATAGCCTTCCAATGACAGGTTCTCAGCCTGATATGTGAGTTTCATATCCTTGGTACCCAGCAAGTATCTGAACACCCGCTTTATAGCTTGCCAGTGTTGCATACCTGGGTTAGCCTGATATCGACTCACAAGGCTTACTACAAAAGCCAAATCAGGTCGAGTGCAGTTCATGGCATACATCAAGCTGCCAATAGCCTGCGCATATGGCACAGATTGTATCTTCAGACGTTCCTCGTCTGATGCAGGTGCCATTCTTTCGGACAAAACTGTCCCTTTATAGATGGGCGAATCAATGGTCTTCCAACCAATCACGTCAAAGCGTTTCAATACACTCTCAATGTACGATTCTTGAGATATACTTAGCCTCCTCGCTTTTCTATCTCTCTCAATCTTCATCCCGAGGATGTAAGATGCTTCACCCATATCTTTCATTTCAAATTGGGTCTTGAGCCATTCTTTAAGACTGAGAATCATACTAGTGTCATTCCCCATTAATAATATGTCATCTACATATAGTGACAATATCATAAATCTACTCCCATCTCTAAAGGAGTATACACAATGGTCATAGTCATTGGCCACAAAGCCATATTCACTTATCACCTTGTGAAAAGTGAAATACCATTGTCTTGGCGATTGTTTCAGTCCATACAATGATTTAATAAGCTTGCACACTTTAGTTTCCTCTCCGGAAACAACAAACCCCTCGGGTTGTTCCATGTAAATCTCCTCCTCTAAATCACCATTTAGGAAGGCAGTCTTTACATCCATCTGGTGCAACTCTAAATCTAAGTATGACACAATTGCCAACAAACATCGGATCGAGATGAACCTGGACACTGGAGAATAAGTCTCCTTGAAGTCTATGCCCTCTACTTGTGTGAAACCTTTCGCCACAAGTCTAGCTTTGTACTTCTCTATTGATCCATCAGCTTTGAGCTTCTTCTTGAAGATCCATTTACACCCAATGGGTTTCCGTTCATCTGGTAAGTCAACAATCTCCGAGACTTTGTTCTTCAAGATTGAATCCATTTCCTCTTGAACAGCCTTCTGCCATTCCTTGGAATCTGGACTACACATCGCCTGCTCAAATGTGACTGGATCACTAAGTACAGGTTCATCTATCGATATCTCATCTTCACCAAGCATGGCATAGTAATCCTTCAACAAAATTGAAGGTCTACGCTCTCTTGATGCTCGAGTTTCAACATCCTCATTGGATGTGTTACCTATCACTTGTTCATTACTAGTGACAGTAACTTTCTCTTTCTCAATTTCAAAGAGTTCCACTTTCTGACTAGGAGTTTGTAGGTCTATATCTTCCTCAAGAAAATAAGCATCTCTAGACTCTATAACCCCCACTGTCCCATCATCATGGTGTACTACAAATCGATACCCTTTCGAATGGTCACAATAACCTATAAAATTACATTTTATGGTCTTGGGATCCAACTTAGATCTTAGTTGATCAGGCACCCTGACATGGGCCTTTGACCCCCACACTCTCAAGTTCGAAAAGTTTGGACGTCTTCCCGTCCATAACTCATATGGGGTCAATTTGATCGACTTAGAAGGTATCCGATTTAGTACATAGACAGCGGTGTCTAGTGCTTCACCCCAAAACTGCGTTCCTAGTTCAGAGTGGTTTAACATGGACCTTACCATGTCCATCAATGTCCTATTACGTCTTTCAGCGACTCCATTCTGCTGAGGGGTATACGGTAAAGTATACTGATGCACTATTCCTTGGTTTGTACAATAGTCCTTGAACAAATCAGATGTGTACTCACCACCTCTGTCTGTTCTCAGAACTTTAATCTTCCGTCCTAATTGGTTCTCAACCTCAGCCTTAAATTCCTTGAATTTTTCTAAGGCATCGGACTTTCTCGATAACAAGTACACAAAACCATATCTTGAATAGTCATCTATAAATGTAATAAAATACATCATACCCCTTTGAGTCTTGACGTTTATAGGCCCACAAATATCTGAGTGAATGACCTCTAAAAGGTCAATTGCTCGTTGTCCTTTCGGAAAGGGTAGCCTAGTCATTTTGCCAGATAGGCAATCCTCACACGTGCGCAAATTATCACTTATTCTAGGTAGTAACCCACTACCCGACATTCGGTGTAATTTTGTCGCATTCACATGACAAAGGCGTAAATGCCACAACAATGCATTATCAACAGTAACACAAGCAACATACTCAGAATCAATCATATCATTATTAGCAAAATCATTGGATACATCAAGTTTGAATAAACCATCAACTAAAGAAGCAGTAAATAAAATATTATTCTTCTGCCCCACAGTTCCCTTGCCACCCTTGAACCTGACTTCAAATCCCTTTTGAGTCAGAAGAGGGATTGAAATCAGATTCCTACGAATAGTAGGTGCATACAAGACATCTGTGAGGACCAGGGTATTTCCTCCTAAGAGAGGAACACGAACAGAGCCAATCCCCAGCACGTCACAATAGGTGTTATTCCCCATGTATATCTTGTGCTCTCCGGGACTAATCTCTTTCATCTCTGCAAAAGACTCCTTTGTCATTGCCACATGACGGGTTGCAGCCGAGTCAAGCCACCAACCTCTAGTGTTAGTGTTCACAATCAGTGCCTCAGAAATCATACAAACTATGTCCTTTCCTCCACCCTGCTGTTTCTTTTTCTCGTTGCCCTGGGAGCCATTAGGACAGTTCCTGCTAAAGTGACCCATCTGGCCACAAGTGAAGCAGGCTCCCTTCTTCTTGTTCTTCGCCTTGTCTCCACCCTGGAATTGAGGCTTCTTTCCTTTCCTCTTGAAGTTCTTCTTTGAAGTGCCAGCATAGGACCCACCTTTCTTAGAGCCAACATGGTGAGCAAGGTTGGCAGATGCATTAGAGGCCCTCATATGCTCTCTCCTTTCCTGCTCCAAGCCCAGCTTGGCAGTAAGGTCATCGAGAGTGAGTTTCTTGTCACTCAGGTTCAACGCCACCACAACTGCTTCCCATGATGGAGGGAGGCTAGTGAGTATCGTAGACACTTGGACCCCCAATGAAATTGGATCTCCAAGCATCTCCAACTCACTAGCAATAATAGTCATGGCATTTATGTGCTCAAGCACATTCTTGCCCTCCTCCATCCTCATGTTGGTATAGCGAGTGTGGAGCAACCTGATATGTGCCTCAGTATGCTCTCCATACCTCCTCTCAATGGCCTGATACATTTCTTTGGCCGTTTTGTGCTTCTCAAAAAGCAACTCCATAGAAGGCTCCATAAAGGTAAGCATCGTGGTCCTTGCTCGTGCATCCTCCTTCCTGAACTTCTCATACTCTCTCTTTTGAGCAGGAGTACTACTTTCACCCGAAGGTTCAATAACTTGGTCTAGTAAATGACCCAAGTCGTCAAGGAATAGAATGTGACGGATGCGCCTCTTCCAGGTAACAAAATTGGTGGCATTCAACTTCTCAGTCTTTGCCAACTCACTGGAGACCATACGGGAAGCCATTGCAACTTTTATGAAATCAGCAAATGTTTCAATCAAATTGAAGATAAAAATCTACAATCAATGGAACAGGACAATCAGTGTAAAGAATAGCACAGTTTGAATCACTAATTACTATCAACAATTATATAATCAAGTGGCACAAATACTGCTTCAATATTAATTAGTTTTTCAAATTTTATCCCGCCGATCGATCGTGTCAAATACCCGATCGATCGCAGCTTTCCGCTGTCAATTTTGCTCAACTTCCAGTAGATACGATCGATCGCAATTCGTGCCGATCGATCGTTTCCCTTTTTCAAAACAAATCAATGATCGATGCCGATCGATGCCGAACGATGGCGATCGATGCCGATCGATGCCGAACGATGGCGATCGATGCCGAACGATGGCGATCGATGCCGAACGATGCCGAACGATGGCGATCGATGGCGATCGATCGTTTTCCCTTTTCAAGAGACTTAACGATCGATGCCGAACGATGGCTGTCGATCGTGACCAGTCGTCTTCTCCGATTTTACCTTAGCGCGATCGATCGCTCTTGACGCCGATCGATCGCGACTGTAAAAATCGAGATTTTCAGTCGGCAAAAACCGCGAGGAAAATTCCCACAAATTTCTTGGAACCCTCACACCACCACGGAATCAAGGCTCTGATACCAATGAAGGGTAATCGAGCCGCAACGGAAGCGAATTTAGGATTTGAATCCGGTGATGTGGGTTCTCAAATTTGGGGGTTTTCCTTAAATCAACAAATAAAGCTCAAAGATTATGAAATTAGAAACACCAACCTTCGGCCTTTGTGCCTACGAATCACTCCACGGATTTGATTATGTCCGAGAACACCAAATCCTTCACCGATCGAGTGTAGAACAATGTGAAAAGCTATATTCCTCGAATTAGCTTTTTCACCCAACAAATCAAGGTCACCAAAATCCTTCTTTTTGTAACCAAAAGTCGCCCTTTCGTATAGTATCGAGGGCGTCCCCTCTCATCCCTTAATAAGGCATAAATCCGTTACAAATCATGCTAATTTCGGTTTCCCGAAATTGCTCAACAGATTTTCCAAGATGGTGACTCATATTTGACAATTCCATTTTGGTCGTACCAAAACGGCTAATTCCAAATATGTGATTTCCGGATCGGTGATGATTACAGTGTCTCTTCCAATTTAGTGTGGACCGGGCCCACGGAAGCCTAACTACTCCACATGCCTACACGCGCACGAGAGAGCCGACTCCTCTCAATCAAGACAAGTAAAATGGGACAAATAACCCATATTTACTTACATCAACTTTAATAAATCAAGGTACATGGACTCCTGTACCTCGACCTCCCAATGTTAATGTTATTGGCTGCCGATGGGTCTTTCGGATTAAAAAGAATGTTGATGGTTCTATCTCACGACATAAAGCGCGCTTCGTGGCAACAAGTTTCCATCAACAAGAAGGGATTGATTTTTCAAGAAACCTTCAGTCCAATAGCAAAACATGCTTCCATAAGAGTTGTTCTTGCTATTGCTCTCCACAACTAGACTATTTGGCAATTGGATGTATCAAATGTTTTTCTTCATGGGTCTATTTCAGAAGAAATTTATATGGTGCAACTTCCTAGCTTTATTGATTCCACTCGCCCAGAACATGTCTGGAAATTGCATAAAGCCCTCTATGGCTTGAAACAGGCTCCCAAGCCTGGTATGCTCGATTCTTTGCCTTTCTACTTAGACATGACTTTGTGATGAGCATTGTAGATGCTTCTATTTTTGTCCAAAAAGATACTCATCGGCTTATCATCATTCTCGTATATGTGGACGATATCCTTATTACAGGTAGTGACTCCTCCTATATTCATCACATTCTCCACATTCTTTCTGATGCATTTACTATCAAGGATATGGGCAACCTGCACTACTTTCTTGGTATAGAAATTCATCGTGATTCTCGACGAATTTTTCTTCATCAGCACAAATCTGCAAATGACCTACTTATACGTGTTAATATGCTTGATTGTAAACCAGCAGCAACTCCCTCTCATGCTAGGACAATACTTCAAGGTTCTTCTTCTTCACATTTTTAGATGTTACTCTATATAGAAGTCTTGCTGGTGCTATGCAATATCTGACCATCACATGTCCATAAATTAGCTTTGCTGTAAATTCTATTTGCCAATATATGCACTCTCCTCTTCAATCTCATTTTATGGCTATTAAAAGGATCATCTGCTACATCAAAGGGACGATTACTCATGGTCTGCACTTTACACCCGAAAATCTTCATCTAACTGCCTTCTCCGATGCAGATTGAGCAGGAGATCTGGTTGATCGCTAGTCAGTTAGCGGCTATTGTGTATACTTTGGCAATAACTTAGTCGCTTGGAGTGCCAAAAAGCAAGATATTGTGGTAAAAAGCTCCACATAGGCAGAATATCGCTCTTTGGCTCAAACTGCCTCTGAGATCACTTGGCTTCGTATGCTCTTAAAAGATCTACATTAACCACACCAACTCCTTCCAACTTTATGGTGTGACAATCAATCTTTTATTGCACTTGCGTCAAATCCTGTATTCCATGCCATAACTAAGCACATTGAAGTGGACTACCACTATATTCGAGAGCACATTCTAGGAGGAAAAATTCAAATTCGTCACGTGTGCTCTGCTGATCAAAATGCTGATATCTTCACGAATTCGCTCACCAGCTCCAAATTTTCTGAATTAAAAGGCAAGCTGATGGTTTCAGCCCCACCATCATCTTGAGGGGGGATGATACCACAACAATTCATTTGTAATTAATCATGTTCTTACTCTAATGTCTGTAATTAGTTATAAGACATACATCAGCAACATTACGTCACCTCTGTGACCTAGAAGCTTCTCTACCTTAGGGTTTTTAGATGCGATAGCTATATAAATACTTGAGTCTGTAATAGTCTTGTGTGTGAAATGAAATATACAAATTACAATTTCTATCAAAGGCTGCTGGACACTTAGGGGCCGTTTGGGGCGTGATTATTGCAAAACATCCAGACTGGATTCTGGATAAAAACTGTAGCATCCAGGTAGATTTTTATATCCAGCTGAAACACGTCCTGAGGTGTTTCAGCTGGATATATAAAATATCCAGATGCTACAGTGTAGCAAAACATCCCATCTGGATGTTTTGCTTTTAATCACGCCCCAAACGGCCCCTTAGCTTTGTCGTGCTCATCACCTTGTCCTCGCCTCTGGCTTCTACGTGTCTTCATCAGTTGGTTAAAGTACATCTTTTTCAACTATTTTACCTAGAAGCTCCTCTTGGGGCACAGTACTCAGTAGAGCAAACATACCCATGTGAGGGCAATGTTGCATCTTCCTTGGTGAAGGACTTGGACCATCAAGTTGTGTCTGTGATAGCCTTGCTTGTTATGGCTGTAGGCTACCGTCTTCTTGCCCATGTGGCTTTGATAAGAGTTGGAGTGAAGCATTGATGCTAAAGCTATAAAATTTAAGATATTGAAGTCAGGAACAAGGGAGAAGCTCTCATGATCATACAATTGGCATCTTATATCACTGCATTATTGGTGCAATTTTGGTGGCACTGACTTGTGTCGGAATTGAGTTGTCTTGGTATCTGAGAGAGAGAGAGAGAGAGAGAGCACGATAAATCATCAGCCTTATTTTCTATACGATCAAAAGAGCAGTCCCTCACTTTGAGAGGAATACTATTTGCGGTTAATGCCTCAAATGGATTTTCGGATACAAAGGTTGAAGAGGTGTAGGTATAGTGTGCATTTGGATACAGACAGGTAAAATTGAAAGAAAAATGTCAGCCTGAAAATTTTTAAGGTGATTTGTAAGTAATTTTTCTGGATCGTGAAAAACCCATTTAAGAACTTGAAATTAATCATATTATCAGCCTTAAAAAAATCAGATTGACTCTTGATTTGTGGCTTATCTTTAGAAACCTAAAAAAAGTTAGGAGTGATTTGTGTTTAACAAAACCGATGAAAAAATTTCTGTTTTGGGCCGGTGCCGCATTTTTTTGAACTGTTCCGGATATAATATTTTTTGGGCTTACAAAGAAAATCATCCATAAAACAAGGGGTTAAAAGGGTGTAAAAAGTGGTAAAATGGGGTGGACTGAGTAAGGAAAAAAGACCAGGAATTATGTGAAGATGGGGTGGCATCATCAAACAGCGGGGTGCAGAAACGACTTCTCTATTCAAGTCGGAGAAGCGCTCTTATTTTGTAAACAAAAAATTGTTAAAGCATAAGAAACCCTTGAGTCAAGCAACCAGAGTCGAAGAGAGCAATGGCGACGATGGCGATCGACACGACGAAACCGGCGGGGGTGGCAGCGGCGGAGGGTGAGAAGTGCTCTTCAGCGGCGAAGATGTCGAAGCAGGGGGAGGGGCTTAGGCAGTATTACCTCCAGAACATCCACGACCTTCAGCTCCAGGTCCGCCAGAAGACCCACAACCTCAATCGACTCGAGGCCCAGCGCAACGATCTTAACTCCCGCGGTGAGTCTCTTCTTCCACCTGATGTTTTTGCAAACCCTAATTTCTCTTTGTTTGGTGGTGGAATTGGTATTGTGATCTGTGGTGGAAGGCTTTTTAGACTCGAATTGGGGGCAGATGATTAGATTTTTCATTAATTTAGGGAGTCGAGATGATGTTGGTAAAAAAATTGGGATTTTGGAAATTTGGAGATTGGGTTTTAACATGGCTGATTTTAGCTTAGTGAAAATCAACACACATTTGCAAAAGATTTAACCTTTCTCGGTTCTCTTTTCGTTATTCTTCTTATGCGGGTTTTGCACGAGCAATTGTGTAGGTCTGTAAGAGATGGTAATTATATTTTAATGATCTAAATCGAATGGTGATTATGGCATGGTTGTTTATCTAGTGTTTACTACATGTAGTTGCTAATTCTGGGTGTTGTATTGACTTCTAGTATTCAGGCAGGTGTTAACGGGACATATTATACTCCGTGCAATGAAGCTCGTCTGCATTACAAAATGAGTGAAATTTAATGGACTTTTATGGCCGTATAAAAAAACAGAGTTTCTCTCCCTCTCCCCGTGTTTTTGGTCTTGAGAGAGCAAACCCAGGTTACCCAGCCATTACTGTTGGACCCAACTTTTTTGAAATCCAGATGAGCTTCATTGGACGGAGTACATTTGATGTTTGGTGAATCTAGCTTTTGGCTGTCATTTTTTGGGTTGATTTCTTAATGGATTTCTTGGTCTAAACCGGCAGTGAGGATGTTGAGGGAGGAACTTCAACTTCTTCAGGAGCCAGGATCCTATGTTGGAGAAGTGGTGAAAGTAATGGGGAAATCCAAGGTTTTAGTAAAGGTATGATGCAACTTACAAACTTCTCTGTTGATAAAGAAATTTTGGCCGTCTAAGACATAATTCAGTGCAGTTTTTATGCATGTTCTGGTTCCATATTGTTCTTCATTTGTTCTTATGTCTTCGGGTCCATCTATGCAGTTAATACCATATCTCTTATGTCTAAGTTGTTTCTTTTCTGGTGTTTTTTTTATCAAGAAATGCCTTATTGAGTTGCGTGACATCTCTTGGAAGTTTTAAGAAGTATGGCATTCTTATTATCACTTGTTTGCAGTAGTAATGGCACTTAAGAAACATTGACTTCGAATTGTATTCCTACATATGTTATAATTATAGCTCTTTCTGTTTTCATTTCTAATTCTAATTTTGTCTTTCAGAAGAGAATAGCTCTGTCAGATTATACTTGTTAGTTTTATGGGCGTTCATGCAGTTCTGACACTACAATACTTGAAGAACTCTGTGATCGGCCCCTATCAGTGTTAAGATTGCCCAATTGAGTTTCATCATGTATGTCAAATTCCACTTAGACAAATTTCCTTGTAAATTCGAAGCTAGAAATATCTTTTTGTGAGTGCGCTTAGAAATGCACTCATCCTATGCTGAAAATCAGGCTGCAGTACAGTTGGCAAGTGAGAGGTAAGAGTTACATGAGCTCTGTGAGGACACTGTGATAGTTTGTGACCAAAGCTTCTATATTACTTTAGTATAATTTTGAACAATTTTCTGGACAAATTGGTGTGTGCATTTTGAATTGGTCTATCTTTACAACTCCTTCATGGATTCATGTCAAATTGCATGTAGTAGAGTCATGTAGTAATTTGCGGTTTTGTTGTAGTAGTGACGACTTGGAAGATGCAACTCTGATTCTTTTATGAGTTAGAAATAAATGATAGTGATTTAAAATCATGTTTTCACGTTGCAAATTATAATTTGAGATTTGGGATGGAGACTTTGAGGCTTTGAAATTGATACGAATTAAGGAAAATTGGGTATGGTGCATTTCTAGGTTAGTTAAGCGAAAAAATGGGAACAATGACTATATAGTTTGGAAGAGTTTAATGTGAGCCTGGGCTCAGCGGAACTGAGCCGGCGGATAGAAATCATTGGAATCCGATTGTGCGCAGGGCAGACAGTGATTTTAAACCTGCAAGCACGCGTGAGCCCGGGCTCATATGATGCATAGTTTACCATCTTGATGCACGACTCCCTTTCGATGGAATTTGCTCATTTCGAACTTCTAGATAGGTATGATGTCTAGGACGAGGCATGAAGTCTTTGGTGTCAAAGAAGCAGCCCTTATTCACTTCCTTCATAATGTCTAGAGATTTTTGTTCACAAGTGGCAGCAAAAAATAGATTATGAAAAATAAACCTTGGCTCATGGCGGAATCTACTCTCATGTCTTATAATATTCATTCTATACCACTTTAAGTATTACTTTTTTATATAAGAATAAGGACTTGAAGCATTGATTGATACCAATAATGTTCTAGTGTTCACCTTCTTTCCATTCTTGTTGCACTTTGGCAATAACATGGGTTTGACAGATTATTAGTAGGTTGTAGTAATATATAAATGATTTTGCAATCAACTTTGCAGGACAATAGTGATGACAATCACACATTTTCTCAAAAATTTTAACTTAGAGTCCTAAAAAATATCATTCAGCCTTGCTTACCAATGTCAACACGTGCAAAAGCATGTGTGCAGTCACTAGACTAGTGTAATGCAATCTCCTGGGATTAGCATTAGACATGTCGTGGTTGCTCCCTGGAGCAAGTAAATGATAATAATTGGTTCACTTTGGAAGAATTTCGTTTCTTGTGATTGCTGAGGATCTTTTTCTTTGCTTTCTGCGTGTATTACAAGGCTGCAGCTTCTGTTTATACCTAAAATCTGTAGTTGCGATATAAATGTAAGCTTCCACTTTTATGTGGTTATTTTTTTGTTATATTGTACCTTATGAAGCCATAACTCCCAATCTTTAGGTCCATCCGGAGGGGAAGTATGTTGTTGATATCGACAAGAGCATTGATATTACAAAAATTACTCCCTCGACCAGAGTTGCACTTCGCAATGACAGTTATGTGCTCCATCTGATCCTGCCAAGTAAAGTTGATCCTTTGGTCAACTTGATGAAGGTTGAAAAAGTTCCAGATTCTACTTATGACATGATTGGTGGGCTTGATCAGCAAATCAAGGAAATAAAAGAGGTAAATTGAAGAGTCTGGATTTAGTAAAAAAAATTTTGATAGAATGAAGATATTGTATCTCCTGTCATTATGTGATAGGAATGCATTAATGCATTCCTGTCACATAATGCATTGCTTTGTTTGTACAAAGTGGTTAACTTTATGCTATCTTTGAAGGTCATTGAGCTTCCAATTAAACATCCATGCATTCCTGTCACATAATGCATTGCTTTTTTTGTACAAAGTGGTTAACTTTATGCTATCTTTGAAGGTCATTGAGCTTCCAATTAAACATCCAGAATTGTTTGAGAGTCTTGGCATTGCTCAACCAAAGGTATGTTAATGGCATGTATTTTGCGTTGACTTATGATCTACTATCCTTGTTAACTTATTTGTTTTTTAAAAAAATTTCATCACACAGGGAGTCTTGCTTTATGGACCACCTGGGACAGGAAAGACACTGTTGGCTAGAGCAGTGGCACATCACACAGATTGTACCTTTATAAGAGTGTCTGGATCTGAGCTGGTTCAGAAGTACATTGGAGAGGGTTCTAGGATGGTCAGAGAACTTTTTGTTATGGCCAGGTTTATCTTTTTCCAAATTATATCCTTATTAATCCTTATATTTGTTCTGACATAGACCACAATTCATAGGAAAAAATTTGGTTTGTAAAGTTAATCCTTTTTTGAGTGAAAGAACTATCTAAAATACTTAAATTCCTGAAATTGCTCGAGCAAATGATTGTGAGATTTTGCTTTCTTATCTTTTGTGTTGCTATTAATGTTTCAGGGAGCATGCTCCTTCCATTATTTTCATGGATGAAATCGATAGCATTGGCTCTGCTCGCATGGAATCTGGTAATGGTAATGGTGATAGTGAAGTGCAGCGTACGATGCTTGAGCTACTCAATCAACTGGATGGTTTTGAAGCATCTAACAAGATCAAAGTACTTTCTTTACCTTCATGCAAGATGTGCATTCCAATTCTTGTTGATGTTTCTCTTTTGTATAGTTCTCATAATGATGCGTATATTTATGCAGGTACTGATGGCCACAAATAGAATTGATATCTTGGATCAGGCCCTCCTCAGGCCGGGCCGTATTGACAGAAAAATTGAGTTCCCAAATCCTAACGAGGAGGTACAACATTATCTTAAGTAAATGCATATGGACGATGTGGTTGTGTAGAATTTCCTTTTCTCATCAATGGTGCGAGGATATTACGTCTTGATTTGAGTGTGTTCTTCCTTTCAGTCACGACAGGATATCCTTAAAATACACTCCAGGAAGATGAATTTGATGCGTGGAATAGATTTAAAGAAAATTGCAGAAAAGATGAATGGAGCTTCTGGTGCTGAGCTTAAGGTCAGTGTCATCTTAAACCATAGGATTATTTATATAGAGAGATGTCACCTTCTGAACATTTGATGTCTTCTGCTTTTTCTTGTGAACAGGCGGTATGCACTGAAGCGGGCATGTTTGCTTTACGAGAGAGAAGGGTGCACGTGACACAAGAAGATTTTGAAATGGCCGTGGCAAAGGTAATGAAGAAGGAGACGGAGAAGAACATGTCGCTGAGGAAGCTATGGAAATAAATGTTCCAAAAGGAAAATGCTTCTTGTTTTAGCTAACTTTTATTCACATTGTATGAAATCTGGCCCTTGATGGGCTTTAAGGTCTCGTGCTTTCATTTTACTTCATGTTGTGGTTTGATCATAAATCTTTTTTTCCTACGTTTTACCCTCTTTCTTCTTTTATCTTAATATGACCTTTTTTTAACTGCAGTGATAAAACTTCTTAGCAAAATGTCTGTTGTTTTTTCAATAACAAAGCTTGTAATGGAAGAACGTCTTAATTAGGCTCGGGCCACTTTTCTTCATCATCTTCGACTGAAACTGTCTGCTTATACTTCTCACCATATGAGATTGAATCCAAACGTTGGTTAATGTTCATCATTTCATCCGAGGCTCAAACCTAGGAAAAATTTAATTATGTCTTAAGTGATCAGGTAAGTGATTGGATTGGAAAAAATATAGGCTGATTTTTCAAGCTAGATTGAATCCAAACATGGGCTGTTGAGTTTTATCATAAAAAGAAACAGGTCTGATCGCTTCCGAATGGATTTCTTGATTTAACAGCTGATCGATCACTAACTACGAGCAATCAATTGGCATGTCTGCTGTCGGTTTTCCCATTGACTCACTGATCGATATCTGTCGAATTTCATGATCGGTCGGTCGAATTTCACTGTTTCAACTTCTTCCAACGGCTAAAAAACAACTATTCTTCAGTACTAAATGCCCAATTGATGGGTATCGAAGATATGATGATGATCTTAAACGTTCAGATTGTGTTTTTATTATAAAAGGAGTTTTTCTGACATATAAGGTAAATTTATTCACAAATGCTTCAAGGAGTGAACTAGGAAATGCATCTCCATTGCTAAGAAGGCTTTGTTCATCCTGGGAGGAGAATTAGCTAGTGAATTCTGTAGAAAATTGGTTCATTCAATAGAGGGGCAATATTTGCTGAAAGCGAAGTAGAGAACTGTGGTTCATGACTCAAAAGCCGATTGATTTCTTCGTATTCTTCATGGTTCCTCTTGTTCTAGATCTCTTGCGAGAACTTTGTTCCTACATCGGCTAGTTAGATGAGGTGTTTCACCATTTCATATGAAACTCAAACCTTTTGCACGAAACCTACTCCCAAAGTAACGCTTCAAACCTGTTGCAAAAAAAATTAATTAAGTGTGCCTTATCATATATATATATATAGAGAGAGAGGATAGTTTACATGAGATCGCTCTCATATAAGGAGCATGAGGCCAATCTTTTAGACTATTAGATTCTGATCCGATGGTGGATATCAAATCAGCAGGTAAGTGAATGTGTCACATCAGAGAGTTGGTGAGTTCCATGTAGCTGTCAGGCTATGAATGGAATTGGCCTTATATAAACCAAATGAGAGCGATCTCATTTAAACTTTTCTCATATAGAACGGTTTAAATGAGATCGTTCTCATATAAGGAGCATGAGGCCAATCTTTTGGGCCATTGAATTCTGATATGAGGGTAGATATCAAATCAGTGGGTAAGTGAGTGTCACATCAGGAAATAAGTGAGTTCTATGTAGCTATTTGTAGCGGTCAGATCAAGATGCCTCATATAAGCTATATGAGAGCGATCTCATTTAAACTTTTCTCTATACGTGTATATATATATACATGTATAGTCGATAATAAGGTGGGCCATCAACGTTAGGCCCCACTTTGTCTATGAAATATATACAAAATTCTGTCCAAATATTTAAATTAATACCCCATCGTTCTAATGAAGCTCCAATGAAGCCTGTTTGCATTTGGGAAAGGATCGAGTCCATGATTACATGGCTGACTTTGCTCCCTCATACTAAAAATATCGATGAGGGAGGGAAAACACCTTTTCTTTCTTTGTACCTGCCTTGAGTCTAATAAATTTAACTCAAATGCTGACAGGCTTCATTGGACGAAAAGAATATTAATTTTTTTCCTCCCAGCATGAAACGTGTACGTGCCATCGTCAAAAGTCCAACGTCTCTTGTAGGTGATGAGAAAGTTCTGTCCCCATGCAAGGCAGCTTCCTGCTTCCGACTCCTCTCAGCAGCTAAAGAAAGGGCCCTTCAGAGTTCAGAGAGTTGAAGAAGTCCCAGAAAAGCAAAAATGATGAGACTCCCCAGAAGAGCCTCCTTCCTCCTCACAAATCCAGTCGCCACAGAAGCATTCAGCCTCGGTAAATTACATTTTCAATTCAACAAAAAGGTTTAGTTCACGCATTGAAAGCTTTGTTTCTTCTTGCTTTGCTTTCCAGGGAAAATCGCATGCGCTGTTTTTGTGCTGTGGAAGCTGCTGGTGTGCTTATCTGGTACTGCTTCGCCCATCGTCGTTGTACTTCCCGGGAGCATGGAGCCAGGATTCAGGAGGCTTAGCTGATAACTAGAACATTTCACTCTCTTCAAAATTTAATCTTCTTTTTTATTTAATTTTTTTAATATCGTGTGAATTACCCTGTGGAGTGACTGATCTGACTTCTAGAATGCTTCAAACAATTTATCTTTTCCTTTTGTTAATATTTTGCTAACAACTACTTGATATGCTGCTATATGTTGTATTTATGTGTTCTTTAATATATCTTGCCTTCTGCATTAGTGCAAGTCTCATTCTCATGAATAATATTGATTATGATTATGTAGGGTGACATACTGTTTCATACACATGAACAAGTCTCCTATTCGGGTTGGTGAAGTCGTTCTCTTCAATGCCGAGGTACATGGTTATCAATTTTTATATTTGCAGCTGTATATACATAAATATTTTTTTGACAATATTTGCAGTGTATATATTCAGTAGAAGTTATTTCAACCGCGCTGCTTTTGTTTATAAAAAAATTGCCTATTATCTTATTTTTGCTAGTTCTAATTTCATTTTGGGAAAAGACAAACCCCATGCCATGCTTTTACCCATGGCGAGGGTGGTAGCCATAGCCTCTAACCCTGAGCACGGGAAAAAGCACACAGGGTTTAACATTACTCTTTTCTTTTCTTTTAGTGGAGACACAGACCGGCGAAATCATAGATTGAAAACTAATACTCCCTCCTTCCGAAAATATCTTTCGTCATTGGAAAACCAAAATGAACTAAAATCAGTTCATTTTGGTTTTCTAATGACGACAGATACTTTCGGACGGAGGGAGTAATACTTTTGATTCTGGTAGTGTGACCTCTCTGATCAATATGATCCCCAGAAGAGTTTGCATCAACAAAATCTAGGCAATATTCCATACTGGAATGATCAATACCAAAGAGATTAAATATGTGCATTATCCCTAAAAATGAAGTATTGTAGCAATCCATTCGTGTTTTTGTTGATAATTTTTACCGTACTGAAATCTTATGTAATTGGTATTTAAGCAGAAAATCATACTTGAACGTCCTACACTACTCCCTCCGTCCAAATTTGTGTCCTCATTAGAAAACCAAACTGAACTGATTTTGGTTCATTTTGGTTTTCTAGTGAGGGGACACATTTTTGGACGGAGGGAGTAATATTCTTTCTGGCCTTTCGCTGGTGCAATTTACATGCAACTTTTTGGTTTTCAGGGGAAGGGCATCTCAATTATCCATCGTGTGATGCAGGTAAAGATCAATTTGAAGTTCCACAGTTTTACAATTCCATATTCGTGCCAACATCTCTGTTCCCCATTTAGATTCATGAACGAGTAGGCACTGGTCACAGACTCACATTGATGTAATCACAAAAGGTATTGATTGAAGGTTGAAAACCGCTTATTGACCTCATTAAGCTCGGCCTTTTTTCATTAAAAATCTGCTTATTCATCTTTTCTTCTGATTAAATGTCCCTAATATTGACTCTGATATTGTAACAAGAGACTTAAAAAACCATTGTAACAAGTGATGTTAAATCATGATCATGCTCATTGTTACACCGTGTACGGTATGATCGATTGGATACTCCTTATATCAAGGCAAGTTAACGAGAGATGTTAGATCATGATTTGGGTTGCTCACTTACTCAGTAATAACCAACTTTAAAACCACCTTAACCCTTTAGACCATCAGACAAAATTCAATAGTTGTCGTCATTAAATAGACTTGATATAAGTAGTATGGTGTACTTCATAGTGTACTATAAGCATGGCAGCATGGTGTACTTCATAGTGTCAGCTCTAGTTGGTATTCCTTAATAGAATAGGCTGAAATTACTAACACACCAGATTGAGCTGCAAGCATTGCCACAGATAGGGCTGCCAATGGTGAGGTTATGGTGTGGTTAAGAGCAATGTTCTAAAACTCAAGACTCCATATGCCACGGAGTGGAGTCGACTCGGAGTCTTGACGGAGTCATAATGGAGTCATGCAAGTGAAAGTTTTCCATTTTTGAGGAGAATATAAAGCAAAATTATACTATAAATTTTATCAGACATAAAAAAAAAAAGAATTATAGTACTTTTTTACAAATTAGTAAATAATACATGTCATTATAGTAATTTTACTTATATAAGGAATGAAATAAGAGATTATGACAAGGAGTCCCGGAGTTAAGCATTGTTGGTTAGTAGATACCCTTTTTGGTTTTAAACGAGGATGTAAATTCAGTGTAAAAATAAACTAAATTACATAACAAATTTATTTTTCTTGAGGCATTAATTGACTCATTGTTGTAAATAGTAATCGTTCAATATGGAGAAATTAATCCTTGAGCTAAGAAACCAATGACAATTAATGAAAAATAATATAATACAAAATTTGAGAAAAATAAAACATTTAATACCAATATGTGATACCTTTTCTGCAAGTTCGAAATTGCAGTTACTATATGTAATACCTTTTAATACAATATACGTTGAAAAAATATATTTTCAACGGTATTTATCAGTCACTAAAGAATCTTTTGAGTTGAAATATTTAGCGACAGTTGAAATCCGTCGCTAAATCTAACGACTAAGGAGGATTTAGCGACGGAATTTGTCCGTCGCTAAAGGAAATATTTTTTCAAATGACTCCACCGAGTCACGAGTTGGTTTGACTCGGCGAGTCACTAGAGTCATAACCCGAGTCATGCATATTTGAGTCAAAGGCGAGTCTGACTCGTTTTGCAACCGAGCCGAGTTGACTCGGACGAGTCTATGGAGTCAAAACCGAGTTTTTAAACTATGGTTAAGAGTTCTTCCATCACCATAACTATTTATAAAATCTTTCACCATAACCTTTCTACTAATTAATGGAATAATGTCTTCCGTAACCTTTCCATTAACCACTATGTGGCTGTTAACCGTGGTTAACCATTACGCGTTTCATCTCATATTTTTGTCTTCTTTTTCACTTCCTATTATCAATCC
This sequence comes from Houttuynia cordata, assembly GCA_039654745.1. Classification (NCBI taxonomy): domain Eukaryota; kingdom Viridiplantae; phylum Streptophyta; class Magnoliopsida; order Piperales; family Saururaceae; genus Houttuynia; species Houttuynia cordata. The sequence continues at coordinate 22,516,824 of CM077504.1, forward strand.
TTTCGCTTTTTCTCGACTATAATCTAGTTTTAACTTGCAAAAGAAAATTAGCCAACAACATATAATTGAGTTGTCAAGTCCCATATATAATTACAAAAAAAATGTGGATTTTAAAAAATATTCACATATTTTGTAGCATAATGCCTAGTAATAAAATTTGTGTCACATTGTAAAGTTAAGATCAAGTGCTCAAGGGGTTGTGGATTAGGAATGGAGAGAATAGGGTTTGTGTAGTCCCTTCGTTATATATATAAGGGAAAAGTTTAAATGAGATCGCTCTCATATTGCTTATATGAGGCCACTTTGAATCGTAGTCATTGGATCTTGATCTGACGGCTACAAAAATCCATAATCATCTCACCCACTCCTTGATGTGACACACTCACCTACCCATTGATTTGATATCCACCCTCCAATCGGAATCTAACGGCAATAAAGATTGGCCTCATGCTCCTTATATGAGAACGATCTCATATAAACTTATCTCTATATATAAACCAAACTCTATATATATATATATATATATATATATATATATAAACTAAATGAGAGCAATCTCATGTAAACCAGACTCTATATATATATATGTTATATATAAACTAAATGAGAGTAATCTCATGTAAACCAGACTCTATATATATATATATATATATATATATGAAAAAAGTTTAAATAAAATCACTATTATTTGACTTATATGAGGCCAGTTCAACTCGTAGTCGTTGGATCTTGATCTGATGGTTACAAAGGTAAGTGATGGTTCGTACTTACCTACCCACTGATTTAATACTCACTGTTAAATTAGAATCCAACCACCTAAAAAATTGTCCCCATGCCCTTTATGTGAGAACAATCTCATATATATATGCGAAAAGTATATATGAGATCGCTCTCATATTGCTTATATGAGGCCACTTTGAATAGTAGCCGTTGGATCTTGATCTGACGGCTACAAATATCCATAATGATCTCACCCACTCCTTGATGTGACACACTCACCTACCCACTGATTTGATATCTACCCTCCGATTGGAATCTAACGGTGATAAAAATTGGCCTCATGCTCCTTATATGAGAACAATCTCATGTAAACTCATCTATATATATATATATATATATATATATATATATATATATATATATATATATATATATATATATATATAGGGAAGGGTTTACATGAGATCGTTCTCATATAAGGAGCATGAGGCCAATCTTTATAGTCGTTGGATTTCGATCGGAGGATGGATATTAAATCAGTGGGTAGGTGAATGTGTCACATCAGGGAGTGGGTGAGATCATTATGGCTATTCGTAGCCGTTAGATCAAGATCCAATGGCTATGATTTAAAGTGGCCTCATATAAGCTATATGAGAGCGATCTCATTTAAACTTTTCCCATATAGAGATGAGTTTACATGAGATCGTTCTCATATAATGAGTATGAGGCCAATCTTTATTACTGTTAGATTCAGATCGGATGGTGGATATCAAACTAGTGGGTAAGTGTGTGTGTCACATCAAGGAGTGGGTGAGATCATTATGGATATTTGTAGCCGTCAGATCAAGATCCAATGACTACAATTCAAAGTGGCCTCATATAAGCAAGATGAGAGCGATCTCATTTAAATTTTTCTCTCTCTCTCTCTCTCTCTCTATATATATATATATATATATATATATATTGTTATGGTCACTGCGACCACAGGGGATTGCCTGGCGGCAAGGAGGAAGAAGGAGAATAAGGGTAAGGGAAAGAGAAATTCTTTATTGCATACTCTCTCCTCATGAGGAAGATGATCTCAATATAAAGAGAGCAGATGGCCCATTTGACTAGGGCGCCATCTGTCTACTCTGATGGGCCATTAGTGGCGCTACTCTGATGGGCCACTAATTGGCGCTAATTATTCTCTATTAGCCCGTTTCCTAACAATTAGCCTAAACGGGTCTGATTACAATAAATCAAATATCCTAATAACTGGAATCACGCGTGATGGCCTGCTGACGTTGCGTGAAGGCCTGCAGGCCTGCTGGCGCTGGGCCTGGGCTACTGGCATTCACAACACTCTACCACGCTCCGCTATCGCATTGTCCTCAATGCGACCAGGACAGAAAACAAAGCAGAAACTCATCCTCAAGGACCCACTTCGCGTCCTCTAACGGCCGCCCCTGCCAGGCGACCAATACCTCTGTCACAATACGTCCAGCACGACGTTTATCAATGAGAGAAGCTGGCAATCGATCGCCAGTGTCGGGGGAACCCATGAGAGGCAATGGTGGAACAGTATCTGCCAGCAGAGGGTCGCCCACAAAACGGCGTAGACGAGATACGTGGAACACCGGGTGAACCAGGGACCCATGAGGCAGAGAGAGACGATAAGCGACCAAACCGACCCTTTCCACAATAACATACGGTCCATGAAAGCGAGGGGCCAGCTTCTGATCAGCCCGAAATAATGAGGTATGGCGCTGGGGCATAATGGAGACATAGACGTGATCTCCCACCTGAAACTCTCTATCAGAACGTCGCTTATCATAGATCTGTTTCATCCTGTTCTGGGCTGACGCGAGATTGGCTTTCAACTGGCGGAGGACTTCATCACGTGTCTGGAGCAGGTAATCCACCTCCGCGATAGAGGAACGGTGAGGCACATAAGATAGAATGGTGGGAGGAGGACGGCCATATACAATTTCGAATGGTGTGAAGCCGGCACGTGTGTGATAAGCTGTATTGTACGACCACTCAGGCCAAGGAAGCAATTGCAGCCAGCGGCGGGGCTGATCCCCTACAAAGCAACGTAAGTATTGCTCAAGACATCGGTTCACAACTTCAGTTTGGCCGTTTGTCTGCGGATGATATGCAGTACTCATATGTTGTTCTGTCCCATGTAACTTAAAGAATTCTCGCCAAAACTGAGAAATGAAGATCCGATCACGGTCAGAGACTATAGTTCGCGGCATGCCATGGAGCTTGGCAACATCTAGCACAAAGGTTTCGGCAACCGTGCGGGCCGAGTATGGATGACTCAAAGCAGAAAAATGGGTGTACTTAGAAAGACGGTCAACCACCACCATAATCACCGTCTTCCCGCTAGCGGCAGGCAAGGCCTCAATAAAATCCATGGATATATCTTCCCAGACCTTATCCGGGATAGGAAGTGGTTGCAGAAGGCCCGCAGGAGAAGAGGATGCAGATTTGGCCCGTTGGCAGATATCACAAGCAGCAATATAATTATGTACGTCCTTCCTGAGACCGGCCCACAAAAAACTTTGACTAACTCGTTTGAAAGTGCAGAGCGTGCCCTCATGCCCTGCAACTGGAGTATCATGAAAGTGGGAAATTGCCCGTCGTCGGAGATCCGAAGAAGCCGACACCCATAACCGCTCCTTCCAGAACAAAAGATTATCCCGCCACACGAAGGGAGGCTCAGCAAGTCCTTGGTGTCCGTGTCATCAATATAGGCACGTTTGAGTTCAGGAATAAAAGGACAGCCAGGAATAGAGAATGCATACAAGGTTCCATCCACAGGTCGACGCGATAAAGCATCCGCGACCGTGTTATCGACCACCTTCTTATAGGTAACTTCATAGTCATAACCCAATAATTTGCTGACCCAACGCTGCTGAGAGGGGGTAGAGATCCGCTGATCCAAGAAGTATTTCAGTGGCTGGTGATCAGTCCGGATGAGGAATCGTCGCCCAAGCAAGTAGGGCCTCCACTTTGAGATAGCGTGCACAATAGCAAGCATTTCCTTTTCATAGGCCGAGAGTGTCAACGATCGACCAAACAATGCTTTACTGTAGAAGGCAATAGGTCACTCTTTCTGAAGGAGGACAGCCCCGAGACCCACATCAGAAGCATCTGTCTCAATGACAAAAGGCAAGGAGAAATCTGGGAGCGTCAGAACGGGGGCCTGGACCATGGCCTGTTTCAATAGATCGAACGCCTCCTGGGCCTTGTCCGACCACAAAAAAGCTCCTTTTTTGAGTAAAGATGTAAGTGGGCTAGCAATAACCCCATACTTTGAAATAAACCGCCTGTAATAACCTGTGAGGCCCAAGAAGCCAAGAAGAGATTTGACACAGGTGGGTCGCGGCCAAGAGAGCATGGCGTCCACCTTAGATGGGTCAGTAGCCACTCCAGCGTGTGAAATAATATGGCCCAAGTACTCGACCTGTGGGCTGCCAAAGGAACACTTCAATCTTTTTAAAAATATAGAATGCGCACGCAAGATAGTGAATACGGACCTCAGGTGGTCGATATGGTCTGCTAATGATGAACTGTATATCAATATGTCGTCGAAGAAGACGAGCACAAAACGACGGAGATAAGGCCGGAATAAATCATTCATGAGGCTTTGAAAGGTCGCCGGGGTATTCGCCAGTCCAAAGGGCATGACAAGAAACTCATAATGGCCATCATGCGTCCTGAAAGCTGTTTTGTGAATGTCATGAGGCTGCATTCGAATCTGATGATATCCCAAACGCAGGTCGAGCTTGCTGAACACCGCTGCTCCCGCCAATTCATCTAATAGCTCCTCGATTACCGGAATGGGATACTTATCTTTGACTGTGATTGCATTAAGAGCCCGATAATCCACACAAAAACGCCAAGACCCATCCTTTTTCTGAACCAATAGTACTGGGGACGAGTACGAACTGGTACTAGGACGAACAATGCCGGATTGTAACATTTCCTGGACCAGCTTCTCAATCTCCGTCTTTTGCACATGAGGATATCTATAGGGCCGAACATTGGCTGGTGGGGCCCCAGGCATGATAGTAATGCAGTGGTCATGGGTCCTTGGTGGCGGAAGACCCGATGGCTCGAGGAAGAGTTCCGCATGCTCAGCAAGGAGATCGATCATGGCCGCTGGTAGATCCGATTGGCGCACATTGACCATAGCACACTGTTGTAAAAAGAAGCCTTGAGGTGCAAACCGAAATAAAGAGCCTACCTCCTGTGCAGTGTGCAAGGTTCCCGGTTGCGATCCATGCAGGCGGATACGCTGGCTGGACACCTCAAAGTCCATCGTCAAATCTCGAAAGTTCCATATCACATCCCCCAAGTCCTGCAGCCATTGGATGCCGAGCACTACGTCCGCCCCTTTTGTGGGTAATAAAAATAAGTCAGTAATAAAAGAATGCCCTTGGATTACCAATGTTACCTGCGAACAAATCCTCATGCTGCGGAGATGCTTGCCGTCCCCAATTAATACGTCAAAGGGCTTAGAATCAGATACATAGCACCCTAGACGTTGGGCCACCTTGTTATTAATAAAATTGTGAGTCGACCCACTGTCAATCAGGACTGCAACATTTTGGCGTTTCAGCTGGCCCTGCACGCGCATGGTCTGGGGAGTGAACGTGCCTGAGAAGGCATGGACAGATATCTCCGGCTGTACCTGGTTGTAGAGACCAGTTCCCTCGTCGTACTCAGCTATCTCTCTGTCGTCCGCTTCTTTGATGAGTAGGCTACCGCGAACAGAGCAGCGATGTCCGGGCACGTACTTCTCTTCACACTTATAACAGAGTCCCTTGGCACGCCGTTCCTCCATCTGAGCTTGTGTCAGGCGACGGATGGGAGGGTTATTGGTACTTGGAAAGAGAGGCCGACTTGGGACAGAGCCAGGGGCTGGAGGCATGGCTGGTTATGGCCGGTGTATGGTCTCGGCATCACCCCCCCTCGACCCCCTCTCCGCTGACGAATCAACTTCTCTTCTTCGATTCGGGCATGGTGCACAACATCCCTCATAGTGTGGCACGAAAAATGCCTCATTTCATCAGCAATCTCAGGCTTCAAACCGCGCTTGAAGGTGCCAACCAGGGCCGCCATTGGCCAGTCGGGCAAGCGGTTAACAATTTTCATAAATTCAGAGTAATAAGCTCGTACCGTAGTAGTTTGGCGCAAGGTTGAGAGCATCTCATTAAAATCTTGAAACTCATTTGGGCCAAACTAGACGCACAGTTCGTCTGAGAAGGTCATCCACGTGGGGCGGCACACCTCCTTCTCGTAAGCCCGAAACCAAACTGAGGCGTCTCCGTCCAAGTGAAAGGCAGCCACTCGAAGACGTTCTTCATCAGAATAAGTGCCTTGATAAGCGAAGAATTTATCGGCCTTGTAAAGCCATTCAACAAGATCCTCCTCTCCACTGTACCGTGGAAACTGTAACCGGGCCAGTCTAGACTCAGCGCTGGCTCGCTGGCCCCTGCGAGTCCCAAAGAACTCCTCCATATCATCCTCCATCTCAAACTGCATATTGCGAGGGTGCGTGTTCATTGAGGAATTAATACGAACACCTTCCAGGCCTCGTGACTCCTGGCCGTTATGGCCTCCATCAGCGTCTAAGTGCATAGATCTAATTTGCATACCTCTCGGAAGAGAATGACCGCTAGGTTTACCAAGGATTGATCCGCCAATTGGCTGAGACCCCCCTGGCCGATCTGGGCCACCAAGCCCTCCTGCTGACAGCGGTGGAGTGGTCTTGAGGGTAGCCTGGGTTGCGATCTCAGCCTTCATCTGTGTCTGGGCGAGTTCGACATGCTGCAATCGCATGTTAATCGAATTGAGTAGAGAAAGCATAACCTCTTGTGTAGAATCAGCATTCGCCCGTGGACTGGTAGCCTCCTGCGTCACGTCTGGCTCAGGCTGGGCGCCAGCACCCATAGCCGGTTGCTTGCGGGGAGGCATGATCGCCTCTGGATCAGAACTGCTCTGATAGCAATGTTATGGTCACTGCAACTACAAGGGATTGCCTGGCGGCAAGGAGGAAAAAGGAGGAGAAGAGTAAAGGAAAGATAAGTTCTTTATTGCATACTCTCCTCATGAGGAAGACGATCTCAATATAAAGAGAGCAGATGGCGCATTTGACTAGGGCGCCATCTGTCTACTCTGATGGGCCATTAGTGGTGCTACTCTGATGGGCCACTAATTGGCGCTAATTATTCTCTGTCAGCATGTTTCCTAATAATTAGCCTAAACGGGTCTGATTACAATAAATCAAATATCCTAATAACTGGAATCACGCGTGATGGCCTACTGACGTTGCGTGAAGGCCTGCAGGCCTACTGGCGCTGGCCTACTAGCGCTGGGTTGCTGGCGCTGGGCCTAGGCTACTGGCATTCACAACATATATATATATAGATAAGTTTACATGAGATCGTTCTCATATAAGGAGCATGAGGCCAATCTTTATTGCCGTTAGATTCTGATCGGAGGGTGGATATCAAATCAATAGGTAGGTGAATGTGTCACATCAAGGAGTGGGTGAGATGATTATAGATATTTGTAGTTGTCAGATCAAGATCCATGGCTACAATTGAAAGTGGCCTCATATAAGCAATATGAGAGCGATCTAATTTAAACTTTTCCCATATATATATATACATAAAAGACCTGGTTAAATGAGATTGTTCCCATATAGCTTACATGAGCTAAACCATCTCCATTTGTCATATCTTAATCTAACGGCAAATATCAAATCACTACGTAGGTAAGTGTGAATCATCAATGTCGACACATCTTGATTTGACAACTCAAGATTACTCGTGCTTATGCAAGCTATATGAGAACAATCTCATTTAAACTTTTCAATATATATATATATATATATATTATTTAATATATTTCAAAAGAAGACATAAAATACTAAATATTTACGATTTTACCAAGTGGCTATTGAAATAATTTTTCCATAATTGTTCCACTTATAAAAAGGGTGGTTAAAATTAACTAACAAACAATTTTAACCTAACCATTTAACGTGGGATGGTTATGGCGCGAGCAATAAAACCATTATGCGGCTATCATTGGCATGCAGCTCTGTGAGCAGAAAATAATCTTGTTTAGGGGCCATTTGGAGCATGAAAAATCAGCTCCATCTACTTAGATTTTTTTGAAAAAAATCTAGAGGATAAATGGGATAATCCACTAACCAGCTGAAACACCTGTTCTGTATTTCAACTATGCACTCTGAGAGTCTTCGGGGCTATCGTAATCCACGGAACTAGATAGCCTTTAAAATAAGGTTACTTGAGGCTCTAAACTTCGCTTTTGTATAATAAAAGACACATTGCAGTGGTAAAAATAAAGGGCTTCATTTGTAAATTTTGGTTATACGATTTTTTTAAAAAAATAATAAAAAAAAACAGCATCAAACGCACAAGGAGAAGTCTGGATATCACATCTGTTTGGAAGATAAATTTTGCTACCATGATACACTTTTTTCCATACAATCTACCATGATAGACTTAATTCAACGGGTACACTCCCCTCTCCACATTTCTACGATGAGATAATTAGTATTTCTTTTTAAGCTAAGGAAACAGGGCAATTCGCTTTTTTTGGACCATAAGAGAGGTAAAGCAATGATGAGAAGCATATACATATGCATCCCATGAAGGGGTCACTATGTAGTTACTGAACTATATGTCCAGAATAGTAGGTTATTCTTTGAAAGTTCTACCAGGGACGAAGGCTTACTTTAGGTCCCTCACTCCCCAGTCCAGGCGTATTGTTCTGCCTACAAATTTTCCAGTACAAGTGACACACCGCGAGGCACCAAAAGTGGCACCAAGTTCTTTTTTCATTCCAAAAACTAAAAAATAGATGTTACACAACTGATTCAAATGCAAATTACTGGCTCCTACAGCCAGCAAGCAGCTATGGAGTATATCATAATTTATCAACAAAGAGCCTGTTGGAAACAAGAAGATTGTGAGTTGATAATCCATACCATGCCTCATTGGAGCAACACGCATACAGAAGAACAGGATCTTCATCTTGGAAAGCCTAAAACAATGTGTGGAAAAACATAACAGTAAGATGCAAAGAAGCTCAGGCACCTAAATTCGTCCAAATTTAAACATAAAACTTCCAAATTTCACTTAAAGAATTTTTAGCCCAAGGTCCAAGCAGCAAATCCAGTCTAGCTCCACATATTTAAGATAAAAAAAGGTACAAGAACGGAGTATTTGGAACATAACATTAAATATTAAACGGGAGAAGTCTAAATGAGACTGGTCTCACGCGGCTTTGCATGAGCCTGAGTAACCTCGAGCTGTTGGATCTTGATCTAACGGCTCCAGGGGTGGGTGATAATTCACCCTCACCTGCCCACGAATTTGACACGCGCGGGGTCGAAACCCGACAACTCAAAATGACTTGGCTCGTAAACCGGACTCATTAAATGTACATTTTCTGCCGAAAATTAAATTTATATAATGCAGTGAACAACTTACAAAAATTGACCTACCTAAGAAAGCCTGAAGTGGAGTGAGCATGCCCGTACGTCATTTCTCACCTTGCTTATCATCATCTTTCTTTTGCTGAATTTATAAAAAAAAAACGAAAAAACATCAAATCTACAATAAACGAACCGAACAGCAACAAAGAAGAAATATATAGGACAAAATTTCATTGCATCAAAATGCTATTTAAAATCACAGTAAGCTTATAGGAATTGTACTAAATCTATTTTACAGCTTCATAATCCATATATCAATTATAATTGCATAATCTTGCTCTTGTTATAGCAAGAATGTAAAATGTAAACTTCATTTTACATACAAATGGTCATAACTCTCCAAGGAACTCATATGGTAAGGGACTAAGGGTATTCACTTGCAGTATACCATGCCATCGCTAACATTTAGTATGCTTTCCCTGCTTAACATATGACAATGCAAATGACCTCATAATAGATGCTATTCAACTGCCTACTCTAAGCCTTTCCAAATCTAATATTTTCTCTAGTTCAGCCTCGTATTTTGGATTAATGTCCATCCATCACATTAGTACCAACCTGACCACTGTCAACATACCAACATAATAAGAGCCACATTAACATATCAGACAAAGCCCTTGAAATTATAAGAGCAAACGTCAAAATGTGATCAACAAAGAAGAATATTTATAAGGATTCGATCCGTGGTCGTGATAGAAACCCAAAGACCTATGCATTATTTTTTGTAATTTTCTAATAGTTATAAGAACCAATCCTTCCTTTTCAAAATTGTTTTGAGCTTTGTGCAATGGTCCTCGATTTTCTATTTCATCAAACAAGGTTGCCAATGACTTAAAAACTGTGGAGACTCATCATTCTCAAAACGGATGAGAGGTTTGCCACCCCTTATATGGACTTGCCACCCTAAAAAAAAAATTTATATTTTAAACTGTAATTTTTTTGTCTTTAAGCTAGTAACCCCAATTTCCTTTCTAACCCACCCTTTTCTTTCTCCTACTTCTTCAACATCGGCGTTCACCCCCTGTCCCTCCCCAATGTCGGTGTTTGATGCCTCTCCCTATTTGGCGCCAGTACCAGAGCCCCTCCAATCACCTCTCCTCGACTGGCCCACCCATTTCCCCCCACCTCTCAAGCTGCGGTTCTACTACTAGAACCAGACAGAATGAGGGTGGCCACATCTGGCCCGAACGGCAGAACCAGGCCAGGTTCAGCATCTGCAACAAAAACTGGTGGCTCTGGCCGCCAGAATGAGGCTGATTCCTGAAGGCCAGAAGTCAGTCGTGGCAAAAGTCACAGCCTTTTCTGGCCGTGTCCAGACTAGTCCTAGTCATGGCCATCTAGAAACAGTTTAGTCATCGCTGGCTGCCAAGGAGGGGAGAGCGGACAGGGGAGGCATTGGAGGTCATGGCTCGAGGTCTCCCCGATGCTGGAGACAAAGTAGCAGAGAAGAGCAGGAGAAAAGATCCGGGTTAAAAAGAATAAAATAAGGGGTACATAATAATGGGGTGGCTATTCTAAAATTAGGGGAGCCAAACTCTGATCCTTTCAAAACTATGTGGGTTATTTTCTTTTTCTCAAAAAGATCCTCATCATAGACCCAAATGATGATATACACATTCACAGTAAACATTTATTGACTGCATCCAGACGAACCTCGGATTGGCTTTGCAAAGATGCCAACAAATCCTTCACAGAAGGGTCATTGGGATCAACACCGGGAAGCTGCAAGTTTAATATTGGGTCAATAAAGTAGCATGGTAACTGTTATTAAGTAACTAAACTACTTGTTCTCTGAAAAAAGCTGATAAAAGAGAATAGCAGCAACCCTCATTATTCATTTCTAGGCTAAGATATTTACCGACGCAAGAATGGAAGAGACAAATGATTGATCGCCAAGGACTTTACTCATCTCATTCTGACCTGAGGCATCATCTTTCACATCTTCCTTAACGGACATTTGAAGTGCTGTTTACAACAGCAGATATCAATAACGTGAGTTTCTTAATGTACTTATTATAAAATTCCAATACCATCCTACCAAAGCAAAGAAACCTCTGAAAATTTTACTAAGAGGCAGAAAAAATATTGAACACCAATAACATTGCACAGTTGCATGCGGATTAATGTTTTTTTAAAAAATGGTAATAATTCTTTAAGTACATTTTCTTGACAAGTTCCCCAGTAAGTAACGATGTTTGGTTTCATCAAATTCACAGTCCATCCAATCAACAGCCGCCGTAATTTAGGATCGTCTATCTACCTGCATATCTACGGATTTGAGCGTCTTCTAGCCTGTATTCTTCCATACCCTTAAGACTAAATGAGCAAGGCACAGAAATAATATAGTTGGGAATGGTGTTGAACACAATAGTACAAGTGTGAGATGTAATGCCATTACCATGAACACATTGCAGTCAGAGAAAAAGAAGAATGACAAACAGTTTCATGCAGTTAAAAATGTGAAATGTGAGAGAGAAATCAAGGGAATTAAGTATAAATGTGAGATCATAATCAAATAGCACCTTTTCCCAACTATTTGGGGTCGGCGACACGGATCTTACTCCTCCATTCAAGCCTGTTTTGGGCTACCTCTTTTGTAAGAGATAGTAAAGTCAAATCCTTTTTTATTAACTCCATCCAATTTCTCTTAGGTCTCCCTCTCCCTCTTTTAACATCGTTTACATGTATCCCTTCTAATCTTCTCTCTTCTCACAGGGGCATCTAATGGTCTTCTTTGTATATGCCCATACTAACGCAACCTACATTCCCTCAGCTTCTCCCATAAAGGAATTACTCCTAGGCTCTCCCGAATATATTCATTTCTAATCTTATCTCTCCTAGTTATCCCACACATCCACCTTAACATTCTCACTTCGGCTACATTCAATTTACCTATATGACTCCTCTTTAGTGTCCAGCACTTCGCTCCATGGAGTATTGCAGGCCTAATGGCTGTCCTATAGAACTTGCCTTTAAGCCTTTTCGGAACACGCCTATCACACAACACTCCCGAGACTGCCCTCCACTTTACCCACTCCGCATTAATCCTATGCACCACATCACTATCAATATCCCCTTCTCTATAGATAATGGATCCTAAGTAACGGAATTGATCACACCTTGGCACTTCTTGCCCATCTATTTCAACTAAGGTTTTATCTATAGTTCTACCTTCCTTAAAAATAAATTTCATGCACTCTGTCTTAGTCCTACTTATTTTAAAACCTTTTAATTCTAGAGCTTCTCTCCACAATTCCAGTTTCTCATTCAAACCTACTTTACTCTCATCAATTAAAACTACATCATGTGTAAAAAATATACACCAAGGTACATTATCTTGCAAATGATTAGTTAGCTCATCCATAATTAAAGCGAAGAGATAGCTCTCTCGGCACTCTATCGTAGGCTTTTTCCAAATCTATGAAGGTCATATAGAGGTTTTGTTTTCTATTCCTATACCTCTCTACTAACTACCGAAATAAAAATATAGCTTCCATTTTTGACCTCTCCGGCATGAAACCAAATTGATTCTCTGATATTTTAGTTACTTTTCGCAAACGTCCTTCTAATACTCTCTCCCATAATTTCATAGTATGTCCCATAACTTTTATACCTTTATAATTTGTACAACTTTGGATATCCCCTTTATTTTTATACAAGGGTATGAGGGTACTTCTCCTCCACTCCTCTGAAGTCCTCTTAGACTTCTAAATCTTGTTAAACAAACTAGTCAACCAAGTTAAGCCAACACCTCCTAGTGCCTTCCACACTTCAATAGGAATTCCATCGGGCCCCAGAGCTTTGCCTTTCTTCATCTTTCTTAACGCACCTCCTACTTCCTCTATAGAGAATCTCCTAAAATAAGTTAACTCTTCAACAGGATTAGATTCAAAATCTATCCCACTACTATATTTTTCATTCAATAAACGCTAAAAAAACTCACGCCATCTCTCCCTAATTTTCTCATCTTTTACTAAAACCCTTTAATCTTCACTTTTAATACACCTAACTTGCTCTAAGTCCGTACTCCTCCTATCCCTTAACTTAGCTATCTTATATATGTCCCTCTCCCCCTCCTTCGTCCCTAGCTTATTAAATAAGTCATCAAACGCCTTAAATTTAGCTTCACTCAATATCTTTTTAGCCTCTCTCTTTCCCTTAACAGAGAGATAAATTACCAAATGAGAGATAAATTACCAACATCAACACAATTTTTGGTAACTCTTCAATCATATAAGTTGTCCTCGATGATCATACTTCTTATATTTAATGGGCATAAGCTCCCTTAGATTAGAAACTAACTTTTACTCGCGAATACCAACCATTTCTTTTTTATTAAAATAGTTTCCATCATCATAAGCAGAATAGGCCTGATTGGGAAGCATACCCGAGTACGGCCTATAACTGTAGGTAAAAAAAAGTTAACATGCAGGATTTAATATGCAGCTCACCTAAAGCCAACTCCGGATCTTCTGCCACTGCCTCTGACATATCTGTGTCCTCATGGGAGCCACCACCACTAGACTGACTTGGCCTTTGATCTTCCATTGACATCGCCAGGGCCTGCTGAAGCAAGGCCGATTCATCGTCCTGTCAACATGTAAATTTATACTGTATGAGCATCTAGTTGGCCTAAAGTGTACCATGAAAACGACATAAACAAAAAAAATCAGAGTTACAAAAAGCAGCCAAGGACCATTATTTTTCTCTAAAGGCAATTTCCCCCAAATCCCTATGGGTGATCACTAGACATGCAAAGTCAAACTATGACATCAAAACACTTGCAAACGCATAGACAACAATACTTTGATCCATTAGGAGGAAGGATGAAATATGACAAGGAAGACTCACCGCTTTCTTCAAGCATCAAGCAAGAAATGAAAACTTATAATGGTATTCTTACAATGAAAATGAACTAATTTAACTAATTAACACTGAGCATTCAAGAGAAAACGTCAGACAGCTGCAATTGCAGATTGCAAAATCATTTGCAGATTCACACGTTTCATGAAAAATGAACCACAATAAATAAAAAACTAATCCATGAAAGTAGTATCCCTTTATGTCCTTAATCAGTGAGGAATGCATCAGGAAGCTGAGACTATGGAACAGTTTTTTGCATATTCAAGAAGAGGAAATGGTAGATAAAACCAAAACACAGCACTTAAACCTAATGAGAAGAACAGTATATGAGTAGGTTGGTGACAGGCAACCATTCTATTATAATATGATCCAGTGGCTTCCAAAGGCTGGTCGAGAATCAAATGACTGCCACTCCATTGGCCACCCACCCAGGATTATATCTTGATTTACCCGGTGCGTATGATGGGTGCACCTTGTATGCACCCAAGGGGAATAATCGGTTGCCCTGCCCCTTCTAGTCGGGTCCTAAGGACTCGGACACCCCTCGTTTTCAAAAAAAAAAAACCACAAGAAGAATCAAATGATCCCCGTTCCAGTTTTGGTTTTCAAGCAGCAGACTGCAAGCAGACATGTAGACTGTGACATGATCATAAGTTCCAAGCCTGGCAATCAGAAAAATAAGCATCTTCCTGAGTGAAGAACCTTCAATATTTACCAACCAACAATACTCCTAAAAATAGCACCGTATCCTTTCCACAATACACGTAAAAACTTACTATGACATCATTTCCTTTATTACTCGCTGCATCTGCAGTTGTAACAGAGTCCGTCATCGTGACATCCTGAGAACTTGAAGCCTGCTCCCCTCCTTTTTCTTGTCTGGAAGCTTCCTCAGCAGCCTTTTTGGCAGCAGCTTCTTGCCTTGCTCTCTCCTCTTCCATTGAAACCCTAAGAGCAAGAGCTAGCTCAGGATCTAAGTTGGGGTCTACACCAAAATCAAAGCCACCACCCGCTGAAGCTGCCGCAGCTGCAGCAGCAAAACCACTCCCTCCTTCACCATCTCCTGTAAATATTGGCGTGCTGCAAGAACAGATGACAATGTCAGATACAAAATAATGAAGAGAGAGACAGAGAGAGAGAGAGAATTGACAGTCCCAACTTGCCTTAGAAGCACATCTGAAAGTGCATTTGGCCCAGAAGGAACATTAACAAGGTGACTACTGTCATTATTATTCACAGCAGCAAGAAGTGCCTCCAACTTTTCGTGCTTCCCTTCATCTTCTTCACCAAATTCAACAATGTCAAGAGCAACATTGTTCTTCTTTAACCTCTTGCCTATCATCTCAAGCACCTTCTTATCATACTTGACAGGACTAGGTCATGGAAGACATATTAATTAGTCAACGCTATTCAACAATACTAAAAAAGAAGATACTACAATGTAAACATAGCCTACCTCCCAACAAACACTATAATCCGTTGTTGCTGTTTTTTGTTTTGACGATGTTTTAGAGCTAATTGAGCCACCTGAATTCCAGAGGTCAAATTCATCTCGCCACCTATTCCTAAGCCTATGTAGAGAGCCATAGCAGTCTTCAGTGCATTATAAATAAAATGATGGAATTTTTTATTAAAAAAAAAAGTAGATATGTACATAGAAAAATATCATCATACTCATTAAAACCTTTTCACATCCCGATCATTTGGAATTTGCAACATGCATTCTGGATACCATTCTGTGTCCTACATCACAACTCATGCATCTCTAGGTCTTTCCTATTTACTTCTCCCCATATTCAGCATTTACTCCTTACAAGGGCCTCTATAAGAAAAAGCCATGCATCCTTACAACATTGTCGGTTGTCTCCTTCACCCTTCACATTGCAAACGAATATCTCTCGTCTTATCACCACTAGAGATTCTCCTTAAAATTTCATGACAAGGTTATTCGAAAATAATCCTTAAAAACCCTTCCAGGCTTCCAATATACAATATAATTTTTTTCATTTGGAATCCAAACTACCCAGTCATGCAATTTTGGTTCAAGCTAGCCAAATACAATCCTTACATAAAATGGTGGCTGCTCAAGCCTAAGCCTCTTTTCGTCTGCTCTTGTTGTGTGATTCAACTCAGTGCTGCATTTGGTATTTTTTTCTTTTTTTTGTGTAATTGCTAACTTTGTTCTTGTTTTTCAACTCTCTATATAAAAAATATCGGGTTTTATTTACAGTGATTTTTGTTTGATTTTTTGTTCAAGCCAGCCAAATACAGCCGTCTACTAATTAATCTTGTATCTGCTAGGCGAGACTCCACCTCCCACTCAACATCTCAGCTACAATTCTAAAGAATATTAATGATAAAAAAATTAATTGAAATAACTTCAGTGCTACATCACTAAACTAAGAATAGATGTGACTTCAGTTATGCCTCAAGCCTCTTGGATGTGAAGGCAAGAGAAACAGGAGAGAAAAACAAACTAAGAATCACATTATGAGCATAGGCACTTTTCCTAGTGGTATATTTACAATAAGGAGCTTACACAGCTCCAATCCGATCATCACCATGCTATTTGTGGTGATTTTCCTAGGGACTACATTAAGGATGTGATACAAGAAAATAAATTTTGTAGCTGAATTCAAATAACAGTCACTATGCACAAAAACTTCTAAGGAAATCTCGAGCATGCTCCAATTTGATAGCAAGAAGAACCAAGTAATTCTGTCCACTCTAAGAGGCCTGTTTTCTTACCCCTTCTAGTTGGGTCCTCAGGACTCCGACACCCCTCAATAACACACAAGAAAACAAGTAATTCTGTCCGTATCAGCAAATTTTTCAAAGGAACAGCAAAAGGTAAGACATTGTTTTTCAGAAACTTTTAGAAACATCCAATAAGTATAGATAATAAACACAACTAGGTAACCGGAAGAATTAAATACATAGTTTCTAGGGTTTAGGGTTAGGGCTACATAGTTTCTAGGGTTTAGGGCTTGGTATGAAAGAATACACATAACTAGTTAGACGGAAACATTAAATACGTAGTTTATAGGGTTTAGGGATAGAGTAGTATGGAGAATGCATTCGCATTGCCTCTAAATGCAAGGAAAAACATTGATGTAACCAGAGTCAAAGCAGCAGCCTAGCAAATGCCATAGCCCATAAGAGTAGTAGAACCAAAGCGACAAAGAGTTCTGAGTCCATGACAACCAACCGATAGTTTGCAAACAAAAGAATTTGAGAAAAGAAAGGCAAACAAAGGTTACCATGCATGCAAGCCAGAATTTTCCCTAGATCGCTCGTTGGAGTGACCAAAACCTGAACTCCCTTTCCTGCCATGGTTAATACCCCAACCGTATTCTCTGGATTCGACTGAAACCACACCAAACCACGTCAAATCAGACCACTTCCACCAAAAATCTAAAATTCAAACTAGCTTCACATACTAAATTCAAACTAGCTTCCAATCAAAACCACTCAATTTCTAGTATGGAAATTTACAAGTTTAACAACCCTAAGTTTCAATATTGCTCATGCCAGTACCCTAAGTTCCTCATAATCACCCAAAAGAACTGGAAAAGCAACAGTAGGACAGGGAAACAAAAAACCGGGAATTGCATGACCTGAGTCTTGGCGCCGCAGATGAGATTGACGGCGTCGGCCTGGGCCTGGAAGCGGGTGGGCGAGTAGTCCCCGTTCCTCATCCACTCCGAATTGTCGATGCAGATCATCGTCGCCTGCGCAAACAAATCCGGTCAGAAAGAAACCCATGACTGCTCAGCCATAGAATTGAAAGAGAAGCTGTGGCAGACCTCAAGAACCATGGTTGCCGCGATGGAGATGACCAACGAGGGAGATTGTTGGAAGTTGTTGCAGACAAGTGGTGAGAGTCGATTGCTTTGGGAAGAAGGCTGCTGCTGCTGCTACAGAGAAATAGGCGAAGAAGACGGAGGGGGTTTGGTGTATATTGTGTGAATGGGAGGAGTATAGGATGTAATTTTCAAAACTGGTCGGTTAATGACCCAGATCGGACCGGCTACCAATTCGGCTTACGTTTGGACGGGCCGATTTTTAAAACACGGTCGGATACTCGGGTTGGGTCATCCCAAAGCAATCGACGGTATTTTATTAGCTCACTAAGCCCCAAAACTTATCACAAACCCCCTAAAACACCAGTGGGAAATACTCCCTCCGTCCTGTTGTAACTTGTAATAGCTCTACATGAAAAATATTGATTTTTATTAGATTGTAGAAACTCCAATCAATATGGGAGAGAAGAGGTTCAGAGTCCACTTGAATTGGCCAAATGGAGCATTTAAAATAGGACCGTCTTTTTTTGAGATGAAGAATCTAAAAATAGGACTGAGGTAATATTTTTCTTTTTCTTTTTCTTTTGCATGTGTACTCAACATTTCGCATGGTGAAACTCTTTTCAGGATCTCACTCACCTCCCCTAGGTATATAATCCCAACTTGATTATCCACATTTGAGAAAATGTGGTATTTAAGAAAGCCAACTTATTAACCTTTTTTGTCGGTCTACTAAAGCTCGTTACCTCATCTATTAATTAATATTGAGCAGGATAACATAATACAGTATATGATAATTCATATGTAACATTTTTTATTCCTCGTCTAAATGCAAATTGATACAAAAAAAAATCAAGAACATATAGAGAGTCTGGTGCGGACACAAAGTCTATACGGATTTATGCCTACCAGAATAGGACCTAAGTTTATTAAATTACTTTATTTGTTGTTATAATCTATTTAGATATTTAAAAAATTTTGTTTTCAATATGACTTAAACTAGGAATCCTACTATGATTAGGAAGTATGATTTCCGGTATCTAATTTAGGTAGGCACAAATTTATTTAAAAAAAATTTTATTTAGGAATTTTGTAAGCCTATTTAAAGGCTACTACTTCAATGAATAAAAACAGTTCAGTTTTGTACAAAAAAAATTCATCTTGTTACCTCTGTTGCAAAGTTTTATGTGGGTGTTGATTCCGACACCACTTTGGAAGCCGCTGGTGTCAAGGCTGGTGGTGGTTTTTAGTGTTGATTCCAGGAGCCCACCTTTGCTTCCATCTCGTTCCCCGGCACCTTCGTCTATACCAATCGACCATCAAATCATCGCGCCGATGCTGATTCCACTGTGCAAGCCATCGAGAACTTCATCTAGAGTTCTAAAGCTGCTACCTTTCTTCCAAAAGCTCACTTTTGTTCCACAGTCGAGCACAAGCCGGCCCATTCTTCTTGGTCAATCGTGACTAAAGGTGGTTATGACCACAAATTTGGGACTCAATTTAGAACTTATTTTGGATGAACCAGATAAGTTACCTCCCTTTTTTTCCCTTGTGGCCCTACTTGTTTGTCTAGATATCATCTATAATATGAAGTACACGTATTAGAGCATTGATATCCGTAAATCAAAGCCTCCTATTTTTAGCCTGAAGCAGTTTCTTAACGGTTACTACCCTTCAACATTTTAAATTAGATTTGAATTATTCCTAGTTGGTTATATTAATTTCTTATCTTGCCTACTTAGAATTGTTAAAAATTTATATTTTCCTTACTTGCTTACGTTTTATTTTATTGGATCATCAAAGTCATGTATAAAAAAAGAACACAGAGAGGGTCAAAACACATTCAATAGGTGAATATCAAACCACAAAACCTCGAAGCATACTACTAGTGCAACGTGAAGAACAATTCAGGACTTCACCAACCAAAGAAAGGTAAAAAAAAACTTTGTAAGTCAAATGCACGATGAGGCTCAAATTAGCAATTTTTATTTTGCCGAAATGGAGTGCGACAGTTTTTACAGAGGAACTCACTTATGTAGGAAAAACAAATCTGAATGTTACAAATGGTATCGAAATACAGACGAAATGTCCTACCCAAAAATAAAACGAAATACAGACCAAATGCACAGACTCACCAAGGTCCACAGTAAATTTTATAAGTTAAGGGGGGTAGAACTACACATTTGTTCATAGGAAAATCATACTGTCAGGGACGTTCTAGGAGGACGGTGGTAGTGTACATCACCTCTACTTAGAGGCAGCTGAACATAAACCTCATGAGCCTCCTGCTTATAGACATCCCCCCTGTCCCTATCGATCGCATAACATACATAGATGGTATCGATAACATTTTCCAACACATGAACAAAGCATCCTAATATTGACAATAGCAGCAGAAAAGCAATAACTGCCACAATGTATGCTTCTACTCCAAGAGTGCTGACTGCCTTTAGAATAGCACATGCCTGTTGAGCAATCATGAAAATTTGAATGAGGAGCATGCCATATGTTAATTGAATATGTTGAATAAAAATAGATTCTTGATTGAGGGACCATCACTTGATTTCATTTATTAGAATATGTTAAACTTCCGATTCTATTCATATTCATGATTAACTAGAAATTTCTCCATAGACACACAACTTAAGCACGAGGTTGAGTGCTTAACAGGCTGGCAGTATTAGATAGAAAATATACCCAAATGCATTTATAAACTTCATTCGGAAGAAAAACAAGACAAATGATACATCAATAGTTCAGCTTATTATGCGTGAATGCAAAAGTCAGCAACTCAGATTATGGTGAGTCCCTATAGGAAAAAGGCATAAGAAAAATAGATTTTATAATGGAAGTACTCACCACAATTGCGTATATCGCTGATAGGATGAAAATAATGCCAACAAGAATTCGCGTGGAGATGGTTTCAACAAAAGCGGCTGACAGAAGATTACGTCTCAGAAGCTCATATGTCATTTTAGCAGACGAGCAATACGCTTCACCAGTTATCGCAGCAAAGTTGATGGTGAACTTATTCAGAAAATCAATAGCAGATAGTAAGAAACTAGAACAACACCTGAGGAAGAGAATGACTACTCCATTAGAGCCATCTTCTCTCCTTGCACTATCAACAGATGCTCGGATAATTCGGACTACGCCAATAATCAGGCCAGAGAAACAAATTGTACCAAAGGAAGGACCAAATGCGTTCCTGCAGTTTTTGAGAATAAAATATTAATCAGAGCTACCAAAAGATAACTGTGTGAAATGATACCAAGCTCTCTTCAGCCCATATAAAAACAGGACATCTCGTAGCTCACATCAGCTGCAACTATGCAAGCATTCAGCAGACTAACATGCCTCATGATGGAAGAGTGAGGCGCCAGCCAACTCGTAATGTGTAAGTAACTTATGTGCATCTTGAGTAAGAAAAGTACTACAGTTAACAAATGAATCGAATAGGGCGATTATCTGAGCCTCCCTCAATCTACATGGAGGAGCTTTCTGCTGACTGAACAAGACATGTCCAATCAGAAAGCATGTGTTTCTAAGATGCCTAAGAACATAGAAAGAATACCTCCACTCCATTTAAAGCAAATAAAACAAATTTAAAAGCAGCCTAGAAAACAATGAAGACTGGTGACAACTCTTCTTTCAAATTTAAGCTTAGATAGTGAATTTACAAGTATAGGCTACAGAAAATTTTGACACAATGATGACCTATATTTAACAGCTCATTATAGTATCACATTGACCTATATTTAACAGATTATTCATCTCTCCTCTTCCATATTGAGATTGGGAGACAATTTTCCACCAGCTCTGTTTAGAGTTGCTTTTCATCCCATACTCATGGAGAACAAGGGGAATTCAGGTAAAAAATGGTACATAGTTAAATGATGCATTGACTTAATCATCATCATCATCATACGCCTTATCCCCTGGGGTCGGCGGCATGGATTATATACCATGTTTGACTCTTATTGGAATCAAAATGGTATAAAATCCATACAAAGAACCATAGTGGCAAGTTTTTATACCAGATGCCCTTCCCGACGCAACCCTTTGAAGAGGGGACGATGATAAGAAGATTCACCGTCATCATATTCATTATACATCTTTCCAAATATGTGGATTGGCTTCATGACATAATGGTTGCACATGAAAAATTAATATAGCCATCTTCCATCACAAAGCTGGTAACAATGAAAACCAGTATGCTTTTACATGGGAGCATGGATTCATGACATGATACATTGGCTTAATGAATAATCTTTTTTGATAGATGAATTCATGAATAATCAGAATAAATGATCTTGATATGCTTCATATGCACGAAATACCGAACAATATATCAGCAAAGTTTCAACCTCTGTTTGCTGCTTAACTTCAAATTTTTTATGCTAACTAGAGACTAATTGTACCTCCATTTATTGCAGTAGAGGCAACACACGTTTCGGAACCAATCTCCCCTCAACCATCAGTTATATTAGTTTCATATAATCCAGCAATCTCCAAGAAGTACAAAGACATTGAACTACATTATAAGAGAAAGAAGTACAGAACTGCACCTCACAGAACTGCGAATGATCCGGCCGGGGGCAGACTCCTCCTTGGCAAAATACCACTGTGCAATGGTCCCGCTAATCACATACGCCTGCGCCTCCACCATTGTCGCCGCAGACCAAATCATGGTGATAATCGCCAGCGCGAAGAAAGCCGGCACCCACCTATCCTGCTTCCAGGTGCAGTAGTAGCTCCCATCGGATCCCAGCTTAGCCACCACCTTCCCATTCTCCGGCGTATACACCAGAAACACGACAATGGGCACGAAATAAACAAGCAGCCCCAGACCGAGAAGCGGAAGAACCACAAACAACTTCAAATTATCAGTCAGAGCCTGGGCTCCGACCTGAATGATCCTAATGGTCAACTCAATGCGGTGCCAATTGGCGACAATGATCCAGACGAGGACGCCGATGATAAGGAAGACGAAGATGAGGACAAGGATTCGGTAGGCGAGCGGGAAGCCGTCTCGGCAGGAGGAGGAGACGGCGCAGGCGACGAACCAGAAGACGTTGACGAAGATGGGGATGAGGATGAAGAAAGGAAGCGAGACGTACACAATCTGCTTGGTGTAATGCCTGAGAGACCAAAGCAGGAAGAGCGCCAAGGGGGCGGCGAAAAGTACAGTGACGACCAGCGTCCAGACCCAAGTCCTTGACGAGAGAAGACGAAGAGCGCAAGCTGGCGAACTGGGTGAATGCGGCGGAGGAGGATCCCAGCTGGCAAGAGGAGGTGGTGGTGTTGTAGGAGAAGGAGGAGATGCGGGCGGCGTGGGAGTTGTGGTGGGCGATGGAGAAGATGCCGAAGGCGAAGGTGGCGAGGGAGAGAAGGACGAAGAGGCAGAGGAACGGGAGGTCGCGGAAGGGCCTGGGGCCGTGGTTGTAGATTATTTCCGGTAGTCGTTGGGCGTGGCGGTGGGGGAGTCGGGGTCGGAGGGCTTGGAGAGGAGGGGATGGGAAGGCGAGGAGGAGGGATCGTAGAGGGCGGGGATCTTGTATTCCTCGCCCCCTCCGGAAGTAGTGCTACTGCTCATCAGATCGCCGGAGATGGCTGCCGCCGGCGGCTGAGCTGGCTGGAGGTGTGGGAGTGGTTTGACTGGTTGGTTTGAGGGAGCAGGTTGGTGAGGGTGGTCTGGAGGTTGATGACGATAACAAAGTTACGGGATTATCCCTGGTCGGGCGGGGAATAGCGGCTTTGGTCTGAGTAAATTATAAAGTTAGATAGGGATATTGTGGGAATTGCAGGTGGAACATGAGCTTCAGGAGTTCGGACCGGTGCACGTGTGAGCAGTGAGCACATTAGGTTGTTACTCGCTGGGCCCAGGGTAGATATGGGTTTCCACGCCCAGACTAGGGGCCCATGTGAAGTCCAATTAGCTCTCTACATGAACAATAAAAGGCCCAATACATCACGATTACTAGGGATAAAAAAACTGTACAAGGCCTAGTAAGAAAGGCAATACGCAAAAATCCTCCTCCCTCGGTGCAAAATAGTCTAGCAGCATTTTAAAATGACTTATACTTACTAGCCGGTAAGGCCACGGAATTTTAAGCCTCTACTTATCCTTACACATGTACGTACATGAGGATCTATTGGCTGGTAGGCAAATCTAGTCATTTAATTTTGGATCCCTAATTCTTCAGATGCAGCCTACGGAGAAGTAATTTATTTTCTTTGCGTTTTGGGCTAGAGAGAAACCAAATGTATCTATTAAAGTCAAGTCGGACAGAGGAAGTATGAAATGACCAGATATTCTTAGAACATGTCCCGATTAGATTTGGATCATGAGAACGCATTGATGGGGCTGAAATCCGTGTCGTCAACCCTATACAAATGGAACAAAATGTTGATGACGATGATGACAGTTTTGATTTCAATTTTGCTCACAATCAATGTTGATGACGATGATGAAAGTAGGATGGAAAACTCTTCTGTATGAGCACTTTTATTCTACGCTCCTGTAAAGTAGGAGGATATTTTGAAGAATGCTCTAAACACTCAACAAATTTCTCCATTAGAATAGTGCCCATACTTGTTGTGATTGCTAGTAGTAATAAGAACAATAATAGAAAACGATTGTGAAATTAGGAAGTAGCTAAAGAATAGTTCGATATGGGCCTCACTTTAAGGGTGGATTAGTATGTTTGATGCGATAAGTGGATTAGTTGATGATCTATGTTTGCATGTTGGCAACTGAGTACTTTTTCACTATTAAAAGCACCAATTGATGCACCCCAAATTTTTGTTATTTACCCCTGATTTACATATTAATTAATCCCATAATTAAACTAATTAAGCATCCTAAAACTTGTAATTACCGCAGGCTAATCAGAGCAAAACAGGCAACTTGAAATTACTCCCCAATTTCGTGTCAACTTCCCATTCTGCCCCTTCATAATTCAGACCTCCTTTATTGTCTCCGAGGGTAATAAAGTCCAAAATAAAAACAAACACAACCCATTCCCCCCACAGGCGTCAGGCAGTCAGCTCTCCCACAGCACCAGCCTTCCAAGATCGCGTCTCTTCTCTCTGAAAGGGTCACCTATGCAGATTCTCTGGAGCCAGCCTCCTTCAAACAACCACTACAACTAAAGAAGGACTGCTCCTTTCTGCCATTGCCTTCCCCTAGTCAGATGATGGTCATGAATCTCTACGCTGCACTCGTCCCTGGAGTCTCAGACGAACTCTAAGTCCAGTTGCAATTGGCATCTTTGTGCGTTATCTTCAGCATGTATAGATGAGCCCCCAAATTCTTCTTTCAACGGCTCTCCAAAGCCACTTAAGCAGAGGTAAGACACTCCAGACGGAAGGTGCATCCTTGCCTTTTGACTCCCTCTTTTCCTCTCGTGTTTTAAAGGAGTTTGCCGCCTAACTCTTGTATGTTTCTGTTTGAGTTTTTTCCATATTACCTGGCGCCAAATTTAATATTCCCATATTAGCAGGTTTTTCCCGTGAAGACCTGGAATCTGGACTTGAAGTACCCAAAATGCCATTTCTTCTATTTTTTCGTGCTAATACTGTGCGAAGAGGCGTGTTGTGTACAACACGAAAAAAGTGTGAAGTTCTCCGGCGATATACATCGGCGACGTCACCGGCGACCGGCGAGTTCGAGCGGCGATTCAACCGGCGGAATACACGGACCTGTTCGAGCCTATTTGCGTCCCCCATCTCGATATCGAGCTGCCCCCCTGCTGGATTTCGACGACACGACTGAGGGAGAGTGGACAAAGGCGGCGATTTGAAGCGAATACGCCGGGATTTCTGATCTTCAACCTTCTGAGCTCCCCCGCGG
Organism: Houttuynia cordata; assembly: GCA_039654745.1. Classification (NCBI taxonomy): domain Eukaryota; kingdom Viridiplantae; phylum Streptophyta; class Magnoliopsida; order Piperales; family Saururaceae; genus Houttuynia; species Houttuynia cordata. Next base: position 22,542,589 of record CM077504.1, read on the forward strand.
CTCCCTCCACCTGCATGCAACCGGCGGATTGACCGGATTGAGCTTCGGTTGACGGCGAGGAAGACTGTGAAAGGCACCTGCGAGGAAATACACACATACAGACGACTAAACTGCGGTAAGTTACAACAATCCTTACTGATTTTAGTTTCATAAGGTCCGACATTTGAATTTTAAATTTTTACTATGAACTATAAAGTCGTGTCTGTAACATACACGACTTTGTATTTAGTCGTGTACGCGACGACACGACTTTTATCTTTTCGTGTTGCACTAAGGAGACTTTTCTACTGACCACTATACCTCACTCCTTGCAGATGGATAAAAAAAGAGATGAGTCTATGGAGGAAATACCATCGGAAGAGGAGGAGGATCATGATTTTGTCTTGGCACCTCGACAGCGAAATCAGAGGGGCAGGAAAAGGAAGGCTCTGATGGACCGACCAGTGAAGAGAACATATAATGCACGACCGGCGCTAAAGACGTGTTGTCAACCGGGAGTGATGAAAAAGTGTGCGGCCCTCCTACAGCGTCACCAAAGATGTGCCCAAGTGATCAAAGATGCTGGTTTCGCTGTCATTTTTGAAGGTGAGGACGTAGTTGTATCTCAGAACCTCCTTGACCATTTGGTCAGGTACTGGGATGAGTCGGCGAAGGTCTTCAATATCAAGGGTAGGAAGCTACATTTCACAGAGGAAGATGTTGCGCTTATCACCGAATTGCCCGCAAAGGGCGAAAGAGTTGAGGTCCTCCCCTCCTTGACACGCCGACCGGAAGGTCAATTCTTCAGAAAGTACTTCGCCGCGAGGAGAGCGGAAATTCCACACATTGAGGAAATCATAGACAAGCTTAGCGCAGGCGAACTGAAGATGGAAGAGGAGGACATTGCGAGGATGATCATCTGCCTCCTCTTCTGCACGGTGCTGTTTCCACACAGCACTAGAGCGGTTCATCCCTCTTTGTACCGTTACATTGACGACCTCCCAAGATTGAGGTCATACAATTGGGCTGGGGCTATACATAAGATGTTGGTTTCTGGTATAACCCATACCAGCAGACTAGTGGGTGCGAGATCGCAAGGAGAGTGCCTGGGCGGTGGATGCCTAAATGGCGTCGCATATGTCCTTCAGGTATGTAGCATTCATAGTCTTCGATCGGAAAAAAGTCTTATACAATACCACTATATATATAGTCGTGTATTATACAACACGACTATATTTATAGTCGTGTATGATGGAACACGACTAGGTATATAGTCGTGTTCTTTACGACACGACCATAGTTCAATTCGTGTTCAACTTATAGTCGACTAAGGCAACCGCGCATTGTAATAATGTTTTCATCTGTTTACTATGCAGATTTGGTTTTTCGAGCACACAACAATCTTCCATCCTGTCATGGGCCCTACCAGCCCACGGGCGAAAAGGTGGCCAGGAAGTGGGGCCCTCATTACAGAGGTGAAGAAAGGTGCACAGAAGAAGCACCGTATGGCCGACTATTGGACGGGAGTGTTCCACAATCTTCAAGTAGGGGAGGAACTCGTCGACGTAATCAGCCCCATGGCCGGAGAGGCATCTCTCCTTGCTTCGTCAACCTCAGGGGCCCCTCCTCCACGACGGCTGAGGCCGGAGAGGCCGGAAATCAAGAGGACTCCCAACCAACCTGCCTCCACTTCCTCGAGGACGGCTGCCCAGTCCACTGCAACTGCAATGGGGCGATTGGAGGGTGCGCTTCAGGGCATACAGTCACTAATTGAGATAGCTCTGTCTTCGTATGAGGAGATGGGCAGGAGAGTCGGACCTCTGCGAGAGATTCTCCACTCTATGAAGGCCTCTGCCGCCTCAGCGTCAATGCTGTTAGAAGGTCAGATCTTTGAGCATCCGAAGGAGGAGATGACTGAAGAGCCAACGAAGGAGCCAAAGAAGCGGCCCCAAATGGAGCCAAAGAAGTCACCGGTGCATGAGATGGAGCCAAAGAAGCGGCCCCAAATGGAGCCACAGAAGTCATCGGTGCATCAGATGGAGCCAAAGAAGCGGCCCCGTGACAAGGAGCATAAGAAGAACACTCCGATTGGTATGCGGACAAAGGAGCTGGCAAGGAAGTCACATCTGGATTCGACGAAATGGGGTAAAGGTAAGTTGTAGACGATTATTTATTTTTTCGTGCCCCATGGTACACGACTATTATATTTGTCGTGTTTAATGATCCACGACTATGTGGTTTATCGTGTTTCATACAACACGACTATATTTTTTATCGTGCTGCTACTACTGACATGAATAAGTAAAATGTCATTTTAGCTCCCATCAAACGCGCGGATGAGGAAGACAAGATTGAACGGGCTACAAAGAGATCCTCTGCCAAGTTGTTTTTGAAGAAGCTCCAACCAGAATTCAACGAAGATATGGAGCGTGCAGAAGTCGAGTCCCGTCCGACGTACAGACGGGACCTATTCCCCCCTGGTGTAGTGGTAAGGAAGCGAATGAGGACTATCTCCGACAGGGAATTACAGAGGATTAGGGAAGATGACCATATTGATCATTTAAAATTAAACCCTTGCAAGTGCACAAGGCAATTGTACTACAGTGAGTATGGAAAGGGTTGTCGAACCTCAGGGACGGATTAATATTCTACCAAATTCAAGAGAAAAGCAGCAGTTTTTAATTAATCTAGAGAAAAGCAATGAACTTTAATTAAACTAAGCTGAGATTAATCAATAGGAGAAGTACCAAGGCTTTGAATCCACCACAATAGACTAGTGTATCGTCTCTCTCTCTCTTTTGAATTCAGATTTCCAGTTGGCTAGTGTATTCCTCTCGGACATACACTTGTCAATTCAAATTATAGTGCCCTCCTCTCGGATGTAACACATAAATCTATTAAAACATGGAACTGTGATCTATCTCTCTCGAGTATAAACCAATGAGACTTTATTAATATGTAACACTTCAGAGCCCTTACGTTCCTCTCGGACACGCAAGTGCTCTTTCAGATTGAAATCCACAAAGATCCACTCTTGTCTCTCTCGAGTACAAAGAATAAACTCTAATGAATTAACTTTTATTGCATAACAAAGATTCATACACCAACTAGAATAAAAACATAATATGAGAGAAAGAAACAATACAACCAATCAGTTGGGTTTCATCTACGCCTTGGAAGAGAGTCTAGCCAAGCATGGGAAGAGAATCCATCAACAAGTTCTTCATCTTCTTCTTCTTCTTCTTCTTCTTCTTCTTCTTCTTCCTTTGCTCTAGCCTCCAAGGACTCCAAAAGAACTCAAAACTCTATTCTTGCATACCCAATACGTTCTCCCTTAAGGCATATATATAGGGGTGAAGGAAAGCCCTCAAATCCCCTTCCAAATCCGAGTCAAAATAGGGTTAAATTGCGGTTTCCGTATGCACCGATCGATCGCCCGTATGCACCGATCGATCGTTTTAACGAAGCCGTTTTCCTTTGTTAATTACTCCCGATCGATCGTATTGCGAACGATGCCGGACGAAGCCGATCGATCGTTTTTACTGTCTTCAAAACTTTGCGCAAATCCAAAAATTCCAGTAGATACGGTCGATCGTTTGTGTGTCCGATCGATCGTAGACAGGATCGATCGCGTAAAGGTTGCGATCGATCGTTTCTACTGTCCGGAAACTTTCAAATAGCTATAACTTTTTGCTCCGAACTCCGAATTGCGCGTGGTTGGTGGCGTTGGAAAGCTGACTCCTTGAACTTTCACATGAGACTTGAATCAGTCCAATCCGATATTTGTACACGGAGTTATGATAATTTGACCATTGAAGTCCGTTTTCGCCATATTTTTGCATCTTTGCTCTCATTTCCTACAAAACCAAAAACTATATTAAAGTAGTAGTTATTCTAATCAAACACTAGCATAAATATAAGTTTAGGAGATAATATAATGTATATTTCATGTATAGATCACACCCCCAAACCTAGATTTTGCTAGTCCCTAGCAAAACAAAACAAAACAAAATCAAACAAAGTAAGGAACTAATGCATAAAAATAAACACCACTTTCGTAGGGAACACGATTGCATTGAGCGTATGCAACAAGCCGTTAAACCTCTAGGTGTCCCTAGTAGGACGAGTGTTGTCTCGTGAGGGTTTGCAGCCATGCTACCCACAAACATGTATTTATTAAACTAATTAACCTAAGTGAAGAAACAAAGCAAAAATTAAAACATTACAAAACAAGCAAACCTATTATCCCGACAAATGCACACTACAATGCTTAAGAAAATCAACCACATGTACTTGGTTCATAATCAACAGGAATATAGAAGCCCTCAAGTAAGTGGTTTTATTCCACACTTTCATCTTGGAAATTTCTGCTCAAATATTATATAGCATGATAATGTAAATAGTAAAAGTGTAGAACATTGTAGCAATACATTCTAAATTTCTGTTTTATACAGATCCAGTGTTACCCATTAACCAAAGAACATCAGAATCTACATAGTCATCGTAATCTTTAGGTTCATGATAGCACAGATCTGCGCGCCTCCTTCGGGTCCAACATTCTAGATTTGAGAGGATAATACACCACAGACTTTTTTTTTTTTTTTTCTTTTTTTTTTTTTCGCTAGGACTGTGTAAGGCCTGACTTCAAGATGTTTAGGTTTAGCAATGACTCAGGCCAATGACTCCCAGCCAGTTGGCTTAGGGCATTAGGTATTAAGAGACCGCTTCGGGCCCGAGCATCAGCCTAAGTTAATCCTATAAAGTCAAGCAGCCCCTTTTCTTTCATTTTGTTTTCATTTTTTTCGCATTTTTTCATTTTCAGCACATATTTTCAGCACATCTTTATTTTGTCCAGGCTGTATTATACTCTCAACCTATTTCCGGTTCCAATCCCTTGCCATAGCCAAGAAAATGGTCTATCATGATCTTTTAAGCTCAACAGACAACTACACATCATCCAATGACTATGACTAAAGACATCCCACTGTAGATTAGCATTCAACAAATCTCTAGATGGTATTACTTTATGTACTAGTGTGTGTAAGTGAATTTTCTTAGTTCAAGCACCTGTTCCAAGAGGACTGTAACAGAAAGATATGCTCAGTTAAGTGTATCTATCCTCCAGTATACTTACTCACACTTCCAATGTAAATTAATCTCCTAAGAATTATAGCATGCATCATTACGGGATAAACTATCAAAACTTAAGAAAAAGTACTAACAAGTAACTTGAAAAAAACTACTCAATTTTATTTTCAATTTCTTTTTCTGATTTTACAATGAAGCACATCCTCTCCCCCAAACCTAATACAAGCATTGTCCTCAATGCACAACAAAAGATAAAAAAAACAATGATCAGAGATAAGTAAAGGAGAGAAGAGGAAGGAAAACCACCAGAAAAGAAAGGACTAAGAGTCCTGGTCGTCGCCATCGCCATCGTCCGTAGGAGGGAAACGCCAATCATGGAGAAAGTCAACAATAGAGTCTAGGCGTAACGTGATAGCATTTTGGGACTCTTGATTTGCCTGCTGGGTTGCAAGAATCTGTTGCTGTGTAGCCCGAATCTCCTGCACATGGCCAGTGAGATCAGTGATCTGCTGCTGAATAGATTCCCAAGGAGGCGGCTGAGTAGGCTGACTCGGAGGTGGCGCGGCCTGCTCCTCAGCACGGCGAGCCTGTGGCCAAGCATGTATACGTGTGTGGGCGATCATACGGTTAAAGGCGTCAACTCCAATCGGACCCAGTCCACGAGATAAACGTGCATGCTCTGGAAAACGGACCCCACTGGTCTGGAATATGCGCTCAAGAATGAAAGGATACGGTAGCCGTTCATCCTTTCTCCCCACCATCATCTGCTTCATCCGCCCAAAGACGAATGAAGGTAAATCAAGGTCGCCCCGCCTAGCCTCGTCGCCGAATACATATAGTAGCTCAGTCATCGTGCCGTCAACTTTCTCCTTCCTGGCGGACCATACATCATGCTGGAAAATAAGAAAGGCAAATCTGAACTCCGGTAACATGCTGATGGCCTGGAGATAAGTGGTCAGGTAAGGTCCTATGGGCGACCCTGTCAAGCGACCCGTAATAATGCGAGGCATGGGAAGTTGATAACCACTGAAATCTGGATGCCGAATGGTACCTCGCTCGCAGCCCATAACTCGAGCTATGTCAGCAGCCCGGATGCGTAAAGGAGTGCCACCCACCATACTGCGAATGGCAACTTGTTCATGATCCTCGTGGTCGTCAATAGTGCCATTCAAATAGAACTCTCTGACGGCGTCCTCGTGCACCAGGTGCGGCACATTCCCCGTCGTAGAAGCAATACGGGTGAAGTAATGCACCCAGTCCGGCCGAGTCTTTATCCAGCTTTGGGTCGGTAGATCAGGAATATTTGGATTTAGGAGAACCTGACGCTCATATTGAAGTGGCCGTGGTGGTGGAGTAGCAGTAGGTGGAGGTGCAGGGGTGGAAGCAGCATGTCGTGAAGTCGAAGCTTCACTCCTAGGGCGTTTGTGAGCAGAGGATTTCTGAGGCATCGTTCCTGAAAATCAAAGGTCATAATAAAAACCCTTATGAAGATAACTAATGCACAAAGAAGTATAGATCATCAGCACAGCAGGCATATCACAAATAATAGCATAGGAAAGCACGTTGGCGCTGTTTTTTTTTTTTTTTTTTTTTTTTTTTTTTGAAAAATAAAAAAAATAATAAACAAAATAAAAAAAAAAAAAAAAATAAGTAAAAATCGGAGATAGCAATCATGAACATGCAATGGAATCAGCAATCAAAAGTATGCATGAGAAAAATCGAAAATCCGGTATATCTCACTTTCGGAAATTTTTGTTTTTTTTTTTTTTTTTTTTTTTTTTTTTTCGATTGAAAAACAGTACTGTTCACGCACAAAAATCATCAGATTTGGCGAAAATGATGACAATCAAAGGCTGAACTCATACACAAGTATCACAATAATCAATTTAAGAGCAAGTATGAGACAGATTTCAAAAGTACCTAACAAAAACTAAGAAAAATCAGTTTTTTTTTTTCGTTTCGGCTTACCGGAAGAAAAGCTTGGGATTGCGATGAAAAGAGACGGAAAGCTCGAAAACGGCCACCGGAAATGGATTCTCCGTGCAAAACTTCGTCGGGGGCCGGAGTCTTAGCTCAAACGGGGGTCGGAGGCGGCGGTGGCGAGCGAAAATAGGTTTCGGTCGCCGCCGCGCAGGTTTTTAAAGACGAAGAAGACGACCCGCGATCGATCGCACAAAAAAAAAACGATCGATCGTTTTAACCGATGATGATCGGCGCCCGTCAGATCACAGATGAACGGCGTTGATGATCTGCAGATACGATCGTATTGCGATCGTAGTACGATCGATCGTATTTACTGTTTTAACATTTTTTTTTTTTTTTTTTTTTTTTTTTTTTTTTTTTTAAACAAAGAAGATGAAAAGGGAAGAATACACCTGATTACGTGGGTTGCCTCCCACCAAGCGCTAAGTTTAACGTCTTCAGCCAGACGTTGATCCATGCTCATGCTGTACTTGTTGAACCAGCAAAATATACCGGCATCTCATCCTGGTCACCAACTGCCTCCAAATAAGGTTTCAAGCGATGGCCATTTACTTTGAATGTGCTCCCATCTTTTGGATTTCGGATCTCAACAGCACCATGTGAAAACGCTTCGGTCACAGTAAAAGGTCCAGACCACCGAGTGCGAAGTTTCCCAGGGAATAAGTGCAGCCGAGAGTTATAGAGCAACACCTTCTGATCAGGCTGAAAGGATTTCCTGGAAATCATCTTGTCATGAACCGCCTTAGTTCGCATTTTGTAGAGCTTGGCATTCTCATATGCATCAAGGCGCATTTCCTCTAATTCACTCAGTTGGAGCTTGCGCTGTTCACCGGCCTTATCCATGTCGAAGTTGTAGGCCTTAATAGCCCAGTAAGCCCGGTGCTCCAACTCAACAGGTAAGTGGCAAGCTTTGCCATATACCAATCTATACGGAGACATGCCAATCGGGGTCTTGAAAGCTGTCCGGTAGGCCCATAATGCATCATTGAGTCTCAAGGACCAATCTTTTCTGTCGGGGCGAACCGTCTTCTCGAGAATCTGCTTGATTTGGCGATTGGAGACCTCTACCTGGCCACTGGTCTGAGGATGATATGGTGTGGCAACCTTGTGGGTGACGGAATATTTCTTGAGAAGAGCTTCAAATGACCTGTTACAAAAGTGAGAACCTCCGTCACTAATGATAGCTCGAGGAGTTCCAAACCTGCTGAAAATGTTAGTTTTCAGAAATTCCAGCACAACTTTATGATCATTGGTCCTAGTGGCAACAGCTTCAATCCACTTAGACACATAATCCACAGCAACAAGAATATATGTATGACCAAAAGATGGCGGAAAAGGTCCCATGAAATCGATACCCCATACATCAAATAAATCAATAATCAATATAGGTTGTAGAGGCATCATATTCCTTTTAGACAAGGCTCCCAATTTTTGACACCTATCGCAAGATTGACAATAAGCATGGGCATCTTTAAATAGAGTTGGCCAATAAAAACCACTTTGAAGTACTTTGGCCGCAGTTTTCTTACCACCGAAGTGTCCACCACAGGCCCGAGAGTGACAAAAAGATAAAATGCTATGAAACTCACTCTCTGGAACACATCGTCTTATGACTTGATCCGCACATATCTTAAATAGATCAGGGTCATCCCAATAGTAATGTTTGACTCGTGAGAAAAACAAGTCTTTGTCATGTTTAGTCCAAAAGGTGGGGATTTGACCCACAGCAAGATAATTCACGATATGTGCATACCAAGGTGGAGCAGTAGTTGAGACAGCAAAAAGCTGCTCATCAGGGAATGAATCCCTCAGAGGGTCATGGCTGTGCAAATCAGGAATAGGAATTCTGGATAGATGATCAGCCACAACATTCTCAGAACCCTTTTTATCTTTAATTTCAAAGTCAAACTCCTGAAGAAGTAAGATCCAACGAATCAGCCTTGGCTTGGCATCCTTCTTGGAAAGGAGGTACCGTAAGGCCGCATGGTCAGAAAAAATGATGATCTTACTACCCAGGAGGTATGACCGGAACTTATCTAATGCAAACACAACAGCAAGCAACTCTTTTTCAGTGGTAGTATAATTCAATTGAGCATCAGTGAGCGTCTTGCTCGCATAATATATAACATGAGGAATCTTGTTAAGGCGTTGGCCTAACACTGCCCCTACAGCAAAATTAGAGGCATCGCACATGATTTCGAAGGGCAGTGTGTAGTCAGGGGGCTTAATAATGGGGGAACTCGAGAGGAGGGTTTTTAATGTGGTAAAGGCCGTTTTGCAAGAATCATCAAATTCAAATGGCACGTCCTGACCTAAGAGGTGACAGAGTGGACGTGATATCTTACTAAAATCTTTGATAAATCGGCGATAAAACCCGGCATGGCCAAGGAAAGACCGTATTTGCTTCACTGAGGTAGGAGGTGGTAAATTAGCAATTAGGTCAACCTTGGCCTTATCAACCTCTATACCCCTTTTTGATATAACATGTCCAAGCACAATCCCCTGTTGAACCATGAAATGGCTCTTTTCCCAACTTAACACTAAGTTTGTTTCCTCACATCTTTTTAAAACCATAGTAAGGTTATGCAAGCATTTATCAAAACAAGTGCCAAATACCGAAAAATCGTCCATAAAAACTTCCAAAAATTTATCAATCATATCAGAAAAAATGGACATCATGCATCGCTGAAATGTAGCAGGGGCATTGCAAAGACCAAAAGGCATCCTTCGGTATGCAAATGTACCGAAGGGGCATGTAAAAGTCGTCTTCTCCTGATCCCCTGGAAAAACTGGCACTTGATTATATCCTGAGTACCCATCTAAAAAGCAATAAAACTCTTGGCCCGCTAGTTTCTCTAGGATTTGGTCAATGAATGGAAGAGGGAAATGATCCTTACGGGTATTGGAGTTCAGTTTCCTATAATCAATGCATACCCGCCAGCCCGTGGTTTCTCTTATTGGCACAAGTTCACCCTCTGAGTTTGGTTTCACCGTGATGCCTGATTTCTTAGGGACGACCTGGATGGGGCTCACCCACTCGCTGTCAGAGATAGGGTATATGATACCTGCATCTAGGAGTTTCACTATCTCTTTCATCACCACCTCTCTCATGTGAGGGTTCAACCGTCTCTGCCCCTCCCTAGAAGATTTAGCCTGGTCCTCCAGGTGTATGCGATGCATGCACACAGAGGGGTCTATACCCCGGAGGTCAGCTACTGTCCATCCTATAGCTCGCCGGTGTGTGGTAAGGATCTCCAACAACTGGGCTTCCTGGTCACTAGATAGACTTGAGGAGATAATCACAGGAAGGGTGTCATTAGGACCCAGAAAGGCATATTTCAACGAGCTAGGTAGGGTTTTCAGATCAAGTGTGGGAGGAGACTCTATGGAAGGTTTGAGTGGTGGAGAGGTGGACACAGGCAGAGGGTCGGGGTGGGGTCTCCATGGGATATGGTCAGGGTGTAAGGCAGCCACTAAATGGTGATGGACCTCTTCAAGGTCAGGTGTGCCCTCATATGTATCAATCCAGTCATAGAAAAGGGTGTGCTCGAGGGCATCCTTAAGCACAGCAAATGGGAGGTATTCCTGGACCAGGTCATCTAGGTCGTCAACCATAAGGCATTCAACTTCACTCGAGGGTTGTTGGGAAGCACTAAAGATGTTTAATTTAACTTTCATGTTCCCGAATGAGACGTTCATGAGACCCGACCTACAATTGATGGTGGCATCAGCGGTAGCTAGGAAAGGCCGGCCAAGGATAACAGGAATTTGGGACTTGGAGTTGGCAACAGGTTCCATGTCTAGAACGACAAAGTCAACAGGAAAGTAGAACCGGTCAACTCCGACAAGAACGTCTTCTATAATACCTCTAGGTCTGCGAATGGATCGATCTGCTAACTGCAGGGTGACTGAGGTGGGCTGCAACTCTCCTAGGCCAAGTTGTTGATAAACTGAGTATGGGAGGAGATTGACACTGGCGCCGAGATCTAAGAGGGCTCTGCTAATGGTATGGTCACCTATGACAATAGATATAACAGGGGTTCCCGGGTCCTTGAATTTAGGTGGCACATCACTGGTTAGTAAAGAGCTGACTTGGTTGGTCAAAAAGACCTTTTGGGTGACATGGGATTTGGTTTTTCTCTTTTGGGTACACAGGTCTTTCAGGAACTTGGCATACGCAGGTACTTGTTTGATGGCATCTAAGAGGGGAAGATTGACCTTAACCTGCTTGAACACCTCTAACATTTCCTCCATTCGTTGGTGGGACTTACTAAACGGGGAGGGTTGGTTGAGGCATTGGGGGAAAGGGGCCCTAGGGATATAGGATGTATCCTTTGTGGGTTCCCGAGGGGCTTCCTGTTGCGGTGAGAGATTAACAGGGTCAGGCATAGTAGGAGTGGATTGGTTCTGTTTCTCAAGGAGAGTGTCCTCACTCGCAATAGGTGGGTCCCTAACCTGATTGTCCACTTGTTTTCCATTTCTTAGGGTAGTAACGGCTTGCACCTGCTCATTTGGATAATGGGAACCTTCAACGGCGAACTGGCCTCTAGGGTTCTGCTGTGGTTGGCTAGGCAAGGTTCCTACTTCCCTACGGTTCATAGATTGGGCCAGCTGTCCTAACTGGGTTTCTATTTTGGAAATGGATTGTGTATGGGAATGGACAAGCTGGGCCTGGGTTCTTAGCTCACCTGTCAGCTCTCTATGTTTGGTTTCTAACTTGGCGTCCACCTTGGCTTCCATCGCATTAAAAGCTGAGAGGAGGGTAGATTGGGTGGCTAGCAATTGGCTCATCTGATCTTCAAAGGATGGCTTCTTATTGGTTTGGCCAAAGGAAGGATTGGTGGCTGGTTGGTAAGACTGAGTTGGGTTTTGGATTTCGGGTCTTGGGGCCTGATTGAAAGTGGTCCCTTGGTTAGGCTGTTTCCAGGCGAAATTGGGATGATTTCGCCACCCCGGGTTGTAGGTATTTGAATAGGGGTTATTAGTTCTAGGGTAGCCTTGTGCAAAGTTGGCTTGCTCCTGTACAAGATCAGGATACTGGGAAGCTGAAGGGCAGTCAACTACAGTGTGCATGGGGCTGGCACAGATGGCACAGGCATCGTGAGAGATAGGGGTCTGAGAAGGGAGCTGTGAGAAAAAATGGTCAAATCTCTCGGTCAGTGATGCCACTTGGTGTTCTAAACTGTTGGTGGGCTTAACATCATACATGCCTCCCCTTGAGGCACTCCTACCCGGCAGATGGCCTTCAGTTCTGTAGAGGGTGGCACTATGTAGAGAATTTTCACTTAGGTCCTCTAGTAGGTCCCAGGCATCATCAGGGGTTTTTTTCATGAATGTGCCTCCACAGGAGGCATCAATCAGGGTCTTGTGCTGGTCGCACACACCCTCATGAAATCGCTGCACTAGCTGCCACTTGGGCACATCATGGTGGGGACAGGATCGGAGGAGGGATTTCATTCTTTCCCAACTTTCATGGAATTGCTCATTTGGTTGCTGGGTAAAAGTAATGATTTCGTTGCGGATCTTATTAGTCCGCCCCACAGGAAAGTACTTCTTTAGGAATTCAGCTTGTAGTTCCTCCCAAGTAGAAATAGAGTTATGTGCAAGGGAGTAGAGCCATTCCTTGGCCCTGTCTTTTAAAGTGAATGGGAAAAGTCTAAGGCGCACCTGGTCATCCGATAATGTGAGTTTGAATGTGGTGTTAACCTCCAAGAAATTTTGGAGATGCCTATAAGGATTCTCATTAAGTTGGCCGTGATAAGTGGGCAGCATTTGGATGATGTTTGGTTTGATTTCAAAATTGGCCACGGTAGCAGGTAGTAGGATACAGGAAGGGGAGGTGTAGGCTGTTGGACGGTAGTAATCTTGCAGGGTTCGGGCATGGGGGATTAATGGATCCTGGTTTAGACCAGTACCATCCCCGAGGTTCATGTTGTTCGCCATATGTTGGATTTCAGGAATTGATTGTCTAGGAGTTCTCAAAATTCTGTAGAGTCGCTCAGGATCAGGGTCAAAAGCTAGGTCGGGGTTTAGGGAACGACGACCATGCATGCACAAATAAAATCAAGCAAAACCTGTGCAGTCCTAATAGCGACAACTAGCAAACATCAACCCTAGATAGCGACAACTAGCAACCTAATAGCGACAACTAGCACGTCATGCAATCCCACAAAGAAAAGGAAAACACCAAGCACCCAAATTTATTCTAAAAGAGGGTTAAGAGAATGCAAACAGTGGGAAGGGATGGCCCTTCCAACGATGACGAAAATCTGCGTCCTCTCTTAATCCTGCAAAAAGGAAGAAGAATGAAATTATGCTACTGAGAGTAAATCTAAATTTAATGAAACTACTCTAAAACTAACTATGCTAAGAATTTAGTAAACTATTGTGCCGTCCCCGGCAACGGCGCCAAAAACTTGATCATTTAAAATTAAACCCTTGCAAGTGCACAAGGCAATTGTACTACAGTGAGTATGGAAAGGGTTGTCGAACCTCAGGGACGGATTAATATTCTACCAAATTCAAGAGAAAAGCAGCAGTTTTTAATTAATCTAGAGAAAAGCAATGAACTTTAATTAAACTAAGCTGAGATTAATCAATAGGAGAAGTACCAAGGCTTTGAATCCACCACAATAGACTAGTGTATCGTCTCTCTCTCTCTTTTGAATTCAGATTTCCAGTTGGCTAGTGTATTCCTCTCGGACATACACTTGTCAATTCAAATTATAGTGCCCTCCTCTCGGATGTAACACATAAATCTATTAAAACATGGAACTGTGATCTATCTCTCTCGAGTATAAACCAATGAGACTTTATTAATATGTAACACTTCAGAGCCCTTACGTTCCTCTCGGACACGCAAGTGCTCTTTCAGATTGAAATCCACAAAGATCCACTCTTGTCTCTCTCGAGTACAAAGAATAAACTCTAATGAATTAACTTTTATTGCATAACAAAGATTCATACACCAACTAGAATAAAAACATAATATGAGAGAAAGAAACAATACAACCAATCAGTTGGGTTTCATCTACGCCTTGGAAGAGAGTCTAGCCAAGCATGGGAAGAGAATCCATCAACAAGTTCTTCATCTTCTTCTTCTTCTTCTTCTTCTTCTTCTTCTTCTTCCTTTGCTCTAGCCTCCAAGGACTCCAAAAGAACTCAAAACTCTATTCTTGCATACCCAATACGTTCTCCCTTAAGGCATATATATAGGGGTGAAGGAAAGCCCTCAAATCCCCTTCCAAATCCGAGTCAAAATAGGGTTAAATTGCGGTTTCCGTATGCACCGATCGATCGCCCGTATGCACCGATCGATCGTTTTAACGAAGCCGTTTTCCTTTGTTAATTACTCCCGATCGATCGTATTGCGAACGATGCCGGACGAAGCCGATCGATCGTTTTTACTGTCTTCAAAACTTTGCGCAAATCCAAAAATTCCAGTAGATACGGTCGATCGTTTGTGTGTCCGATCGATCGTAGACAGGATCGATCGCGTAAAGGTTGCGATCGATCGTTTCTACTGTCCGGAAACTTTCAAATAGCTATAACTTTTTGCTCCGAACTCCGAATTGCGCGTGGTTGGTGGCGTTGGAAAGCTGACTCCTTGAACTTTCACATGAGACTTGAATCAGTCCAATCCGATATTTGTACACGGAGTTATGATAATTTGACCATTGAAGTCCGTTTTCGCCATATTTTTGCATCTTTGCTCTCATTTCCTACAAAACCAAAAACTATATTAAAGTAGTAGTTATTCTAATCAAACACTAGCATAAATATAAGTTTAGGAGATAATATAATGTATATTTCATGTATAGATCACATATACGGAGAATGGTGGAGGAGCAGGAAAGAAGGAATAGGTCCCCTCAGCCGAAAGCCGACTCCGAACAAACTATATCCGATCGACAAGCGACCTCTATCATCGATGAGGTCATCTCTTCCTTACAGCAGTCGAATATCGAAACCGTCAAGGAAGAGGTGAAGGAGGATGTGAAGGACGGGGATGTCGACGAGGAGGAGGTGAAGGCGGATGTTCTGGAGAAGGAGGGGGGAGGAGGAGGAGGAGCCGAAGGAGGAGGAGGTGCAGGCCGACGAAGAGGCGATGGAGGAGGAGAAGACGGAGGAGGTGAAGGAAGAGGAGGCTGAGGAGGAGGAGGCGAGGGAGGAGGAGGAGGTGGCGGAGGGCACTGGCTTAACCGCATCCCAGCCTGTTGACGTCGATGTCCTCCTAACCCCTCAAAAGTGTAAGTCTGTAATTGCACTCCCCGACAACTATGCCGATTTGGAGTTATGCTTCGACATGGGGGTATTGTTAGAGCGGGATAGAGTGGCAATAGATGGATGGATCGCCAATCCGAGGAAGGCATATCCAATCCCAACGCTATGTGATGACGACTATGTATCCCTCCTACAAACAACAGAAATAAACACCAATGTAAGTAAACCTATGCTCCTCATATGTTTTTGTTGACGTAAAGTCGGTATTCGAAGACACGACTTTGCGCATAGTCGTGTCTTCGCAACACACGACTATACGCATAGTCGTGTCTATCGAAGACACGACTATCATAAAAATCGTATATATAGAATAATCGACTTTTAATTAGAAGTTGTATATTGCCTTACTTCGAGTGTTATGACTCCTGTGGATGTTTTTCCATAGGTTATAGATGCGTTTTTAAGTCTGTTGAGCCAGCGCAATGAGAGAAACCGGATGAAATATCCGTGGGCATTTTTTGGTTGCCACGCATTCAAAGAGATATTCGACAATGTAAGTGTTCCCTGCATAAGGAGTGATAAGTAATTAAGTATGATATTACGAGCATCGTTGTCTAACTCTCTTGCGGTTTCGCAGGAGCACCAGGAAGGAGGAAATAATGCCAAATTGGTTAAAAAGCTCGGGAGGATGCTCGACGGCTTGAACAGGAACATGTTCTACGCATTTTTCCCAATCCGCACCGGCTCCCACTTCTGCCTCGTGTATGTACATTTCCCGCACTGTGTATGGCGCTTCTACAACCCGCTGTCTGGAAGATCCCAATTATATCCGCATCACAGAAAAGCTGCTGACAAATTCACACAGTTCATGAACGTTGTGATGGCAGGCAAGCTGGGATGGTTTAGTTTGCTAGACTGGAAGATGACTCAGATAGCCAAAGCGCCGTGGCAACAGAATTCGAAAGACTGTGGCATCTTCATCATGATGTACGTCGCGCACTTGACGCCCAATGTCAACCCACCGGAGTTTGATCAGTCGACAATTACACGACTGTGGCGACCAGTCATCGCTTCAACCTTGATTCGGGGGGTTATTAACAGCGAGTTTGACGACGATTCCGGACAAGGCACAAAAGATGCCGTCACAGTTGCGGGTTTTATGCGGCTTCCGGATAAAGAATAAATTGGATTTCATTTTATTCACATTATTTTATTGTACAAAGTGCATTCGCTGTAAATACCGTATTCTTTCAAAAAATTCGAATTCCTTTTTGACACCTTGTTGTACAGTTCTGTTTCAAATAATTCCAATTCTTTTTTTGAGGCATACCAGATGTAGACAACATATCGCAAGCATGACTTTGAATACGGCCTTCATACAACACGACTACGTATATAATCGTCTCCAATGGAGCACGACTTTATATATAGTCGTCTTTCACAATACACGACAGTATAGATAGTCGTGTCGAAAGATTGTTTTTCATTTCTGATTTTCTTTATCTTTACAGGCGTACATTTCGATAGAAGTTAATATGCGTTATACAAGAATTTGACTACATCCTAAGTGAAGAATTGTCACGCCCAGAAATCCCATACCTCGATCGGAGTGCGGAAGCCAATCAATGTAATACATTTCGAGGTAGAGATCCCGGGCGCGAGACCGAACAATCGATTTACCCACCGATTACAATCATCTCAAAAGGACGTGTAACCGATTATGCCCGCAATCAGTGTAATACAATAATAGACATCAATGAATACTATGAAATGAATTTACTTAATAATAATCCCTTTAAAAAGGTCAAATAAAATAAACCTATATGTCTATGGCACACAATTGCCAATAATGTCATAAGCATCAATAAAAGCAAAGCAAATAACTAAAGCGTTTTTAAACTCTTCTCGGCGCCTGCAACCAGTCATTCCACTACTGCACTTCCTGATCTAAATTTCCATTTGCGCCTGCATCAGAGGATGCATGAGTATTTCATAGAAACACTCAGTAGGATGTAAAAACCCACTGAATGAAAACAAGCAGTATGAAGAGAATAAGGATAACAAGGGATGGTGAACATCTCACAACATCTAAACTGAACCGAGGTCTATACACCTGCAAGGTTAGTCAATAACAATTCCAACTCGCAAGTAAGGAAACATCAATAAGGCTCCTACTACACATATGAGTAAGGAGAGAATAATAATCATATCAAAGGCTCCAAACATCGAAAGTGAAAGGAGTTACAATTTCTGCTCGCTGAACCTGGTCACTCGCAAGTGACTAAACATACCAGAACCACCCTAGGGGTTCTCTCTTTGGAACCCTGCCATGCGTCTAGGATGCTGGCCCCACTAGTGCTTACAGACACGATGGGCGGAGACTGAAGACCTTCCGTAATGTCCACAATCTAACGTACGTATAGTGCCTCCTTTCGGGCAGTATGGAATCGCAATTTCATAATTATAAGTGACCTCGCAAGATCTAGCAATGACATAATTGAGCATACTATGAAACCACCATAGGGAGAGTCTCGCAAGGTTTCCAGTGGAAGAAACAATCATGTAATCAATATGAGCAATATCTCAAAGGAATAGAGGTCTCAACACTCTAAGAACATAGGGTATCTCTTATCAGAATAGACTCTCTCTCAAGGAGTATGGATAGAAGCATCAAAGTCTTTGGTCAACACATAACTCAGTCATTGGAGTAGCATAGAATAACAAGACATTTCACACAAGGAGTAACATATAATCAATACGTACCTTTCATGCTCGACCCTAGATAGGAATTTTTCATTCGCATTAGAGTGTTATAATACCAATATCAAAGATAAGAAATCAAGGAATTATCCTTCATAAATGAATTATATCTAACCCAATTCTTACTGTGATATTGCTTAAGTATATAGTCCAATTACTGTTATTAACATATTAATTGTCATTATATCATATTACATGATGATATTTGTATACTTAGTATTTTCTCTCATATTCTGCTCACTGTCTCCTGCACAACAGCCCTCTTCCGACGGCTACTGTGCTCTGTACAGTAAGACTCTCTGAAATTTTTACTGATAATACCCTCGTGAGTCTAGTTTCTAACCCCACTGATTTTATATTTTTTCGATTTAATTTGAATTAGTTATGAATTATTTACCACCGACTGTCAGCACAGAAACAGTTTTGGCCGAGATTAGGACTCTTAATTAAACTTGATTATCTTACTTAATAACACATTATAAATGATAATACATTAATAACAGAACATATACTCCCCTCCTAGGTCAATTACAGAACCTAGAATTATCTGGAATTACTAAAGTTCACTCCTTTCTTGTGTTCTTATATAGATATCATAGTTTGTAACATTAATACACCCCAAACAAGACCATTGAAGTAAGACACACTTATAGACACAAACTCAACGTGGAACATCATTAACTAAACAATAACAAAACCTTTAATCCTCTGGAAAATTAATAAAGCATTCAACTTTATATGCGAATTCCCATCTAGAAGTGAAATATGAATGCACACATGATTTTATGATATACTACGCATAGAAATAGGGACATAACTCAATCATCTCGCAAGAATCCAAACAATGACTATAGTGTTGAATCAAAACACTCATCAAAAACAGATATAATCAAAAGAGAGAAGAGGGGAAAAACCATCCTACTTAATCCTCCTAAGATCTCGCCTTTCTACGCGCCTCTCGTCTCTTCCGCTTCTTCCAAAGCTCCCGCTCCAAGCTCTCGCAAACTCCCACAAGAACAAGCCTCCAAGGAGATGGGTGAACATGGGAAGGAGAAGGGAAAGCTCTCTGGACGTTCTAGGGTTAGAACAAGCCAATTCTCTAGGGTTTATATAGAGTTGGGAGAGAATCTATTCTCAAACCAATCTTCCAAATCATGGACACTTCCAACCAATGGGAAGGCTTCAAAATCTTATAGGAGACGTGCAAATCAAGTCCCAATGGGATTTGGTATCTTTCCCAAACAAATCCACCCAAAGATAAGCTTGAAAACGCAAAACAGCAACCGGCGATCGATCAGCAATACGGCGATCGATCGTCGTATGCACTGTTTTAACACTATACGCTACTGCCGATCGATCGCTATTATAGCCGATCGATCGCTTTACGCGAAACACAAAATTCACAAATTCCAGTAACTACGATCGATCGGTTTGGTAAGGCGTCGATCGGCTCAGCTTGCCGATCGATCGGCTCAGCTTGCCGATCGATCGGCTCTTATGGCGATCGATCGCTGTCACATTTAATCAAATTCAATTTCTCATATCTTTTTACCCCGAACTCCAAATCGCATATAATAGGTGGCGTTGGAAAGCTCTTCTCACCAACTTTAATTTGCATAAGGCACAATATGACTAAATCAATCGTTAAGAGGGTCAAATTCCGGTTTTAAGATACTTACTAATTTTTCGGATGTTACAAGAATGGTGGTGGCTGAGGTAAGCCGGAGCGGCGTACATGCGAAGTCTCGTTCATAGTCAGTTTGCCTTGTTGCGGAAGTGTTCGTTTCCTGCGTGGCCGATTTTCTTTCAGAACCGGGCTGTTGGTGCACTTTGTACGGTTGTGACCAGCTTCACGACAATTCCCACATTTCGAATGTGGCCTTGCAGGTGGTTCGGGCTGTGACTCAATTCTCTTTGTCTTTCTCCTGCCCTTCTTTGGAGCTTCACCCATGGGCGGTTCGCATTTAAATAAAACCCCGTAATTCCCTCACTGGATTCTATCTAAAGTAGGAAAGACTACTTCTTCGTACGTGCTGTGGTACGTACTTGCGCAGTACCACTTCTCATAATATTCTACCGCTTCCAGACTCCTCTCATCAATACATGCCATGACGTGCTTGCATGGAAGTCCCATGCTCTGGAAGAAGCCACATGTGCAGGTTCTATTCATAAGGTCAACAACATCCTGATGCGAAAACATGAAGAACATCAGTGTCTTCCAAGAATACTCGTGTCGTCGAAGACACGAATGTATGACTAGTCGTGTACCCGACGACACGACTGTATGAGTAGTCGTGTATGCGTCGACACGACTTTGTTATAGTCGTATCTTATAGAAAACGAATTTATGCTTACCACATGGTATAAAGATGTCACTTCAAACTGCCGTAATGATAGCGGTTGAACTCGAACTGTTCCAGCACTCTGATTCCTCATCTGATTGATATGATTCTGTGCATATTTTGTTAACGGAGTCGGTAGCCCGTCTGCTTCTATTCGGCGTCTCTGAAAATGGATGCTTGTGGTCGCCCGCGTTTGCTCGATCAACCGAGTTATTGGCCAAAACCTTGCCTTTAGAAGCATATTATTTACACTTTCTGACGCGTTCGACGTGAGAGTGCCGTACCTTTTACCCGGATATTCTACGTTCGCCCAATGTATTTTTGGAATATTGTCAACATATTTCCAGGCCGCCTCATTGTGTTCCTTCATCTTCTCCATGGTTGCATCGAAGTCTGGTCGCCTGAAGCATTTTGCAGCTCGGAATAGAAGTTCCTTTAGGTACTTATCCTTCCAAGTATTAAGCATATTTGCGGCCATATGCCTTAGGCAAAACCCATGGTGGGCTTCGGGTAAGACATCGGCGACCGCTCTCAGAAGGCCCTTCTGTCTATCAGAGACAATAGTGTCCAGGGAGGCCGGGGGGTCCGTAAAGAGAAAACATTTTAGTAAGGTGAGGAACCACGTCCTGTACAAGTGAGAGACAAGCATATTAAACACAGAATGCTTCAGGTTGTTACAAGGTCGTCTATAAGCAAAACACGACTGTATGAGTAGTCGTATTTTCGAAGACACGATTGTGTGCCCAGTCGTGTCATCCAAAACACGACTGTTAGAATAGTCGTCTTTCCTGCTTCTATACTTACCACATTTTGATATTCTCTTTATCGACAATTGCATATGCAAGACACATTAATTGTTGATTGCCGTCGATTGCTGTAGCAACCAATAATACTCCAGGGTACTTTCCTTTTAGGAATGTTCCATCAAGCGTGAGCAACGGTCTCAGTGTTCTTCGGAATGCTCTTGCGACCGGGCCGAACATCCAAAACACACGTCTGAAGTCGTAGCCGGCTAACTCAATTGGGATATCAGGTATATCAGCTGATCTTTCTATGACCACATGTGTACCTGCGTTAGACCGCTCTAATTCCCTTCCGTAATGTGGCAAAATACGATATGCGTCTTCAGGGTTGCCATCGATCAATCGGATCAATTCCTCTTTCGCCCTCCATGCCCTTTTATAGTTGACTGTCACGCCCCAATGCTTCTCAATGTATTGTTGGATATTTGAGATTTTTATGGAGTTTGAATCCTTATGGAGGCCATGACACTTCCTCGCAATCCAGAGGTGAGAAGCCAATGGATGATCTTTCGAACTTAGAGAAGTGTCACATGTATGCCGTTCTTCCCTCCTTGTTATGCTGACTCCATCAAGTCTGTTCGACGCTCGTATGTACCACTTGCACCCCGAAACCTTGTACGTTGCAGCGAATGTGTCCTTGCTCTCATCCGCTACTTTGAACATGAACTTCCTCTTGATTGCCAGATCAGTTAGAACCATCTTGAACTGCTTGACGCTTTCGAATCTAGCCCCTAAGGTAAGTTGTGCCTCATAGTCTTCTGCTTGCAAACTTCCGGTCAACATCGTCTCCACTTCACAATGTTTTGAAGGACCGGCCTGTGCAGAATAGGTACCCCAATCCCAACCACCGTCACCCTCAATATTGAGATACTCATCGTCCTCCGACGTGACAGATTTCCCTTTACATGTGTCTCCTGCCGTGGGACCTCTAGAAGTGGATGTTCCCCTGTGATCTGGCTGGCTGAAATGTGGTACTGTAAGAGGCTCATCCCACTCATCTGCAGACCATGGTAATTCATCTTCATCCAACAATTCTTCTTCATCTGGACTGGAATCTTCATCTTCATCTTCTTCTTCATCTTCACCTTCTTCTCCATCTCCAAAACTGCGGGAAAAAAGATGTATGAATGGACTTGAGAAAACGATAGCACGTACTATGAGGTATTGTCTTATGCAACACGAATTGATTTATAGTCGTGTACTATGGAACACGACTAGGTATATAGTCGTGTTGCATACGGCACGATAAAATTTTTAGTCGTCTACTATTATAGTCGACTATAATAGCACATGACTTGCCTGTATCCGCGCCTTAGAAATCTCACCTCGCATAGTCTCCATCTCTTCCTCCTTCGACTGCTGATGCGGGTGTCTTATTGCCCGGGCTGGACGGCCTCTCCGGCGGTGTCTTACTGGCTGGCCTCACTTCTGCCTCTGGTAGCCTCTCCTCCTCCTTATTTGCATTGGCATTTATTTCCTTATTGAGAGTCGAAGTCTCCATGTTATTGCCCGTAGAAGTCCACTCCACGTACAGGCGGAGTAGTCCATTTGTGCCTTGCTTGCTCTTGTGAAGTATAAATATTGACTCCACGTCTTTATCGTCTTCAAGGAGAAATGTGTATTCAGAGTCAACACGATATGACAAAGTTAATGTACCAGACTTAAGCGGTAATCTTTCTTCCACTTGCTGCAACAGTTCCAGGTACTTTACTCGTGTAACTATAGGCAGGAGCTTCCGTTTCCCGCCCACGTACTTATCAGAATTTGCAAAAACTCCATCGTAGTGTAAACAAAGAACTATCTTCTCCATCCGTACCTGCCATTAAAATACCGAAATAAGTTAAAAAACCGTGAGACACGATATATTGAAAACCGTATATGAGTGAAAAGCAACGTCTATGAGTCGTGTTTCATCAAACACGACTCTTGTTACAGTCGTGTTGTCGACGACACGACTGTAACAATAGTTGAAAACTTGCTAAGTTTTCAACTTTCTTCTCTAGAACCAACTTTCATGATAGAAATTATCGTATTTGAACTTTACTTACGAGTTTTTCGATGTACCTTGCCTCCGTTGAAGTTGTTTTCCAATACCCGATCTTTCTCGCTCGTTTTCCCGCTTTTGTCGCGAAGATGACCTTTCCGGAGTTCGACGGCGCCGGCGCCGGCGATGATATGGGCGGAGAGGCCGGACGGAACGCCTTCTTCTCCGACTAACGGCAGCTTCTCCGGGTAGTCGCTCCCATTCCGGGTAATATGGAAAACCAAAGAGTGGGTGGCTTATACCTAAACCTAAGGGCATTTTGGGTACTTTTCGGGTCATATGGAAGAAAGAAAGTGATTCCGAGTAATATGAGAAACCCGTGTTTGGCGCCAGGTCACACGTAAAAAGCTCTTTCTGTTTTCATAACACTGGCTCTCTTTCCGCATTACTTTCAACAATAGAATCTCTCACCTATTCAGGGACAGGGCAGACTTTCATTGCGCAAGAAGAGTAAGTGTCTGGCACAAAACCAACAAAAAATATAAACGCAGCATTTGCTGCCACAGTAAGTGTCAGTGCCTTGACAACTGTACACATGAGGAAAATTTTGATTGAGCTCAAGGCGGGTATAGGGACCCGTCTTTAATGTTCTGTCAACAAGGTTCTCCTTTGAAAAGCTTATTATGGGCTATTCAAAGGAGGCACAAGTAAAGTAGGCCAATGCATTATCCAGTTGGCGCAATTCAAACTCAGTTATCATAATCATAATCATAATCAAGTAGCACCTTTTCCCAAACTCAGTTATGTGTCGGAATTTTTTAAATGGTGCGTGACCCATTATAATGCATTTGCGTAATTGTCCTTTCCTTCTACAAGTTTCAGTTTTCATAACAATGGTTGCATATCCATTTTGAATTCATCTGCACTATTAGGCCTTACCCTTTTTACATGTTCAAATAACATTGAGGAACTCTCCTTGTAATAAGGAGGCAAAGATAAGTGAAAAAGTTTGTGGTAATATATCTTCCTCATATATGCTGTAACGTAACTTTAGGATATAACGTGTCCTCCTAATTGGCATATAGATGTTACCAGAGTAATGTGCCACGACCTAGGACTTAAATGAGAAAAATTCACGCTATATTGAAAGACGCATTAAGACTGGTACAAAATTATAAATCAAAGCAGTCAACTTTATTGCGCAGTTGTACCCTAAAAAACTAGAACAAAGCAGAAATAGAAAGAGTGTTCCCTTTATTTTTGTTTGGCATGATTATAAGGTCTTAACTACCTTTATAAGGATATTGCAGATTTTGTTACAATCATTAACTTTATCTCTTTTTAATAGACCCTTTTTGGAGTTTAAAAAGTTTCTGATGCAATATTCACTCAATGTAGAGTTGGAGCAAATAATGTCAAAGAGAAACTTAAGCAACTTGGTGAAGAAGAGGTCTCTACTGAAAGCCAGTTGGAAATAAAAAATGTGAAGGATTTGTTGGTACTATAATATGTGCAGCCAGAATATAAAAACTATAGTTTACTGAGTTGCATATTAACTTTTTTTGTGGTTTCTACATTAAAGTTTCTCAAATGCATGCAACGTAACTTAGTGGGCCAGTACTGGCATTTAACTGTGTAAGGGGAAATGCTGCTTTATATATTGAAAAATTCTAAGGTGAAAGTTAATTTTTGGGAGATATGAAGTTTAAAGAATCATATTCCTAGTCAGGAAATCTCTTCCATGCAGACATGGAGGAATGGTGGTGAGATATGGTGGGATGGGAAGAAATCTGTCACAGTTCCTTCCTCATCCTTCATATTTAAGATGAATTTTGGTCCAGGATCAATCTTGTGGCATGCAAATAGATTGCAGATTGCAGACTATATGCAATATGCTTAAATAATTTCCAGAGGAATACAAATAGATTGCTAAGGTATATTTTCATGTCATAAAGTTAATTTTGAGTTTACTTTATGTTCAACTGCTTACAAAGAAGGGGAATTGGAGATTGGCTGGTGTAAGCGTTGGCAGGCTATCAATTTCTATGCAAATGAAGAGGCGGAAAGAGGATGAATAACAGATTTGTTGTGCTTGAGTATGAGTGTAGCACCATATTCATACTCAGTTTTCTAATGATTTGAATACAAAAAAGTATGAGTGTAGCACCATAAATGAAGTTTCTTTTTGCTGTTAAGAAACAATTAAATTCTATTTCGGGCTTCAAACCAGAAAATGAAGTTGACAATAAAGAAAGAGATGAAAAAATATAGACAAAAAGGTATCATTACACTAGAATTGCCTCGCAGATCTTTGTGGGACATCTATGTTACTGTTTCTGAGCTTGATGAGAATCTGTCTTTGAGACAGCTTCGGCTCCAAAAGTGTATGCTTAGGAGAAATCAAAAGATTGCAGATTGATGATTTACTATTGATTCAACTTGGTGCAAGAGAGAATATTTGAATACGACTATGCAAATTACTAGTGGTTGATACTCCGTCAGCTAATGGGAGAATGACATGGGTCAGAGTATAATTTACGTCGAACTGCTTATTGGATTCATGTTTGACATAGGATGGAACTGGTGGCTTCTGATAATTTATGTGTAGCACTTGTATAGCCAAAATATTGGCTCTGATTGGATGACAATGTCCTTCAATAATCTTTCTTTTCATCCCTGGCCGTCTTCCTTTTTATTTATTTGCTATTTTTTATTGCGTATTCACAGTCAATTTGCTGCCATTGCCATCATGAAACTAATAGCAGATATTTAATAGGTAAAGGAACGCGGAGTCTGGATGCGGTTTAGTACTTCCACTTTGTGCAGATTTGAGTTATTTTTGATACCCGAGATATATAGCTGAAGTTTGAAGGGGTACGTAAAAATTTTTTACCTTTCCACCACACTCCCAGACCTCATCAATTGGACAACTTGTAAGGAAAATCCCATATAGGATAAACAATAGATGAGAAAAATTGAATTATTTGAGTAAAGGAAAAAAGCAGCTTGTTTGAAGTGGCAGTGATAGGGGAAGAGGGATCAGCAACGGCAGCGACAACAGCATCCACAAAGGATTTGGAGCTGTAAACTCACAAGCTGAAAACTGCAAGAGGCAGAGGATGGTGTCAAGCTTTGATTATGAAAAGCCAAGGCTGTTTCCAATCCCGCCTGATAAGATTTCAGTTCAGATTCTAGCTAGATTACTCAAAAGATAATCTTGGACATTAAAATTTGTCCCAAGGAGCTAGAAAATTGCAGTCACGAGTCCTGAAATTTTTTGGCTGCAGAAAGAGCTTGGTACTACATATGCATGGCTTCATGTGCTCACTAAATTTAGATGATATGCTTTTGTGGTATGCATTAGATCCTTCATCTAAATTGTGGCAAAAGCCTGCCTCTCATGCCTAATGTTGTTCACGAAGAGGAATCTAAGAAAGGTATGTCTGTAATTTGAGCTTCAAATGTAGTCGATTCCTGCATCATAATTGCTGATGTGGCTTGGCCAGAAGGAGTGGAATGCCATTATATGGTCGGATCTGTTGACGACTGCCTTCATGTTGTGGGATAATTTCCAACGACTTCTACAATGAAATGTGTTTGGAGATAAGATCTAGGTGTAAATTCATGGGTTGAAGTGAACTCCGTGCATATTATAAAGCTGGATTATTAAATAACAAGCTTTATGTTGTTGGAGTTTGCAGAGGTTGTGGTGGATTAACCCCTTTATAGTTTGCCAAAGTATTCGATCCTACAACATGCACATCGACAGAAGTACCCTGTATACCATTTTCAAGAGCTCAGATTTTGCTACCACAAAAAAAGAGCTCAAATTTTGCCAACTCCTTTATTAGTTGATATATATGTCAAAACCTACCGCAACTGGAATGACTTGATATAAGGGAAGGTGTACCTCGAAGTTTGTACTATAGTCTTTATTTGTTGATTTGGGTGGAGAGATATATGATCCTGAGACTAATGGATGGGCAAAAAAGCCTAAGGGCATGGGAGAGGGTTGGCCAGTTATGCAGTCTTGCATTAAATTAAGTCTGGTGGTGAACGAGGAACCATATGCAGTGGACCCTTGCAGATGTGAGTACAGTTGTGAAGACGTAATGAGATAGGCTTGCTTAAGTGCTTTATATAGATGAAATGCAGGCACATGTTTATCTATTATATTTTCCACGACACAAAAGTTTATTTTCATTTCATATAATTGTTTTATTTTTCATTTTTAAAATCCTTCCAGCCAATGCTCTTCAAGAATTGCTCTCGGACGAGATTGCACATGTAAATTTTTGCCGTGCCTATAGAAGTACAAAAGCATATATAATGTCAGTTTCCCTATAAACCTGCATGAAGAAATTTATTAATAAGAAGAGTAATGTTGATTATTTACACGATTGGCAGAAAAGTTGGCATTAAACCGTTCCTCTGTTATTAAATTGATTAGCACAGTTTAATAGAAGGCATATGGAATTTTCATGCCATCTAAAATTCAAGGTTCATAACCATCCAAATAACCAGCGACATTGCCGCTGGTGTATGAATATAAATGATTTACTTTCTTTTTCAATGCAACATGCTTTTTCATTTACTCTTTTCTTGAACTTTCTAATTAAACCTTAACAGCCATAGGCATCATATAAATTTGGGATTTACTATTTTTCTTCACATTTCTAATTAAACTTTAATAGACATAGTCATTATGTCTGATCCAAACAAGCGAAAAAAGTATTTTCAATTGGGGGTAGTGCTTGTACATGTTGTGTATCCATTATCCAAACAAGTGAAAAAGGTATTTTCAATTGGTAATCCAAATGTTATAACGTACATAATTCAAGTAATATGAGGCAACGAAGTGACCAAAGCAATGAATCTCGTAATATATTGCCAACATAGGTTTCACTAAATAGCACGTGCCTTCTTACTATTTCATATAAATACAGACAGTTATAATAGGGGGCCCCCAGTCTTTTTAATACTCCTATATATATTGGCCAGACAAGAAAAGTAAATTGTTTACCAAAAGATAAAAAACACAAAATATAAATAAAAAAGAAAAGAGATGTTTTTTGTCGTAAGTTGGCGGTGCCAAAAGGAAAGCATCCGGAGGGGAGGGGGGAAGAAGAGTCAAGGTGGAATGCACTGGAGAGTGGAGACAATTATATGTTGGGAAGCATGAGGTCCCACTAGATAAGGCCTTACCAGAAAGTGAGCAATATTGCAGCCTACGATTTTGTAACATGATGAAAGGACAACACTTGCTATTGCTTTCTGTTTCAACTTCAACTTTCAAGAGAGTAGCATTTCTCATCATAAAACAAAGAAGCATTTCAAACATTGGTTGAACACTTCTAGTGGTCAAGGTTGTGTTTTAGGAAGGTTCAATAAGAGAAAAATTGCCATAATGGTGATGATTGTTGCCACGGAAAGTTCTAACTATCAGGAAACTGATTACTAGTAAACATGTTCATATACTAACACTCCCTTGAAGGTGCAAGCATCCATCAAACTTTGTTAAGTGTTGAAGACTAAAAGTCTCCCATCTTAGGCTCGCATGTTAGATAACACCATTGTAATTAAAAGCTCGATGACAGTTTTTCCCAAAATCTCAAGCTGTTCGGGAACACTTTGGCTCATGCATGTTACATCCGTCGGGGCATTGCGGTAACAATTGCAATTATGGCCTCATTACCGCGAAAGTCAAACATTTTCTTACAAAGAAAAACGTAAGTTTCACCAAACACAGGCTTGACTAGACTAACGTGTAAAAAGCAAAGTAAGCTATCTTACAAACATTCAGAATCATCATTTACGGGCTTTCCATCCAATGAGCCAATATAGAGTATGTCACTATCAAGTGAGGGTCATTACCGCCCTCTCAGAATATGTTTACCTCACATTAATCAAGCAATTAGCTTTCAATCATACAACAGCCATTTCTCCTTTACATGTGGCTGATCAACCAATCCCTCCTCTTGTGCTATTATCTAAAGCTTGATTACTGAACTCCGCTCACTAACAA
The DNA here is from genome assembly GCA_039654745.1 of Houttuynia cordata. Lineage (NCBI taxonomy): Eukaryota > Viridiplantae > Streptophyta > Magnoliopsida > Piperales > Saururaceae > Houttuynia > Houttuynia cordata. Next base: position 22,571,776 of record CM077504.1, read on the forward strand.
AAATAGCCTCTCAGTGGACTTCCATGGAGGCGCACCAAAAGAGATCCCTCTAATTTTACTTCCAAAAGCCCTTCCAGAAGCCATATCTGACCGGCCATTTGCCTTTCCATATATGTTTCCATGAAAAAAAAAGAAACCCCGACACTTTTTATAAAGCATGCCTCAATTGCACATGACAATGTCCTGTTTCTTTCCATTTTGGAAAACATACTAAGAATCCAATTGGGTCACGCTTCCAATCTCCAACACTTCTTTATGCTAAATTAAAGAAGAACAGCGGCCGTTGGCCCCATAGCTACATCCTTATGTCGCCATCTCTGGCTACTCAGGGCTTCCTCGTCAGCCATGGCGCGTGGAGGCCATGCGTGCTGCCAATTTTTTAAGTGCTGTCAAGCAAAGACAGAGGCTATAAATTTGACCTTCTTCTTCTGATATTAGCTACTCGAAGCTCCTTCCACTTCTTGCTTGGTAGAGTTTCATTTGTTGAGTTGACATGGCCGGGCTTTTTTCTTCGAGCTCGGTGGCGGGGAAGTGGCTGGGCTTTGTGACGGCCGTTTGGGTGCAGGCAATAGCCGGCAATAACTACACATTCTCTAACTACTCCAATGCACTGAAATCCCTCATGCACCTCAACCAGCTCCAGCTCAACAACCTCTCCGTCGCCAAAGACATCGGGAAGGCCTTTGGCATTCTTGCTGGCCTAGCATCTGACCGCCTCCCCACCTCTGTCATCCTCCTCATCGGTTCCATTGAAGGCCTCATTGGCTATGGAGTCCAGTGGAGTGTTGTCAGCCGCCGCGTCCACCCTCTTCCCTACTGGCAGGTTCCTCTTTCTTCCCACCTCAAACAAGAAGTTGTAGTTCTTTCAGACATTTTAACAAACACTCTTTTATTTCCCAAAAAATTAACTGCGACATTTTCACGAACAATACATCGTCTTCCTCAGATGTGCATATTTCTGGCCATGGGTGGAAACAGCACGACATGGATGAACACGGCGGTGCTAGTCACCTGTATTCGGAACTTCTGCAAGAACCGCGGCCCCGTCTCCGGTATCCTCAAAGGCTACATCGGCCTCAGCACCGCCATCTTCACCGACCTCTGCTCAGCCCTCTTCTCATCCAGCCCTTCTTCCTTTCTCCTAATGCTGGCTCTCGTCCCTGCCGCCGTCTGCTTCACCTCCGTCCTCTTCCTCCGCGAGTCTGACCCCGCCAAGTCCATCGACGATAAGGAGTCTCGGTATTTCGCCTTCTTCAACGCGGTCGCCGTCATTGTCGCCATTTACCTCCTCCTGTTCGACGTCAGCGGAAAGCATGGTCCGACACTCGCCCGCGCCTTCGCCGCCGGCCTCCTCCTCCTCCTGGCCTCGCCCCTGGCCGTCCCCATTTATGCTGCCATGAGCTCGAGTGGGACCCGCGGTGGCCCCCAGGACTTAGAGGCGCGAACAAGCGAGCTTGAATTACCGGGCCATCAGGTGGAAGGCCCATTGAAAGAGAATGGGCCCGTGAACAAAGAAGGCCTCAATAAGGAAGAAGGGAAGCCCATCATAGGTGAAGACCACAACATCTTACAAGTCATTCGGACTCTGGACTTCTGGTGCTTATTCATATCCTTCCTCTGCGGAGTGGGCCCCGGCATGGCCGTCATGAACAACATGGGCCAGATGGGCCTGGCTTTGGGGCACACCAACGTTTCGGTCTTCGTATCGCTCATGAGCATTTTGGGGTTTTTCGGCCGTATCGGATCCGGTACAATCTCGGAGTATTGCATCAAGTACATACAACCTGCTTTTGACCCTTTGTCTTTCTTTTTATTTTTATTTTGTTTTCTAGAACTAAGGGTGTCTTTAGATCACCAAGATCTCACCGCCAATCCTCTTGGGCACATATGAGGCTCACCGAGAAAATTGAAACATAATCCATGTTGGTGGCCAACACAGTCGGGGTCCGAACTCAGGACCCCATGATACAAGTCCTGGCCACTCCACCAATACTCCGTTGAACAACCAGTTTTGTATTTACTGCTTCCACAGTAGAAAATCGTTCTCACCAATTTTGTCTACTATTGTAGGAGGGCAGCCCTGCCAAGGCCATTGTGGAATGCAGCCTCCCAAGTTCTCATTGCGGCCGGCTACTTCATTATGGCTGCGGCACTGCCAGGGTCGCTCTACATTGGCGCAATTGCTGTCGGATTCTGCTACGGTGTCCGCATTGCAATCACGGTGCCGACGGCCTCTGAGATGTTTGGGCTCAAGTACTATGGCCTCATTTATAATATTCTCATATTAAACCTTCCTTTGGGGTCCTTCCTCTTCTCAGGCCTGCTCGCTGGGCTGTTGTATGATGCACAGGCCACGCCAACGCCCGGAGGAGGAAACACTTGTGTTGGGGCCCATTGCTACAAGCTTGCATACTTGATCATGGCAGTTGTGAGCTTGGTGGGGTTAGTGTTGGACATCATATTGGTGTTTTGGACGAAGGAATTGTACACCAAGATTTACATGAGAAAAAAAGGTGGCAGTGAGTAAGAGTGACAGCCATTTGTCTGTAATGGTTGTACTCTTAAATAACTGTATTTTGTACAATCTATGGCAGATATTGTAGAAAAGAACCTTCTTAATAGATTTGTTGTCACCTGGAGATGCTCAAGTAGAGATGATTAAAATGCTCCACAAGGAAATGCTCAACTAGAGATCTATAAGTAAACAACCGACTTCCTGAGACCTAGTATGGAACTGCATTTCCATCTTTTGTGCAAACTCATCAATTTCCATCAGAGGCGTAGATACAATGCCATACAAGATTGTATAAAAAATGTCATACAGGATCCTTCTGTTGGTATAAGAAAAAACATCCACATATATGAATTAACGTATTATTATTTTGTCCATAAAAAATTATTCTTGGTTTGTTTCTTTCATTATCTTCTCCTCCAAAGCCGATCGCAAGAAAGAAAAGACCTTTTCGTCTTTTCTTCCTTATGAAAAAAAGAGTACGTTTCATAACGATAGAAAAATTTAAATCTCCTTCAAAAGAGAATCTACGAATAAAAAAACAACTTTTTCCCCTGACCACATCCTTCCCCTAATGCTCTTTTTTCTTTTTAACTTCGCCTACTGTATATAAACAATAGAAATAAAAAAATAATTTTTTTTACATTTCTAAACGCCTTTTTAAAAGTACTCTCGAATATTTTCTTATTTTGTCTTTGAGTAGAGCCCGGGAGGCTATAGCGTCCAACATCCAACTAGGTTGTAGTGCATTTTAAAAATGAGGTAAGAGGATTGGTCCAACTTGAGTGGGCCCTGTCTTAATGTTCAATCCACCTATTATGGTCATTGGAGCTCCCACATTACAAACCACTATGGTTGTAGGCTACATCACACTCCTTACTTCTTTTTAAGTACACTATTGACAATTTGAGCCTGCACAAAACAGATCTTTCTTTCTCTTTGGAGTGTCTAAGTAATGGGGCAAGGCCATTAATAATTTCCCTAGCAAAGAGGCAGTTCGATCTATCCAATCTGATGTGTTGTGCAGGAGGGCTTTAACATTTTTTTTCTTAATGAGGGGTGCTCAATTCCTTAGGACATGACTAAGGAAAATCTTTTCCTAACAAACATTATGTAACTAGGAAGCATGACCAAGGGACAAGTGGCAGGGGGACCCAAGAATCTTGGTAAAGTTATAATTCTCCTTCTTTTTAGCATTTTCTTCCCCTCCCCTCAGTTGTTGACGTGGCAAAATCTGTTTGGTGGAAACGTAATTTTGGTGACCCAGTTGGTCAGGCTAAACGTGTTGCATGACTAAAAGGGGCAGCACAAACGGCCTATTAGACCACTGTATCTCGCTACCTATCTCCTCAGACACATACAAAGGCCCACCCATCGTACTACTAGAAGAATTCAAGTCATTCGTACACTGTCTTATTTGATTAACTTTTTAATGTTCCATTTCCCTAACCTTATCTCTCTTCAAGTTGCCAATGTTGTCCTGATTGTACTAATGCATGGAGGCTATGGAGCACATGCTGAAACTTAGCTTTCAAGTGGTTGCCATTGGCCTCACATGCATGAATCTTCCACGAAGGTGACAAACTTAGCTTTCACAAACATCTTTGTTACAGGAATGTTATTTTATAGTATTGCCAAGAGGATCTCGACTATTGGCCCCATCCCTGCTTTGGAATTCAAATTAGCTTACTGGATCTATTCCAAGCCCCATCAGAAAGCTGTGCCAAATTGAAAGCTTACAGGTTTAGTGTACTTGTGGCTATGATAGACATAAACACTTTTGTATTGAAATGAAGAAGCGAAAACATAGACAAACACTTCGAATACTTCTGACCAATTTTCGTTACTTTATCTACTTGAAGAAGATTAATGAAAGCGTTTATGAACATGCATAATGGTTGGCACGTAAGCGGTCGAGATCCATTGTAGACTCGTTACGCTGAACGACTGAACTAGCTAGTTGGTGAACTCTAAAAAGGGTGAAAAACTACAGCGCGCGCCCCATCTAGTAAGGCTGACGCAAGGATGATTATACAAATAAATCTTTGTTGCTAATGATACTGATTGTTTATTCTTGATACAAGTAAATAATTGTTGCTACAGAATACTTTCTCTGTTCGCTTTTGATTGATACATATGATTTTCAAATTAACTAATTTTTAGTTCATTCGAGAATCAACTTTATCTATTAAAAGTGCCCGGAGGAATTGTATAAAATACATAGATTCTACTGAAAGTGGTGATGACCAAGGAGATATTGTATAAAAAAATATCGGTGGTCAAAAACTAGTTTTATCATATATTTTCACAAACTAACTTCTAAAAATGAGTTATACTAATTTAGACAAAGCATAGATTTCAAAATATGCATATTAGGATGGGAAACAAACGGAAAAGTTGTATTTTTTTTTTAATTTTTTTTTAAATGGCGATAGATCAGCGATATTTGAAAAAATTCAAAAAACGATATTGGCCCATATTGTTGTATTGGGTGGGGCCCGATACCGATATATGATATAGGCGAGCCTGCATTTATAGTCTGGTTCGAAGTCAGATATATTGGTACCCTTAGATGTATAGGTCTTGTTCAGCTTCTATTCTTAGAGTTGTCTTGCAGCTCTTGCTCGCTTAGCTTAGCCATGACAAACCTTGTCTTGTTTTGCATCAACATGAGCTTAGGAAGTAACAATTTCTAAGTATTTCTAAACTAAAGGTGAATAATCTATTCACCAAATTAAGCACAAAATGTTCCTGTCATATATTTGGATCATCTCTTACGAGCAACAAAAACTCGAGTGGGCCTCAGCCATGAGAATATTCTATAAGTTGATTCCCAAGGAGACTTTTTTCGGTGATCTTGGCCAGGCGGCTCGGTAGTCTGGAAGCATCCGCCAGGATATCCACCATCATGTGGGAAACGTCGATCATCATGATCGACAGTGCACAGACTTTCTCTGTGCGCGCGCTCCGTCAAAACAGTAGAGAAAGTGTGCGGATGGAGGATATCGTAGCGGATGTCCTCAAGCGCAATGCGAGATGTCGTTACAATCAATGATGTTAAATGCATTACAAGAATACAAGTTAAGATTCACATTACAATGTTACGCTCCTACATAACAATAATTCTTCATATGTTGTCCTTACTAGCTAGTCAAGCTTCATTGAGAAGACTACAGTCTCCAATTATAGAAATCGCATAAGAAGCTAAGTTGGACTCTTAGAATCCCGTAAGTATATCTTTCTTGTTCCTCATCATTAATTACAAATCTATTATGATTTCTCATTACTAAGAAGAATAATCTACTTAATTATAAATCTATTAGGATTACTAATGTAGTAGAAGACACATAGAGGGCATTTTTTTGGAATACACTTGAAGTTGTTTGTGTTCCACAACTTTTACTACAGATACAGATAGTTTGCCGAAACCAGTGCACACTAACTTTAATGTGCATGTCATTTTCATTTCGGCAAGCATACAATTTTTGTTGGATGGAGCAAGTATGTTTTTTGCTAGGTGATTATCAATTAAGCATCGCTTTTCATACCTTTAATTTATGTTATGTACATATTTTACAAATAAATCAGATGAACCATATGTGAAGTTGTACTTCCTCCATCAAAAAATATCTGTCCTCATTAGAAAACCAAAATGAAATGAGATCTTTTTGGACAGAGGGAGTAATTACTAGTACCCTAATTTAATTTTTTTACAGATGTTGCATGGCTACCAGTTCATTTTGGTTTTCTAATGAGGACATATTTTTTTGGACAGATGGTACTAGTGCCCTAATTCAATTTTTCTACAGATGTTGCATGGCTACTTGCCGCTTGGGTAATTGTTAACAGAAGAAATAGAATATGAATAATGGCTTTACATGGGTCACCATGGTTTGCCTAACTTACCGAGCAATCACATATACATACTTATGATCACGTGCTTACTTATTCTAAGGCCCTATCAGCTCAGCGTATCACTGTATAAGATATCTGGTTGGTGCATCCAATTGATCTGGTATGCAATGTGTTTAGAAAAGTCAGGGAGAGTGATACGCAGTCATTGGGCATGCTCTTATGTCCATATTTGTTTAAAATTTTTATCACTGATCAATATCTCTAGGTTTGATGATCTTATAACCACACATATACAATCATTTTTTAATTAATTTAAATAAAACATGCATGCTTTCACATCACATTTGTCTGTAGGGACGCTTTTGATTCATTTGTTTATGTTATATGAACGTTTGCGCATGCTTGATATTTATATATGTTAGTAGATCTGATGTAAACAACAAAGTGTGTGGACTTAGCCGCTGACAATGGTGGCCCATCTCAATACAAGGGGGTAGGCGGGTTTTGAGATCGCAATCACCCCCCATTTGTCATTAAACGCCAAGCGCACAATGCATTTACCACGGAAAATGTAGTCCGCATAACACTTCGTTTATAAAAGGTGGCTAGGTAACAAAAACCATTTGCGCGTAGTAGGTATCTCCGCTATACTTATTGCACGTATGAAAGGGATGTTTATTGCAATAAAAAAGATGGGTTAATTGAATTTAACCTTAATCAACTAATGGTGTGTTGATGGGTCAGCCAGGACCATGCACTGGGAAGCCCCACTTAGGAATATATTGTGGTAATTTTATCAAAAATATTTTCTTCACCAAATTCCATCCCCAACAGCCATGTGGGGGTGGAGTTTGGTGATAAAATTTGATGACGCTAGACGAACTCTAATTTTATTGTGTATGAAGTGTGGGCCTTTACCTACCCAAGGGGATTGGCAACAAAGAGTAAGAGGTTGTTTGATTAATGAATTTTAATGAATTTATAGATTAATTAAGAGAGAATTTATTCATGCTAAATTGCTGTAAAATGAGAATAGTGTTTGGTTGTTGAAGTGAAAATTAACAATTGAGTCTTAATTTGATTAATATTATAATGAGAAGATTCACAAATTAAACCGGATAGAGGGAGAATCCCCTTTTAGGCTAAATTTTAAATTCAACCCAAATTCATAAACCAAATAAAATTCAATTAATTTTTTCCAAATTTATGCTAAATTTGTTACTAAATTCATGAACCAAACAACTCCAATCACCCCTCGGGAAACAATAAAAGAACCTTTACCTTTGCCGCCCATAATTAATGTATGCAATCCTTCTTGTGTTTCGAAACCAGCAGATGACCCGTATTTGATTTTGTTAACAATACTTTGGATAACCATTGGATACGAGGAAGGAGTTTGTGGGTAACATTTATCTGCATTACTCAAATAGCATTCTCATTTCAAGTCTTTTTTTTTTAATATTTCATCTCAAGTCCATTTATTAGAACTTGGTGAATGTGTTGAAGCCATTTTTAACGACCGTCCAATGAATCAAGCCCTTTTTTGGCCTTCCGGCTGTCTTGTCAAACATTCACTTGAAAAGTATCGCATCTTACCTCCTTCCTTTCATCCCCATTAAAATGCTTCACGTCACAAATCAGACTATGCCCCCACCAGCTTTCAGTTCTATCGAATTTTACAAACAAGTTGCAGCGAAGTCACTGTCTGTCTACAAATTCGCAAATCTAAAGTCGGTGACCCAATGCCATCCATCCATGTGCAAAGGACAAGTAGCCTTGAATTGATATTTTCTTGATTGCCAGCCATGTGACTCTGTGGGTAGGACTGCAAGTACCTAAGTACGGTGACTACAGTCCTACAAATTTAGCGCAGACATAAAAATCCAAAAAAGGATGCTTCTTTTTTTTGATACGCAGTCATTGGGCATGATCTTATGTCCATATTTGTTTAAATTTTTTATCACTGATCAATCAATATCTCTAGGTTTGATGATCTTATAACCACACATGTATAATCATTTTTAATTAATTTAAATAAAACATACATGATTTCGCATCACATTTGACTGTAGGGACGCTTTTGATTCATTTGTTTATGTCATATGAACGTTTGTGCATGCTTGATATTTATACATGTATGTGAGTATGTCTGCTGTAAACAACAAAGTGTGTGGACTTAGCCGCCGACAACGGTGGCCCATCTTAATACAAGGAGGCAGGCCGGTTTTGAGATCGCAATTGCCCCCTTTGGTTGAGTCCGGATCATCTGGTGAAGCTTCAGCAACGCCCGTGGACCACGCAATACAAATCACGTGCTCTCACGTGATTCGCATTTCCCACACCTCCAAACGGCGCTTTTCCTCACTACTGCCGTTTCCTGTGCGGGTCCTACTCCCACTCCCACATCATCTCCATCATCTTCATCCATGGCTGCTAAAGGTTCACATAAACAGCTCTTCTCTTTGTAAATAGATGATCAGGCTTTGTCTATATTGCTTGCCTCTATCAGTAGTCCTTCGGTCACGAGGCGAAGGTCATGTCTGCCATGAAGATTACATCATCATCGTCGCAGGAGGACTTGGGAGAATCAGGAGCATAGCAATTCTGAGTTTCTTCCTCTACCAAAATTTCCAAAGAGCGGCAATCATTACTGCAGAATGCTTTCTCACCTCTGCATATGAAAGAAGTTTGCAAGAAACTCAAATTAAAGAGACCCAGATCAATAAAAACAACTTCCAGCGAATAAAACAGAGAATTCATACAAACAATTAGATGAGATTGAATTGCTTAATATTAATTGTAGAGGATTTAGAACATACCTATACATGTAAATGTCATTTCCCTGTTCTAGTTTCTTATTGCAGGAGTAACAAAAGCTCAAAAATTCGCGAGAATACTTGGAATCATCAGATGATTGAACAAGAGATGGAGACTTAATCGACCACTCTTCCTTATTTTCATCACCTAGCTCTATGATGTCATTCTCTAAGATGCAATCACCAAAAATGTGGGTTGCTTACGGGTTTGGACCACGAGAAATTATCCGAGTATAATCTTCAAAAAACTCGATTTCTCTCGGAGAAAGAGAGCTAACTAAACTATGGTTTGAACTGATGCCTACTGGGAGTGAGCTTGGCAACCCAGAAAATTTGCCAAAATTGGGTTCACCTTTCATAGACTGAGAAGAACTCAAGTTGCTCTCTTTTGTTCCGGAGCCAAAATTGTCATAATTGGATTTTGGTTTGCAATAAACTAAGCGGGTCAGGGGGGAGTGGGAACTGCATGCAATCTGAGGTGCAAGATAGAGACCTCTGAAGCACTCGAGTCGTAGAACAAGTTTCATTCATCTTTGCAGAGTTTGAACTCAGACCTGGAGACCCAGTTGGAGATTCTGCAAAGTTACTCAACGGAGAAGGGATTTTGATCTTCAACTGAGAAAAGCTAAGATTTTTCGCACCATGCTTGCTCTCATCTTTGAGAGAATCTACAATGCTAAGGCCGACTCTATCACAGTCCCAGCATTTTGGGGAGCCATTGGAGCTGGGTTTGGGAGATTCCAGAGGATTGATGGGATTACAGAAGCCCTTCCACTCTAGAGGGGAAGTTGGGCTACTCGCTGGTGACACGGAGAAATGAAGTGATTCTGCTTCTTCTTTCACTGGAGCATTATTGTTTGGCATGAGGAGGAAGTGTGAAGAGAAAGGGTAAAGTAAAATGAGGAAGAAATGTGATGGAGATGACGTGGGAGTGGGACCCGTACAGGAAATGGCAATAGTGAGGAAAAGCGCCGTTTGGAGGTGTGGGAAATACGAATCACGTGAGAGCACGTGATTTATATTACGTGGTCCGTTGGCGTTGCTTCACCAGAGGATCCAAACTCCCTTTGGTTGGCATTGCACGCCAAGCGCACAACGCCTTTACCACGGAAAATGTAGTCAACATAACATTTTTTATTATAAAAGGTGGGTAGATAACAAAAACCATTTGCCGTAGTAGGTATCTCCGCTATACTTATAGTATGTACGAAAGGGACATTTATTGCAATAAAAAAGATGGGTTAATTGAACTTAACCTTAATTAACTAATAGGCTGTTGGTGGGTCAGCGAGCACCGGGAAGCGGTGGTCCTGATTTCAAATCTATACTCTGTTGGCTACGAGAAGTTATTAGGTGTGCGGCCCGTAGGGGAACATGTGATGAGCGCACTGTTCCCCCTACGCTGCGTACCTAATAATTTTTCGTTGGCTACTCACTCAGGAATATATTATGAGATGAGTTTACATGAGATCGTTCTCATATAAGGAGCATGAGGCCAATCTTTATTGCCATTAGATTTTGATCGGAGGGTGGATATAAAATCAGTGGGTAGGTGAGTGTGTCACATCAAAGAGTGGGTGAGATCATTATGGATATTTGTAACCGTCAGATCAAGATCCAATGGTTATGATTCAAAGTGGCCTCATATAAGCAATATGAGAGCGATCTCATTTAAACTTTTCCCATATATTATTGTGGTAACTTTATATTGTGTATGAAGTGTGGGCTCTTACCTGCCCAACGGGATTGGCAGCAAAGATATAGTGCTCTGAGAGGCCCGTAGCTTTGCCCCTTTTAGTCGGAGCCTAAGAAGTCAATCACCCTCGGGTAACAATAATAGAAGAACCTTAACCTTTGCCGCCTATAATTAATAATTAATGTATGCAATCCTCATTGTGTTTCGAAACCTGCAGATGACCTGTATTTGATTTTGTTAACAATACTTTGGATAACCATTGGATATGAGGAAGGAGGAGTGTATGGGTAACATTTATCTGCTCAAATAGCATTCTCATCTCAAGTCTTTTTTTTATATTTCATCTCAAGTCTATTTATTAGCTGGAACTTGGAACTGAAAATGGAGCTATAAGAAGATATGCTGGTGATGTACTCTTTTATTTGAGAACTTGGTGAATGTGTGTTGAAGCTTGTACATCATTCCCATTTGAAACGACCGTCCAATGCATCGTTTTTGCCTTTCGGCCATCTTGTCAAATGCCCACTTGAAAAGTATAGCATCTTAGCTCCTTCCTTTCATCCCCATTAAAATAGTTCACATCACAAAATCAGACCATGGCCGCACCAGCTTTCAGTTTTAGCGACTTTGCAAAAGTTGCTGCCAAGTCAATATCTGTCTATAAATTCTCAAATTTAAAGAAGGGGAGTTATAACCTTACAGCAGATTCTTACGCATTTTCATACACAGCCAAGGAATGTCGTATCGGATATCGGTAAAATATCGGTCGGCCTAAGAGACGAAATATCGGAGATATATCGGAGATATTGCGTAAAAAAATATCGGTCGTCAAAAACTAGTTTTTATCATATATTTTCAAAATCTAACTTCTAAAATGAGTTATACTAATTTAAACAAAGAATAGATTTCAAAATATGCATAAAAGGATAGAAAACAAACATGAAAGTTTTTTTTTCCCAAAAAAAAAAAAAAAATAATTTTTTTTTTCAAAAAAGGCCGATATATCGGTCCGAAACCGATATATCGCCGATATATCGGCGATATTTGGAAAAAATGTAAAAAACGATACTTAATGGTATCGGAGTATCGGTTTGTGTCCGATACCGATATATCGGCGAGCTGGCATTCCATGTACACAGCTGATGTGTATGGAAATGAGTGATTTCCATACACATCAGCTGTGTATGGAAAATGTGTAGGAATCTGCTGTACAAATATCATTTCCATTAAGTAGGTGAGAGTGGGTGCGATGCCCATTGCCATCCATGTGCAAAGGACAAGTTGCCTCGAATTGATATTTTCTTGATTGCCAGCCATGTGACTCTGTGGGTAGGACTGCAAGTACCTCAATAGAGGTGACTACAGTCCCTATACTCCAATCAAGGAATGTCGTATCGGATATCGGTAAAATATCGGTCGGCCTAAGAGACGAAATATCGGAGATATATCGGAGATATTGCGTAAAAAAATATCGGTCGTCAAAAACTAGTTTTTATCATATATTTTCAAAATCTAACTTCTAAAATGAGTTATACTAATTTAAACAAAGAATAGATTTCAAAATATGCATAAAAGGATAGAAAACAAACATGAAAGTTTTTTTTTCCCAAAAAAAAAAAAAAAAAATTTTTTCAAAAAATTTTTTTTTTTAAAAAATAATTTTTTTTTTCAAAAAAGGCCGATATATCGGTCCGAAACCGATATATCGGCGATATTTGGAAAAAATGTAAAAAACGATACTTAATGGTATCGGAGTATCGGTTTGTGTCCGATACCGATATTGCGAGCTGGCATTCCATGACTCCAATAATATTTAGAGGGATTTGGGCATCAGCACAGACATAAAAATCCAAAAAAAGGATGCTTCCTTCTTGGGCATCAGCAGACATAAAAATCCAAAAAAGGATGCTTCCTTCTTTGGAAAAGGTTGTCGTTATGAAGTATGAAAGGAAGACCACCATGACCCCCAAACGCCCCATATTTAATAGGAAATGAGTGGGTGTCATTTCTCACCCATTCAGCTGTGTATGGAAATGTGTAGGAAAAGTGATGTAGGGCTATCACTGTCCTATTTAATACTATGAAGTATGAAAGGATGATGTTAAGGACTTGAGGGTGAAAATGCTGTCTAATATTTATTGCTGATAAGCGCAGGAATCCACCATGTGTTGCTGATAAGTAGAGGAATTTTACAAGAACACGTCTCTTATTTTGTTAGAAACAGGTGACAAAATGCCCCCAAAAAGAAACAAGTGACAAAAGCGCCTGCGCCTATACGCTTTTTCTGGTACAAATTCATACGTAGGCTAGGTTGAATTACACCAATAAACTCTTCAAAGCAGGGCTTTTTACATATTACCTGGCGCCGGGTTTGGTTTTATCATATCACCTGGAAAAAGCTATTTCCTTTCATATGACCTGGAACCTACCCAAAATACCCTTGCCTTCTATATACGGCAGCAGGGGTTTTTGCATTTTTTTGAGAAGGCGTTCCGGAGAAGAAGGAAAAGGCGGTCCGGAGAAGAAGGTGTTCCGGAGAAGTTCCGTGCAGCAGCTCCGGCCATAACGTCGCCGGCGCCGGCGCCGTCTAAACTAGGAAAAGTTATATTGCTGCCAAAACACGAAAAAAGAGCGGGAAAGCAGTTGATACGCTAACACAACTGTGAAAGAGTCATCGCCCATTCAAAAACGGTACGTCAACTTGAAATTCAACGTTTGATATAATGTAAATTTGATCGAGAGATGTAAGTTGAAAATTTGCACAGTGTTCCACTTTTTCCTACTGTCGTATATTCCCTAATACGACAATAACTATAGTCGTGTATTTTACAATACGACTATTACACGACTATTTTCAATCAAGGTTTGTTAATTAATTTCGTTATTGTAATACCAGGTAAGGATGGATTTCATACCTTTGTGCTTACACTACGATGGAATATTCACAAATTCTGATGGGTATGTGGGTGGGAAACTGAAGCTCATGTCTATAGATACACAAGTAAAGTACATAGGACTGTTGCAACAAGTGGAAGAAAGATTACCGCTGAAGTCTCCATCCGGTACATTGTCTTTGTCATATCTTGTTCGTTGTGGAACCCGATACGTCCTTGAAGACGATGAAGACGTGAAGACAATATTCATTCTTCACAACAAGAGGCGATGCACAGATGGACCACTCGATCTATACGTGGAGTGGACTTCTGCTGGAAATAACAACACAGAGAATTCCATTGCCAATAAGCAAATGGTTTCCACTGTGGATAAGGACGGCGAGAATTCAATGCCTCCAAATGGGAGGCCGGCCAGTAAGACACCACAGGAGAGGCCGTGCAGGCCGGGGAATAAGTCACCTGCACCAGCCTTTGAAGGAGGAAAAGATGAAAATTTTTCTATTGAAACCGTGAGGTAAGGGGTGAAATTAACGAGTGGACATATATTAAAGTCGTGTTGCATACGAGACGACTGGAATTAAAGTCGTGTTGCATACGAGACGACTGGAATTGAAGTCGTATTGTATACAATACGACTGGAATTAAAGTCGTGTTGCATACAAGAAGACGACTGGAATTGAAGTCGTATTGTATACAATACGACTGGAATTAAAGTCGTGTTGCATACAAGAAGACGACTGGAATTGAAGTCGTATTGTATACAATACGACTGGAATTGAAGTCGTGTTGTCGACAATACGACTAAATAATCAAGTCGTTTAGACGTTTTTGTACAATATGCATGCCATTCTTACCATGTTGTTATCGCAGATTGGGAGATGGTAATAAAAATACAAAGGATGAATTTCCGAATGAAGTCGATAACCAGTGTCAGATGAATGGGATCAATGGTGAAGATGAAGATGAGGATGAAGCCGAGGATGAAGAGAAAGATGAAAATGAAGACGAAGAAGAAGATCCAGATGAAGAAGAATTATTTGAAGATGAACAAATACCGTGGTCTGCAGATGACTGGGACGAGCCTCTCACACTACCAGTTTTTCCCGGGCCGCATCCGACGGGAGGAGACCAGTCTGTGTCAGGAATAGAACTCCAACAAGCAGCGAGAGCATCCACTTCTAAAGGAAAATCTGTCACGTCGGGGGCAGAAGACTTGGACGACAATGAGTACAACAATATTGATGGTGAAGGTGGTTGGGATTGGGGTACCTCTTCACCGCAGGCCGGTCCTGCAAAAAAATATGAGGAGGAGACGATGTTGAGCGGCAGTTTGCAAGGAGACGACTATGAGGCACAACTTGCCTTAGGGGCTGGATTCGAAAGTATAAAACAGTTCAAAATGGTTCTTACTGATTTGGCAATCAAGAGGAAATTCATGTTCAAAGTGGCGGACGAGAACAAGGACACCTTTGCTGCAAAGTGCAAGATTACAGGGTGCAAGTGGTACATACGGGCTTCGAATCTAGTTGACGGAGTCACCGTGACAAGGAGTGAAGGAAGGCATACATGCGACATTTTGATAAGTTCTAAAGATCATCCATTGGCCTCACACTTATGGATTGCACGGAAGTGTCATGGCCTCCACAAGGATTCAAACTCCATAAAAACGGTTAATATCCAACAGTACATTGAGAAACATTGGGGCGTCAAAGTGAACTATCAAAGGGCATGGAGGGCGAAAGAGGAATTGATACGATTGATCGATGGCAACCCGGAAGACGCATATCGTATTTTGCCCCATTATGCAAAGGAATTAGAGCGGTGTAATCCAGGTACATATGTGGTGATTGAAAGATGTTGTGATATTCCGGAAATTGAAAATGAGGAAGCCGGATACGAGTTCAGACGTGGCTTTTGGATCTTCGGCCCGGTCGCAAGAGCATTCCGAAGATCACTTAGGCCGCTGCTCACAGTTGATGGAACATTCCTGAAAGGAAAGTACCCCGGAGTGTTATTGGTTGCAACAACAGTCGACGGGAACCAACAATTAATGTGCGTTGCATTTGCAGTTGTTGAGAAAGAGACTATAAATTCGTGGTACGTATGCTAAAAAGATTGTATGAGTAGTCGTGTATTCGAGCAACACGACTACTAATACAGTCGTCTTCTTTCGTATACGACTGTGTACCCCCATCTCTTCTTGAATCTGCTTTCACTCTGATTGCTGCCTTGCAGGAAGTGGTTTCTTAGCCTACTCAAAGCCACCCTCTTTACGGACCCCCCGGCATCTCTGGATACAATTGTCTCGGATAGACAGAAGGGACTTCTGAGAGCGGTTGCTGATGTATTTCCTGAGGCTCACCACGGGTTTTGCCTAAGGCATATGGCTGCCAATATGCTTAATCAATGGAAGGATAAATACTTAAAAGACCTTCTATTCCGAGCTGCAAAATGCTTCCGGAGAACAGAATTTGATGAAATCATGCAAAAGATGAAGGACCACAATGAGGAGGCATGGAAATATGTTGAGAAGATCAATAAAAAAAATTGGGCTAACGTGGAATATCCTGGTAAAAGATATGGGATGCTCACATCAAGCATATCAGAAAGTGCAAATAATATGCTATTGAAGGCTAGATTTTGGCCAATAACTCGGTTGATCGAGCAAACTCGTGCGACCACGACCTCCCATTTCGAGAGACGCCGCATGGAAGCAGAACGGCTAACGACACCATTAACCAAGTATGCACACAATCATATTAACGAAATGAGGAATAAGAGTGCTGGAACAGTCAGAGTGCAACCGCTATCGTTATGGCAGTTTGAAGTCACATCTTTATACCATGTGGTAAGAATTCATTCCGCAATGGTTTCTGATAATTCAATTCCGGAATAGTCGTATCGTAAAATAGACGACTAATTATATAATCGTGTTGTCGCCTACACGACTATATAATTAGTCGTATTAGTTACAATACGACTATTTATATAGTCGTCTTAGCGACAATACGACTATTAAATTAAGAAAACTATTTCACAACAAGACTATTCATGTTGTTGTCATATCTTTCCCTCAGGATGTTGTTGACCTAACGAAGAGAACCTGCACATGTGGGTTCTTCCAGAGCATGGGACTTCCTTGCAAGCACGCCATTGCATGTATCGATGAGAGGAGTTTCGACCCGGTGGAATATTGTGAAAAGTGGTACCATGCATGTCTGTACCGCACAACATATGAAGAAGTACTTTTCCCTACTTTAGACAGGAGTCAGTGGGGGGATTACGGGGTTTTATTCAAATGCGAACCGCCCATGCTCGATGCTCCAAAGAGGGGTAGGAGACAGACAAAGAGAATCGAGTCACAGCCTGACCCGCCAGAGAGGTTGAGGGTGAGATGTGGCAACTGTCGACAAGTTGGTCACAACCGTAAAAGGTGTACTAACCCAACGGTTGCGAAAGAAGCAAGGAAGCGCAGATATCGAAGACTCCCACAACAAGGCAACCTGGGAACGGATGATTCAGCGCCGAGACGACCCTCTGGCTTACCTAAGGCCCCACCCTTCTTCACTTAGGTCGATCACAATTTCATGTATAACAAATATTACTCTACCTTAATGTATGCATGTAGTCGAATATTTCTTTGAATGTAAGTGTCATTGTGCATAAGTGTCGTCTTGTATAAGCGCCCTCCCGTCGTTGAAAGACGCCCATCATTCCTCACGTACATGACAGAAAAATAAATTATACTCCGTCATGGTCATGGTCTGACAGAAAGTCGTATATGATACAACACGACTATATAGAAAGTCGTATATGATACAACACGACTATATAGAAAGTCGTATATGATACAACACGACTATATAGAAAGTCGTATATGATACAACACGACTATATAGAAAGTCGTATATGATACAATACGACTATATAGAAAGTCGTATATGATACAACACGACTATATAGATAGTCGTATATGATACAATACGATAATATAGATAGTCGGATATGAGACAACACGACTATATCAGATGTCGTCTTTCAAGAGTCGAAACCTGTCGTCTTTCCAATACTCTGTTGACATGGAAGAAATGAATTTGAATTTATTGAAAGCATACTGTATGTACATGGAAGAATATGCAGAAAACCACAAAAAAGTTTCGTCTGTAATGGATTACATGTACAAAAAAATATCGAAAAAGAATACTAGTCTTCATCCGACATCCTCAAAAACCCCGCAATTGTGACAGCCTGATTTTGCTTTCGGATTGGATCGTCGTCAAACTCGCTGTCGATAACCCCGCGAATCATACTCGCAGCAATTATTGGGCGCCACTTTCGTGTAATTGATGACTGATCAAACTCAGGTGGATTGACATTGGAGGCCAAGTGCGCCACGTACATCATGATGAAGATGCCACAGTCTTTTGAGTTCTCTTGGCAGGGCGCTTTGGCGATCTGAGTCATCTTCCAGTCGATGCAACGGATGAGTCCCAGTGTGTGTGCCATGACAATGTTCATAAAGTTAGTGAATTTCTCAGCTGCGACCCTGTGATGTGGATACAACTGGGGTTTGCCGGATAGGGGGTTGTAGAAACGCCATACACCAACTGGGAAGTGTACATAGACGAGGCAGAAATGCGAACCAGTGCGGATTGGGAAAAAGGCATAGAACATGTTCCTGTTCAATCCCTTAAGCATCCTCCCAAGTTTTTTTATCAATTTTGTATTATTGCCCCCTTCTATGTATTCCTGCAAAATCGCAATAGAATTCCGAAAATCACGAACTGGAAACGTGAAATTAGCGTTGGTGATGCAGGAAAAACTTACGTTGTCGAATATTTCTTTGAATGCGTGACATCCAAAATAACTGAATGGATACTTCAGCCGTTCTCTGTCATTACGCTCCCGTAATAGACCAAAAAATTCATCTATCACCTGTATAAACCAACAACATAATCAGAAGTTCGCAATATTCAAATGATAATGGACTTTAGGTATAGTCGTGCTAACGACATACACGACTATATCAGATAGTCGAGTACTTTATATACGACTTTATGAATAGTCGAGTATGTTATATACGACTTAAGGTTCAGGCGGTCGAGTATGTATACTTACATTGGTGTTAATTTCTGTTGTTTGCAGAAGGGATACGTAGTCATCATCACATAGTGTTGGGATAGGATAAGCCTTCCTTGGATTGGCTATCCATCCTGATATTTCCCTTCTATCCCGCTCTAACAACACCCCCATGTCGAAGCATAACTCCAAATTACCATAGTTTTCTGGGAGATCAACTGGCAGCTTAGCCTTTTCTGGGGTTTGCAGGACATCAACGTCAACAGCCTGGGATAACGTTAAGCCAGTTGCCTCCTTCACCTCCTCCTCCTTCACCTCCTCCCTTGCCTCATCCTCCTCCTTCTTCTCCTCCTCCTCCTTTGCCAATGAAACCTCGTCCTTCTTCTCCGCCTCCTCCTTTGCCCATTCATCATCCTTGGCCGTTTGGATATCCGACTGCTGTAGGGAAGAGATCACCTCATCGATGATAGAGGTTGTTCGTTGGTCGGATAAGGTATCTTCAGAGTCGGCGTTCGGATCTTCTGCCAAATTCTTCCTCGCCCTCTCCTCCGCCATTCTCCGTATATGGTCTTCTTCCCTAAGCCTCTGCAATTCCCTCGAATTGACAGTCCTCATTCTCCTCCTTACCACTACACCAGGGGGGAATCTGTCCCGGCCGTACGTCATCCGGGACTCCTCTTCTGCACGCTCCATGTGTTCCTCAAGTTCTGGTTGGAGCTTCTTCAAAAACATCTTCGCGGCGGCTCTCTTTGTAGCCCGTCGACTCTTATCTTCCGCATCCGCCTGCTTTATGGGAGCTGAAATGACATTTTCAAAATTCGTATTAGTAACAGCAAGAAATATAATATAGTTGTGTAGAGTTCAACACAAAAGAAGGAATAGTCGTGTACAATCCATCACAAAAAATTAGATAGTCGGGTTGAATGCAATACGAAAAATTAGCTAGTCGTGTTGAATGCAATACGAAAAATTAGCTAGTCGTGTTGAATGCAATACGAAAAATTAGATAGTCGTGTTCAATGCAAGACGAAAAATACCTAGTCGGGTTGTATGCAACACGAAAGATTAAATAATCGTGTTCCAACTTACCTTTACCCCAGTGCAGAGTTCAACACAAAAGAAGGAATAGTCGTGTACAATCCATCACAAAAAATTAGATAGTCGGGTTGAATGCAATACGAAAAATTAGCTAGTCGTGTTGAATGCAAGACGAAAAATACCTAGTCGGGTTGTATGCAACACGAAAGATTAAATAATCGTGTTCCAACTTACCTTTACCCCAGTGCAATGAATCGCTGGCTGACTTGTGCGCCAGCTCCTTTCTGCGCATGACCATCGGAGTTTGCTTGACGTGGTCCTTGTCATCGGGCCGCTTCTTTGCCTCCTCGTTGTGATGGACCGATGATGACTTCGTTATCCTCTCCTTCTTCTGTGATTCCTTCGTCTCCTTCTTCAGCTCTTCACTCTTCTCTTCAGCAGGATGGTCAAAGTTGTGACCCTCTAACATCGTTGACGCTGTGGCGGCAGATGCCTTGATACAGTGAAGAACCTCTCCCAGAGGTCCGACGGGCCTTCCCATCTCCTCATACGACGACAGGGCGATCTCAATTAGTGACTGTATGCCCTGGAGCGAACCCTCCAATCGGCCCAGGGCAGTAGACTGAGCAGCCGTCCTCGAGGAAGAGCAGGTAGGTTGTTTAGGATTCCTCTTTCTTTCCGGCCTCTCCGTCTTATGTCGTCGCGGTTGAGGGGCCACTGGGGGAGGCGAAGGAATGAGAGATGCCTCTTTGTCCATGGGGACGATGACATCGACGACGTCTTCCCATACGTCGAGATTATCGAATAGACCCTTCCAGTAGTCGGTCATACGGTGCTTCTTTTGTGCACCCATCTTCACCTCTGTAATTAGGGCCCCACTTCCTGGCCACCTTTTCGCCCTCGGACTGGTAGGGCCGAACACAGAATGGAAGATTGTCGTGTGCTCAAAAAACCAAATCTGCATAGTAATCAGATGAAGACATTAGTAAAAGTCGGGGATACAGTCGTGTTGAATTCAAGTCGACTATATATCAAGTCGTATTGTATAATAGTCGACTATAAATAAAGTCGTGTTGCATAATAAACGACATTAATAAAAGACGTGTTGCATAATACACGACACTTAGAGCCTTTCGAAGACTGTACGAACATACAAATACTACATACCTGAAGGACATATGAGGCGCCATTTAGGTATCCACCTCCCAGCCCTTTACTTCTCCCACCCACTAGTCTGCGGGTGTGGGTTATACCAGAAACCAACATCGTATGAATAGCCTCAGCCCAATTGTATGAGCTCATTCTTGGGAGGTCTTCAATATAAGAGTAGAAACAGGGATGCACCACTCTCGTGCTATGTGGAAACAACACCGTGGAGATGAGGAGGCAGATGATCATCCTCGCCATGTCCTCCTCTGGCATCTTCATTTCGCCCTCGCTAAGCTTGTCAATGATTTCTTCAATATGTGGAATGTCCGGTTTCCTTACGCTGAAGTACTTTTTGAAGAATTCACATTCCGTTCGCCTTGGCACAAAGGGAAGGACCTCAACTCTTTCGCCCTTAGCGGGCAATCCAGTGATAAGAGCAACTTCTTGCTCTGTGAAATGTAGCGTTCTCCCCTTGATATTGAAGACCTTCGCCTCCTCATCCCAATACCTAACCAAATGGTCGATCAGGTTCCGAGAAACAACTACGTCCTCACCTTCAAAAATGACAGAGAACCCAGCTTCTCTGATCAGTTGGCAACATCTTTGGTGACGCCGTAAGATGGCCGCACACTTTTTCATCGCCCCCGGTTGACAATATGTCTTCACCGCCAGTCGCGGATTGCATGTTTTCTTGCCTGATGGGTCCATCGGAGCCTTCCTCTTCCTGCCCCTCTGTTTTCGCTCCCGAGGTGCAACGAAGAATTCCTGATCTTCCTCCTCTTCCGATGGTATTGCCTCCATATACTCATCTTCTTTTGTATCCATCTGCAATGAGATAGGTAGAGTGGTCAGTAGAACAGTCGTGTTGGAAACACAGGCAATCATAATAGTCGTATTGCATCCTACACGACTAACGCTCAAGTCGTATTGCATCCTACACGACTAACGCTCAAGTCGTATTGTATACAATACGACTTTATGCTTCATCTTAAAAATTATAAATCTTCAATTCTTAGCTTCTGGAACTAAAATAAGTAAGGATTTATCTAACTTACCGCGGTTTTAGTGGTGTGTATGTGTGTATTTCCTCGTACGCCCTTTCACACGCTTCCTCGCCGCAAACCGAACCTCAGAATTCACACCCCGCCGGTTGCTCGAAGGCGCGGGGAGCCGCAGGGGAAACTCAAGGGACTTCTTCGTCCCCGAAATCCCAGGAGTTTTACGCGACAAATCGCCGCCCAAACCGCACTGTCCGTCAGTCGTGTCGTCGAAATCCAACAAGGGGCACCGGAGAAATCGACGAACAGGGGGGACGTTAATCGGATCTTCGAACACCTTGGGGGCAGCTGGAATTCGTCGGAGGACTCGCCGTCGGAGTCGCCTCTGGAAATTGCCGGAGAAATCGCCGGAAAGATGGCCGGAAACACTTTCTTTTCGTATACAACTCCAACACGCCCTCTTCGCACAGTCATAACACGATAAATATACAAGAGGGGCATTTTTGGTACTCCAAGTCCAGATTCCAGGTGATATGAGATAACACGGAAAAAACCAGGTCATATGGAAATAACAAACTTGGCGCCAGGTAATATGTAAAAAGCCCCTTCAAAGCATCTTCGGTGATCTTTGTTAACTTCTCTCACAGGAAGAAGTTCACTCATATAATACAGCCGAGGAAGCATATCATAGTGTTCTATCGACACAAATAATTTCTTGATTTTTCTTCATCCTAATGAATAAATCTTTATAGCTCCTTTCATTCATAAGGGAGATGTGGTACTGGCAGTGGGCTTCTACTAATAATGAGAGATTTGGTCATCGGAGCCTTCTTGTCACTTGTTAGTGTCTAAATAGATTTCCACGTTTTGTACTTCGTTGGGGCAATGCTTTCTTTGGAATTGCAAAGTTCGAATTCAGGTTCAATTCAGTAACGATTGATATAATTCGGTTCGAAAAAATTAAGAAGAACTTGGAAAATAGTCTAATTAATTCAGGTCCCCATAATCAACCCTCTAGGCAAATCACAAAATTGCAAGAATTTTCAACTAATTATTCGTTCGGCCCCGATTCCGCAATATTGACGAATACTCATCTAGAGAAGTTTCACAGTGCTCTATCTTCCCTCCAACTGTTTTTTTGGGTAAATATCTTCCCTCCAACTGTTGATTTCAATATTAACAAAATCCCTCCCTGCTGCAGCCGACCAGCTGATACTTTTGGGTATTTGCGAAGAAGTTAATTTCTATACTGTAATGTTTCTTCAAAGTTACCAGAATGGAATGAGGTTGAGTTATAAAGAAAGCTGCCTTTATGATAAAAAAAAGAAAAGAAAGAAAGCTGTCTTTTTCCATAATACAGTTACACAAAAAAAAGGTTATTCTCCAAAAAATTAAAGATGATTCTTCTTCCACCATTCTTTTTATTAATTTTTATTCTTGCACGAAATTATAAGCCGTAAGAAGCCCATGCGAGAGTCTATTCCAAGTGGTCCTGTGAGATCTACCGGAGGACTAGTCGCCGAAGTTCAATTGTGGACTATTCATTCCCAAAAGAAGCTGCAGCCAACAAAGCAAAGCTGAAAAAAAAGAGGAGCAAGTCTTAGATATATAAATGATGTGGTCCCATGCATGCTGTTGAGTTTAGCAATTGACAAGCCAACTAATCCAAGTCCTTTTTCACGGTGAGTGTGATACATGCATGTTTAGATGTTTAATGCATATTTAGCACATAGATTTATGGTATGCTTCATGCTCGCACCTAGGGGCTGTATAGCATTCCCTTTGGGATTAGCATCAAAAGTTAGGAATCAAATTGATTTATTATTACAGCTTATTATAGCACTCCCTTTCCGTTTCTGATGTACTCCCTCTGTCCGGAATTATTATCACCACAAGGGTTTTCAGAATGAACTGAAATTAGTTCATTTAGGAAAATCTTATGGTGATAATAATTCTCGGAAGTAGGGAGTATATTACAGCTTGTTATAAAAAAAACAAAAACGATAAGGAGCTACATAAACTTTTTTCTTGTCTGCACAGGATCCGTTACCCTACATTCTACAAGCCATCAACCCAATACAGAGAGCATTTTACGTGTTCTACTTTCATCTACCAAAAATACATGCAGTTTTTTTTATTTCTTTTTGCAAATACGAGCAACCATGTTGATAGGAGCTGTTCACCATTCCTTAGCTCCCAACCTCATGGCTGCTATTGCTAATTTTTGCTGGATTATTTGGAATAGAAGAAACGAAGTATTGTTCTCAAATGATAAACCAAATATTGGCTTCGACTCATCTAAATTCTTATTTATGCAGGTGGAATATGCGCATGCTGGCTGCAAGGTGGTGGATCTAAGGCCTCCTAAGGATCGATGGGTGAAGTGGAATCCACCAGATGAGGGAAGCATGAAGATTAATTTTGATGGTGCCAGCAGAGGAAATCCCGGGTATGCATATGCTGCGGCTATTGCTAGGGACAATTGTGGCAGATTTCTTGCGGCATCTACTTATGAAGTTTGAAGTAGGGATAAGTTTATCGAATTTGGCAAAAGCCTATGCATGTTTAGAAGGGGTCAAGCTAGCTCAATGGCTGGGGATTAGTCAGGTTATTCTAGAAGGTGATTCGTCAATAGTTGACATATGTAAAGGGCATCTAGTTACTTGCCCAAGGTCTGTTAATATTGTAATTAAGCAACTGCGTCAACTATCTAGCCAGTTCCGCTTTATTACTTATCACCGGGCAGTGATAACCCTACAGCAGATTCCCACTCATTTCCATACACATCAGCTGTGTATGGAAAATGTGTAGGAATCCGCTGTACAAATATCATTTCCCCTTTTCGCCATGTACATAGGGAAGGTAATAGAGCGGTTGCCAACTTCTATGGGGATGTTGTTTTCTCTGTCATCGTAAATAAAGTTTTTTTAGCAAAAAAAAAACCATGTTGATAGGACAAGAGGAGATCTGATGAGATCCTTTTTTGTGGCAAGGATAGAATAACTACAAATTTTTTTGGCGCATCTGAAAGTACTGGTGCAGTTAATACTCAAATTTAAAACCTCTTTAATGGCTGGAATATGAGAGCTTTAATGTTGTAATGCCCCTTCCCAATGGGTCATCTTCCAATTAATGCAACCACAAGTTATCTTGCACTCCTAGTCCTGGCTCTAAAGGTTGTGCGTGTAATTTGTGAGGCATCCCCCATATGGTGGGAACTGGGAATATAAAATGCACAATGGCCTCCGGTCCCAAAATTGATGGAAAAAATACTGTACGACTAAAGTTGGTAGCTTTGGTATGAATGAACCACTTCTGTGTTGGTTTGATGGCCAGGACACGCAGCGTTCCTTGGTTAGAACCCCCATTCTGTTGGCCCCCTAATCGCGATTATATCATGATCTACTCAGATGCATATTACGGGTGAGCTTGTAGCTGCTACAGTGGATTGGCAGCATGGTACAGGTTATCTAGAAGGCTGGTTGCCTTGCGTCGAGAAATTTTCATGTATTTGCTACACCAAGCTGGCCGTGTGTCACCCCATTCACCGGTTGACATGTTAATAATCAATGACTCAATCACGTGTCAACCGGTGAATAGTGATATACACGGCCAGCCTGGTGTAGTAAATGAACTGAAAAATTTCTTGCCTCAAGAAAGGTCTTAAAAAAAAAAAAAGAATCCTTTAATATGTATGCATTGCTGATAAACATAAAAATGATCAGACGGCTGAAAACAGGTGGCTAAACAAGCCCTGTTCCCCAGCAACCCAAAGTTTGCCCAAGTCCCCCAGAATACAGCGTCCCCCGCCCGCGTGTTTGGCCGCCTTGCAGCCAGCCGTCGTTTCACCTCCCTCCATGGAACTACAGTCCTTCCCTTACCATGCAAACCCCAAAGAAGAAGTCATCAATAGCAAAATGCCGAAAGGCCCACATCCTCGCACATCTCCTTTCCATTGTTTTTCTTTTAATAAACCCCTCGACTAGTTTTCCACATATAAATGCACGCCCGCTTCTTTCCACTTCCTACTCGCTTCTCAAGTCTTCCCTCTCCGTCCAACATGGCCAGTGACGAAAGTGGTGGTGGCTGGCTGGGCCTGCTGGGCCCTTCCTCCACGGCCGGCAAGTGGCTGGGCTTTGTCACCGCCGTCTGGGTGCAGGCCATCTCCGGCAACAACTACACCTTCTCCAACTACTCTGACGCCCTCAAGACCCTCATGGGCCTCACCCAGCTCCAGCTCAACACCCTCTCCGTCGCCAAGGACGTCGGCAAGGCCTTCGGCGTCTTCGCCGGCCTCGCCTCCGACCACCTCCCCACTCCCTTCATCCTCCTTATTGGCTCCCTCCTCGGCCTCTTCGGCTACGGCGTCCAGTGGCTCGTCGTCAGCCGCCGCCTCGCTCCCCTCCCCTTCTGGCAGATGTGCATCTTCCTCTGTATGGGAGGCAACAGCACGACATGGATGAACACGGCGGTGCTCGTCACCTGCATCCGGAACTTCCGGAAGAACCGAGGCCCCGTCTCCGGCATCCTCAAAGGGTATATTGGCCTCAGCACCGCCATCTTCACCGACCTCTGCTCCGCCCTCTTCGCCGACAGCCCCGCCTCCTTCCTCCTCATGCTCTCCGTCATCCCCGCCGCCGTCTGCCTCACCGCCATGCTCTTCCTCCGGGAGTCCCCGCCGGCGAAAGCAGAGCAAGAGCAGGAGGAGGAGTCCCGCTACTTCGGCGTCTTCAATGCGGTCGCCGTCGTCGTCGCCGTCTACCTCCTCCTCTTCGACGTCACCGGCCGGCACGGCACGGCCGTCTCCCGCTCCTTCGCCACCGGGCTGCTGCTCCTCCTTGCCTCCCCACTGGCCATCCCGATTTACGCGGCGGCGAAATCGTACCGGTCCGGCGCGGGTCGCCGGTCGGACCCGGAGGCACGGATCCGGGAGCCTCTTCTGGCGGCCGGTCCGGTTCAGCAGGAGAAGAAGCGGGTCGGTTCGAACGAGAAGGGCGAGGTGGGCCAGGCGGGTCGGAAGGGGGGCCCCACCATCGGCGAGGATCACACCATCGTGGAAGCATTTTGGACGTTGGATTTCTGGGTCATGTTCCTGTCTTTCCTATGCGGAGTCGGAACCGGACTGGCAGTCATGAACAACATGGGCCAGATGGGCCTGGCGCTCGGCTTCTCGGACGTGTCCATCTTTGTCTCGCTCATCAGCATTTGGGGCTTCTTCGGTCGGATCATGTCCGGATCAGTGTCCGAGTACTTCCTCAAGTCAGTAAACTCCTAAACCCCAGTTGGCTCCTAACTGATTTTACTAAAATTTTAAGTCGGTGGTTTGCTATAAATAAGATTGATTGATTGATTAGGTTACACTAAAAAGTCACCCTCCTAAACTATTGCAACTTGTTGTACCAAAAAAAAAAAATTACAACTTGTATGTATATAGAATTTCACCAAGAGTCCCTGAGACACGGCTCACGTGCATCCATCCGCACGAGCTGAGGCGTTGTGGGCCCTCGAGTAGAGATCTGACGGCAAGCGTCAAATCTGGGGACATGAGGGTTTGATTTGATGTGCACCGTCCGATTGCAATAGGAAGGGCCGTGCGTGTGAGCCGTTGCTCATGTTTAACTTTTTCCATCACAGTCAATTTTGCCGGCCAGAAAGGTTTGTAGCAATGTGACACATGCCAAATTGCCGAAGGTAAAATAATCCGATAAAATTGAAAATGGAGATTAAATTGTGGTAAACTTTTTGAATAAAAATTGAAAATGGAGATTAAAAATGTGCTAGACTTGTTGATTGTTATTAAATATTTTTTCCTGTTATTTTCTGTCAAGCATGATTCATGAATGCTGTTGTCAAAAGAAAGAAAAGTAGGAGTAAAGTTTTTGTCTTACTAGTTGAACCCGATCTATGAAATTATACTATTGCTAGTGGGAAATCTGGATAATCATTCACCATCTTGGTTGTTCATTGATGCTTTTGAAGATGGGGGGAAGCATTTATCCTTTCTCTTCACCCAAATTGCCAAATACTTCTCTTTGAAGTAAACGGCATTTATGTTTGATAGTCTTCTTTTCGCCGAAATTGACAAACTTCTGTTCTTGACTCTCAGAAACGAATTTAAGTTTCAATTAACAGAATATTATTGTTTGGATCTTTTACTTTTGCAGGAAATGGGGCACACCAAGGCCTGTGTGGAATGCTGCTTCCCAAGTTCTGATGGCCGTAGGATATGTGGTCATGGCCATGGCTATACCAGGATCTCTGTACATTGGATCCATTGTTGTTGGCATCTGCTATGGTGTACGTATTGCTATCACAGTGCCAACAGCATCAGAGCTGTTCGGCCTCAAGTATTATGGCCTCATCTACAACATCCTCATTCTGAATCTGCCCCTCGGGTCCTTCCTCTTTTCGGGGCTTCTCGCCGGCTTCATATATGATTCTCAAGCGACGAAAACAGCTGATGGGGGCAACACGTGCTTCGGGCCACATTGCTACAGGCTCGTATTTGTAGTCATGGCTCTGGCCTGTGTAGTTGGGTTTGCTTTAGATGTGTTGCTGGCATTCCGAACAAAGAACCTGTACTCAAAGATCTCCTTGAGCAAGAAGACACAAAAGGAGGTCGTAGAGGCCACCAAGTCTTGAAATTAATTCTCTCATAGGATTGCTTTCTTGTAGAACTCTGTATTTTGAAAAGCCGGGCTGAAGGCAATTTTGAGCCTACCAGGCTGTTCCTCGTGTATGTAAAAAGGTTGAATCTTTCAGTATAAAGATTCAATTGAACAAAATTAATTCCATCTTTTCTTGAAATTAATTCCACCTTTTCTTCTTACGGTGTAGAACTTTTCTCAATTCAACAAAATTGCTGTGATATTTTTGGCATGAGAAGAAACATATACATGGATTTTCCCAATAAATACACTAAATAAGTGGTTATTGAGAGTTAACGAAGTTATGATCTGTGGGACTCTCTGAAATTGTTTCATCAACTATTTCACCATATAAATACATGCGGCAGCTACAAAAAGCACCAATGCTGAGAATGCTAAAATCGCAGAGTTAGTAGTTCAGACAAGGAATGCCGTATTGGATATCGGTAAAATATCGGTCGACCAAAGAGACAAAGGGTGCATTTGGGAGGCAGATTTTAGGTAGAAAAAACTGCTTTTTAAGTAGATAAAATGGATTTTAGTAGCATGAAACTTAATCCAATTGAAGGAATTCATATTTACTTGGTAATTTATGTATTTGAGTTGGAGAGAAGGCGGGATAGTTTTCATGAGCTGTGGCAGCAGCATCGAGAATATATATACTAACTCACTTAGGTTGAAGAAGTCAAAATGGCCGTCAACGGTCTACACTTGCTATGAGCAGTTTTTTCTGTCTCCACATTGAAAGCTTTCATCCTCCCTCCGGTCCTTTTTAATTAAGACAATTAACAAAAATAGTGTACCAAAATTAGATGATAGCATTATCTAATTGTTATCCGGTCAGGCGGCCGAAGATGACGATGAAAGTCGCCCAACAGCGACCTTAGGTCGAGGTCGAGGTCAAGGTCAAGAGGCCGCCGCAATGAAAGGTGTCTCGCTCACTTGGACACATCTCAATAAAATAGACCAATTACGTGTTGGTCTCAATTAAAAGTTACCGGTGGGAGTAGTAATAAGGTGCCCTTTTACATACTCCCTCCGGTCACTTTCACTTTTAATAGATACATTTTTTTAAAATAAACTAAATTTTTAGTATATTTGAAAAAATTATTGATTAAAAGTGACCAGAAAGAGTAGCATGTTTGCAATTTTTGGGAGATGATAACAAGGCCAAGAATTACAGGTATAGTTGGGAAGTAGGCGATGGTGGGAGGAAGCTGAATTGGCAAGGTATCCCACGAAGCATCAGAGAGTCGTAGGGAAGTTTGTGACAGTTACAACGATGGGCTAATTATCCAGGAAAGCATGACCCTCTATTTTTCACTGTGGTTGTTTTGGATTAATCACGAACCAAATGACCATATCAAAATTTAATATCTATTGGCCTTGCGAGGGGTGGCCTGAGATGGTAGCCTGGTGTGCCGGTTGTCGGCAACTGACTGGGATGTTAAGGCTCGACAACTGCCGATCAGCACCAACCCGGATGCAAGTTACATGACGCAATCAGTCCAGTCCGGTCAAAATGGCCCGTAAGAGCATTGTCAGGCCATACGCCAACAGGTAATTTTTTTCTTATTCATAACCAAGCATTAAAAACCTCATGCAACACAGAGAGATAGCTTCCTGTTTACTCTGACGTCCATTTCCGTGCAAATTAAAATAATTCCTGACGCACGGAAGGAAAGCAGGATCTTTCCAGCTCTTTAATGCCTTTCACTTGAGTATTCTCACAATGGAAGGAGTTTGCAATTTAACACGTATGGAGAAATGCCTGTGAATTAGTAAGCAATCTGCATCTCTTATACGGTCTGAAGAGGTTGGCAGTAAATAATTTTTGTGAACACCTCCACATAAACCAAAGGGGCCAAGAACTACAGAGTTGCGAGCTTGTGATGTAGAGCGCCTGGCTGCCATCAAATTTCATCTATTTTACACTTGAGTTCACGTAAGCGAACTTATGTGTGGAACAATGTCTCTTGGATTGGAATCCAACTGAAAACACTGACTGCCCAACACACTACATCATCGCTCAAAGTTAACATCGACGTATCAATAACAACCAAGGACCTAAGCCACATGCTGCCACATGCATAGTTTTATCAAATAATACTGGATATGAGTAGCGGACTCATAGCACTAGTATGAACTAGGTGGCCATGTGTTGCACAATCCTACCAAAATATCTATAATAAACAACAGAGTTTTCACCAACGGATGGATCGAACAATCACAAAATGCGGAATTAAAGCCCATTTATTAGCAGCAGCAGTTCAGTGAAATTGAAAGTTCTGTCATTACTAGCAGAAGCCTCATGACAATTGATTACACATCCACATAATATATATGTACGAACAAATATATACACCCAAACACGCACACAATGACAATTATCTACAGTATATACACATATATTGCATAACATTGGAAGCAAGACGTGTTGGAATAAACAGCCATATATATGCACCTTATTTGCTGACGATGGTTAAATACTTAACCAGGCAGCTGTGCTAGCCACAGCCATTTTGGTGGACAGAATCAATCCAGTGCTAGTTGAATCCTCAGCAAAGTTTTCATGGCTGAAAGATCAGGAGCTCGTCACCCTGAATGTTCACAAAACACTCTGAGACAATGTACATCCCAATATGTTTTCATTTTTCAGACAAAAGTATCAAACACATAAATTATGCTTGCCATATCAATGCTTCAAATTCAGTAAAAAACTAAACCGTTTTCGGATTTGGTTATAATACTGATGTTTTACTTCTGGACAATCTTTTTCATATGGCTTGCCTTCTTGAGTTTGGAAGAACTTACGTCCTAAATAAACACTCTCTCCCTCCCTCCGTTAATAGTCCCTATTGATTTTTCAACATGAACCAATCTAGTTCATTTTAACAAACCAAATGAAGCTATTAATCTGGGATAGAGTTAGTTTAGTTTGTGTTAGACCTTAAGGAGTTATCTGGCTCAAATACTTGTAACATTAGTGAAGTCAAGCACCAGCGCACCTAGTCATTTTAATATCAAACCACCAACAGGACTGCCTCCATCATCTCCTTCGGCACTTGTGTGAATTTCAGGTTTCCTGTACAAAACAGCAATCACTAAAACCTGTCTAGCATAACTAGAAGAACAGATCAATCAAATTTTGCTAATGCACAAAACATATTTGACAAGACACCTTTCAGCATCAGATATCAGTTGAATGGATGTAGACAAGTTTAAATCAGTTGCGCTGATTTTAGATGCGATTTCTGGATCATCTTCTTTCATGTTATCTTCCTGTCAAAAAGCACTAAGTTGTTTGAAATGTTTGAAATACCAGCTGAGTATTAGAAAAACAAATATTTGTCTATTGTATAGAATATGAGGATAAACTCACCCCTAGTCTCTTCTCCTTCCATCCAGGAATGCTTTCATTGAGACGCGTGATGTACTGCTCCATGGCTGTTTCTTGACTCATGTTCCCCAGTCTTTGCCAAGCATTCCTTGCACAACGTAATTAGTCCTCTCCATCACTCATATATAGCAGCTCACCCTGTTAGTTTAGCTAGCAATCAAACTACACCCTGATATTCAGTCAGGATTTGTCCTTAGGTTTCCTCGAAAGTCATTACATATTACATACATCCTTTCTCTACCGTACACATGCAGATATGGATGAAGTGGGTATACTCTCTTCAAGTTGAAGCAAATGACAATGGAAATGGGGCTGGATTTCGCAAAATTGCATCAGCCTTATCAGGCTGAAAACCTTGGAGACAAAACGTGAAAAGACAGACAACTACTAACATATAGGAAGTGAAGGAAACGAAAACAACTAGGGCAGCAAACTTATCAATCAGGCTGATACATCCTATTATCAATCACTAGATCCTATTATCAACGGAAAAATTAAGTATTAACCAGGACTGGAAACAAAAATGCTAATCAGAATGATACATCCTATTATCAATCACTAGATCCAATAGAAACAGATTTTCAAACTATAAGCAAAAACTCCATATTACAGCAATAACGACACCACTGTAAGTTTACTGACAGGCAATGGAATATATTCATATCAAGGAATTTCGTATCGGATATCGGTAAAATATCGGTCGACCAAAGAGACAAAATATCGGAGATATTGTGTAAAAAAATATCGGTGGTCGAAAACTAGTTTTTACCGTATATTTTCACAATCTAACTTTTAAAATGAGTTATACTAATTTAGAAAAAGCATATATTTCAAAATATGCATAAAAATGCATATTAGGATGGGAAACAAACGGTAAAATTGTTTTTTTTCCCTTTTTTTTAAAAAAAATTCCAAAATTTTTTTTAAAACATTTTTTTTTTAAAATGGCGATATATCGGTCTTGGCCATATTTTAAAAAGTTTGAAAAATGATATTGGTCCGTATCGTTTTATGGGTGGGGCCCGATATCGGTATATCCAATACGGAATTCCTTGATTCATATGCGAAAAGACAACCACTAACAAGTAGGAAGTGAATGAAACGAAAACAACTAGGGCAGCAAGCTTAATGACACAGCAATATTAAGCGTTAACCAGGACTTGAAACAGAAATGCTAATCAGAATGACACATCCTATTAGAAATAAGTAGATCCAATAGAACACATTTCCAAACTATAAGAAAAAACACTATATGTCAACACCATTCTAAGTTCACTGACAACCAATGGAAAATATTCAAATGAGAAAAGGAGTGAAGACACAAGATGCAACAAAAACAGTATGTTGAAGGTCCTTAGAACAACTCAGTATTGCTAATTCCAGAAAGGCTTTTAGAAGAAGCCGTGACACTTTCAATCTATGAACAAGAAACGAGCCTACGTCTTGAAACAGTTGGGATATTTCTCACATTGGGTTTTAAGTCTTCATTGACCATCAAAATCGAGAAGCTACTCTTAAAATTCAGTTAACATCTAATTCTGGATATCCACAGCTAATTCGCAAATTTTCCCTTCCCCATCGAATTTCAGAATCTAATTGTCTAGCCTCTCCATAGTTAGCAACTAAAACATCTCATTATCCATCCCCCAAAAAAATTAAATTAATGAATGAAAACATAAAATAGAACAGGGCCAGGAGATGAGGAGGTACCATTTAGCACGAGCAGAGGACTTGAGAACAGACGGCGGCGGGGAGTAGCAAGGCCCCTCCGTCGCCACCTTATAGAGTCCATACAGCTGCATCTGCACGTCGCTTCCGACCTTGGCCAGAAGAGCATCCCCGGCCCCTGAGGCCACAAACTTTGACACAGACCCAAACCTCTCCTCCAAGTCGCTCTTCTCAATCCCCTCCCAATCATCATCTTCCCCTTCGCTCAGCAATCCCTTCTCCCCACCTTGCTCTCCATCATCCACCCCTCCGAACCCAACCTCACCACCAATTTCCTCCTCATCTCCGCCACCACCATCAAGCTCCATTTCTGCCAAATCTTCCTCAAAACGCCCACCTTCCACTCCAATCTTCTCGTCTTCCACGTCAAAGCACCCATCTTCCTCCTCCCCCAACCTCCTCGCCTCTAAGATTCCATCTTCCACCTCCACGGAACCATCTTCGTCAAGTCCACCACAAGCATCTCCTCCCTCCTCGAGCTTTTCCTTCTCCACCGGTTTCTCTACAACCGACTCCTCTGTTCTCCGCTCCTCCCCCTCAATCTCCCCAACCACCACCACCTTCCCATCATCTCGATTCTGTTCCTCAACGGAAACATCTTCCGCCAAGGCACCATCACCGGCCGAGCGGGTATCGGCGACGAAGGAGACGAGGCGGGCAAGGAAGAAAGCAAAGAGGACAGAGACGAGGGCACTCAAGAGGAGCTCTTTGAGCATCTCCATCATCATCTCCTTCTTTGTCTGCGACCCTTTTGGTCACAGACTCTGCCTCGCCGGCGTTTTGGAGGAGATGGGGATGGATGGGGACGCTGACGAGGAAGTGGAACAAAACAAAAGAAGGAAAGGGAGGGAACAAGATAAAGTGCTCAAGTGAAGCAAGGCGAAAAAGTGGGGTTTGTAAACTTGTGTATCTTTCTATGTATCTGACACCGCATAGAAAATCCACTGTCATCTTTTGTTGTTTTTTGATAGCCACCAACGTACAAAGGTTTACCTACAACCTGACCAAAATTTGTAGTGCATTTTGCCCACTTATGCCCCTGATATTGTCATATTTGAGGGATATTATTAGGTTGTTTTTTTTTTTTTTTTTTTAGATACATACAAGTGCTCATTGCTTAAGGGCCACGGGAGATTGATGCCTAAAAGAAAAGGGGCCACGGCCCAAGGGAGATAGAGTATTCTAAGATCCGCTTGTGCCTGGTTCAAGGCTCAAATTCAGGTCTTCTCCACTATTAGGGCAGATTGAAGATCAATGCGCCCAACACATTTGAGGGGAAGAATGATAAGAGTTATGAATTCTTGACTTAAATTACCTTCTTCTTAATTCTTAATTACTATGCGTGTGCCTTTGCTAGTTTTCCTTTACAAAGAAGAAAGGGATTGTACTAATTTTTTGTATATACTTGACTTTTTTCATTGCAAAACTTCCGTTAGTCAACTATGGAAGATCATATGTTGAGTCTTTAGGACTCAACTAAATATGCACCAGGGGATATAATCCTTGTGCGAACTCAAGACCTCCACGACCACAAGCTTCGTGGGGTGGCCAACTGAGTGGAGTGCCATATCTATGCTTTGTTCTCTAGTTCCTCCTCTTAGGTTTTATCTTCTTTACTTTTCTGAGTTTTTGTAATTTTTTTCATATAGGTCAATTGGAGCATACACATGAGCTGATACTATCGAGAATCAAATATTAATTTTTTCCCTTTTGTAATCTTCTACTACAACAAAAACATTGAAAGGATGGTAAAAGAAGCTCTTAATGATATATGTAAAAAACTTATATAGTCCCTCTGTCTAAAATTACCAGTCCCTCAGTTCATTTTGGTTTTCTAATTAGGATATGTAATTTTAGATGGAGGGAGTAGTATCCTCCAATTCACCTAGTTGTTAATTAACTCGCTATAAATTATCAAAAGAAGAAATTAAACTTGCCATAAGCTGAGGCCCAAACAGGAGGTGGCATACATGTAAATGAAAATGAAAGAGAGACCTTTTACAAAATGTTGTTTATTTGACGAACGATGGGCATATTCTCTGAATCCACCGTCGAGCGCCGACTGTGGAGGGGACATGGACAATAGTGACAAGTCGCTTCTCGCCGGTGATGAGAGCTGCCATTGGCTCATGCAATGGGCCCCATTCGGCTAAGAGTGGATATGGGAGGAATGGCCAAAGTCCATACTCGCCCCTCTCTCTGCACGTAATTTCCAACTGTTTCTCACCCGACGGTTTGTGAAACCAACCCGAACCTCCAGATTACCTTAGTTTTGCTCATTAACACCACGTACTCAATAAAACCTAGTTGTAGGGTACACCACACTATTCTTATTTACGATCTTATTGATAATTTTCACTATAGGATTTTGAGATCTTGACGATGGAGGATTCTTATCCGCATATTATACTTAGGGGCCGTTCGGGGCGTGATTATTACAAAAATATCCAGACTGGATATTGGATATATACTGTAGCATCCATGTGGATTTTTACATCCTCCTGAGGTGTTTTAGCTGGATATATAAAATATCCAGATGCTACATGTTTTGCTTTTAATCACGCCCCAAACGGCCCCTTAGTGAAACGGTTGACATTATTTGTTATTTTTATTAGTAAAATGCCACTGTTATATAGTAAAATTTTTATCATTTGACACCTACCGTCCAAATATAATGTTGAGGTGTTAGTGTGCGTGCTAGAAAAAAGAACACTAATTTACTGCATAGGGCAATGCCCCACGGCAACATTAGCCACCAATGGGACGCTGACAAGTCAGCGCCCCTAAGCCCTACTCACTTGGGTAAATAGTGTAGCTAATATGGGACATAGGGTTTGGGGTGCTAACATGTCAGCATCCCTTGGTGGCTAATGCTGGGGAGGGGCGTTGCCCTTGCAGCATATTTGCGTTCTTGAAAAAAAATGTCTTTTTTTTCTAACCCGACTTACGAAAGTGGGTGTTAGAAATTTTAGTGTGCTGAAAGTATCATCCATAGTCCCATACAGATATTACTCTTACTAAAAGAGTTCTCAGTGCACCTCAGAGGTTTGCGTCGAGCACATTTTGTTCATTGGATCTCGATCCTATGGTAGGCTGCCTCGTGATTTGATGGACGCCACCGGAGATGTGCCTGGTTGACACGCCAATCAGATGGGCCACGCTGGGCATGCCTTAACTTTTTTTTTTGTTATATTAATAGGCGCATTTTAACTTTCTTAATACTTAGAAACTATGTTTATAAATCTTTTATTGAAAAAGAACTGTTATTTATGGAGTTACAAATATAAGAAGTCATAAGAAATGGCAGTCCTAGCAATAAGAGAAATTCTTAATTTAGTACAAACATGATTATGAGCTTGACCAGCCAAATGGTGCGGCTTTTTTTTATAGTACTAAAAACTACTCCATATTTTTAAGACAAAGCTCTAACATTGTTTTTTTCCTAAGGCGAAATCTCTAACATTTAGCATCTGCAAAGTACATGTCATATTTCCATTAGTCCTTGAGATTAAGAGCAGAGACAGGGATAAATCTCGTCCTACTCTCAATCAACTCTCCATTTAATAAAATGGATCTAAGTATAAATGTTTGTCTCCATTGGTGTGACATCAACCATGGAATCCTTGCTGGTAGACCAAACCTTTCCTTATAACTTTAACGGCAGTTTTGTGAATGTTAGCAGCAATTTGGTTATTTTTAGAGAGTTTTTAAGCTATGTTTTGGAACAGTCGGGGTATGAATAGACGAGCACCCTCAGAAAATATACAAGTAAATTCCTGAATGTTGACTTGAGTAATGCTAGACGTTGGCATTTATACGTGATGAAGCTACTTCATCATTAAAACACCTTTGATCATTGGGGCCCAAAAAAGTGAGCCCCATCAATCAAAGGTGTTTTAGCGATGAAGTAGCTTTATCACGTACATATTTTAAAGAAAAAAAATATTTTTCCTTTTTTTTTGCTTCAACTTGATGAGAATCATGCCTGGACCACCAAATACCATGGTGCTAGGGCCTCTCCTCGTCGAGGGAGAGGTCCCGGGTTCGATCTTTGCTCAACCTGTGGCACCTGGTAGCTTTAGGATGGGCGGTTTCCGATGTGCCAAAAAAAAGGACACGGCTACATTCATTGATGAACTTGTTTGTCCACATATAAGTCCCGTCCATAGTTTAATGGATAGTTCGTACGGACAAGGGAGTGGACACATAGTCAATGATTGTCCGTGTCTATAGATGTGTGTGTCGGTCTGTTAACCTTTTAGGAGCCCTAAGTTCCTAACTGTTTTTATGTCCGTTAATATGTTTTTATGAACTATAGATGTCAAATTAGATGTTTTTATGGTCTACACGGACAATGATTGATGGACACGGACAAGGTTTATAACGAATAATTGCAGACATGGAAGGACTGGACAGTCCAAGTTAAGGTTGTGGACGGACACGGTCTGTGAACACCCTTAAGGTCTACTGGTTTCTTTGAGCACAGAACGGCTGAAGTGGTCACAATTTAGGATGCCAGATATGGACATAAACACGGGCATGAACAATTTAAACTTGAGCCATATATGGCCAGCCATCAATTACGAGTAAAATAGTCATGTAAGGTCCGGGCTTCCATTTTAACCCAGCTAGGCCAACAGGCCCACCAAATTGTCTGCATAGCTATCAACTTTTTTGCACAAAAAGGAATAAAGGATGGATGCTAGGGACCATTTCCAGCACAAGTAGGCATCAAATGGTTGGTGACCGACACCTGCATTTAGAACCATCCCGAGACATTCCAATTGCTTCTCAACCGGAAATTACTCCACAACTTTGAACAAACCTACAAATTAAACCAAGGCAGAAGCTGAGACATGTTCTTGTGTTTATGGTGTAATTGGATATCCAGCTCAGTGAAAATTTGCGTGCAGCTTATGCAAGATGCATGCTAATTGCTAGGTAGGTTTTTGCTTTCTTCACTTCATGGGAGTTGAATCAAAATACGCAAGGTTTAGGTTGTTCTATCTTTTGGACCACGCAATTCTGCTCCAACCTGACCAAGTACATGTTCCAAGCTATTAGAAATAATGACATGTTTCAGGTGAGCCGCCCAATTAGTGAAGAAGGTTTGCACCTTTATGAAAAAGAGTAGTAGTTCGTATGATTCAACTGCTCGAATCCATGAACGCTCATTCGACACGTCACAATGGGCCCATACTTAAGTGCGAGGCCTTCGACGGCACAAGCAGTTGCAGCTATTCATTTGGAATATAAATTCTGGCCAAATAGTTCCATTTGATGGCAAATGAAAGGGGTGATAGCTCCTAGCAAAGGCGTATAACTTTCCTACAGAATATATGACAGTGGCTCGTATTCTTTGGAGAAGAGCAACTTGTTTATATAGTTAGAACATATAGAGTCCATGTAGCTGGATTGGAAATTCATCCTTAATGAATAACTAGCTTTTTGCCATTTTTTCCTAGTAATGTTAAGCATATGTTCAAAGCATGCTATTTGGTATTGGGCATAGATTTAAAACTCCATTTTGACTCAAGAAACTCTCCAACATTGCCATTCAAATCGGTTAGAAGGGTTCTAGAGAAAGAAGATCTAGCCTTTTCCCCTCCCATTCCCTTCCTGCTACAACTCTCACATCTTCTCCCGGTTCTCCCTCCTTCCTCAGCCCTTTTTTGGACCTATGTGGCTGAGGCAGGAGGGGTGTGGAGAGGCCACCTTCCCTGCACCTTTATTTTTTGTTGACCTAAGGTGGTACCACCCGGCGCCAATCTCGTGTGGATCCGGTCAAGAGGCATTGTAATGCCCTAGATTTTAAAAATCATATTTTATATGATGACTATCGGAGATGCAGTATATCCATTGTTGTTTTCCATATAAGTAAAACAATACATTTGGAACATTACTCTGGTTTTTTTAAAATATTTTTAAAAAATCATCGAAAATACTTAATACTAATATTTATTTAAATCAAAATAAAAAATCCAAGATCCGTCTAGAATGTGGAACAATACAATCTTTTCTTAGACCTATAATAAGCTTAAAGACACAGGTTCGCTCACAAGCTTACATTAAAAGAATGAAAGTTAAGAATTATACTTGTTAAGTTTCATGCCTTTTCACATTCTTTTCCTTGCACCTGAAAAACTAAAAAATTGTTACAACTTAGTATTTTCACATACTTAGTAGAACCACAACATAATATAATAATTGTTTCAGGTGATATTATTATAATATCAAACATACATGCAATTAATAGAACAACCAAGCTTAATACACGCATAACTACCCTAAATTCTTTCTAGGCCTTCTAGTTGTTTTATTCTCCATAGAGGTCTCTGAGATTTGTTCTATATTCTATATTCTACTTTCTTCTTGGGATTTGCTCTCAATAGATGTTTCTATTCATTCTTCTTTCTTTTCGACCTTAGTTCACCATACAACTGAGAGTCCCAAGGGGAATTCATGGTTCCTGGTACCAATAACTTCGTTATAACTCTGCATGCATTCTTGATCTTTTTTTTTTACTAAATCCCTCAAGACGATCAACATTGGGACAAGGCTCTGTGCCTTCCCACTTGCACATTTACTTTTGTGGCATGTGGTATTCTTTTTTTCTTTCTTGATTTTCTTCAATGAGGTTCATCCTCAATTCTCCTTCTCAAAGCTCACGTATGAAATCTAAGGGTTTGACACTACTAGTCATTCTCACATATTACTATATATTTTTCATTCTTCCACTATGACCTAATTATTACTAAGTCACTTAGTCTTTAAGATATGTATTCCCTTCATGTCATTTCATCTTCTAGTCTTCTTGAGGTCCTCTAATCTGTAGCATGTCTAGCGTACAATATTCATCATTTGCTATGCAAGATTACTTCCTTAATAACTATTTAAGCATTACAACTCAGTTGTTGTTGGGGTTATCGTGAGAATTGTAGTTTGTACTTAGCCGCAAAAGCAAGTCCATTGAGGAAGTTTTAATAATTCCTTCATTCTTACAATTTATTACTCTTTAATGATGTTTTAAAGAGGATTCATTACCCATTGACAAACATAAACATAATCATCAGTTTAATTTAATCTTTGTTTGACCACAGACAACTCCTCCATGACAAGTCTCTTATCATTGACGAGTTGTCGATAACCCTTCAGCATGTTTATGGTTTATAACTTGCTCCCATCATGCATTGAGGGTTGAATTTTCCTCAATTAGTTTCATTAAAAAGTAAAACATACATCCACATGTAATAAACCAAACTATTCATGCAATACACATTCAATTCAACCAAATCATATAAAACAAACATCTTCATACTAGAATCTTGTGTATTAGTAGATATGACAGTTTTTGCGTTATTCTTCATGCCATCAGTACTTTATCATGTTCTCATACTAATATACTAATATACTTAATATTCAGTTGAGGTTAGTTATCCTACATCGACTTTTGCTTGATTTTTTCTTCTCTTCCTCTTTTGATCCCTTCTCTTCTCTTCCTTGGACTCTCATAAGGTTTCTATGTATCTAAGGTTATTCCTTAAGTCCATGGTCATCTATTTATATAGGGTACAAACCATAGAATCTCTCTCAATTAGAATTGAATCTAGTTTCCTAGTTTAGGCACACTTTGCGTATTCACTAACAAGTCATCCTACGACAAATTACTTATTATTGGTAATATTTTTTGGATTTCTCAATCTTCCTCAAATTTCCAATTTGCTCCAAATAATTATTATTACAATTTGAGCTATTACAGGTGCTCCCCATTCCCCCTCTTTCCATCCCTTTTTTTGGGAGGGGGGGAGGGGGGAGTTTATACCCAATCAGAAGAACACAAAGATGACTACTACCCCAAGGTGTTAAGATTACGATCTCTCAGAAATTTTGGCTGGATCCAAGAATAAATGTAAAATTTTTCTAGATCTATCAAGCACATCTATTGGGATCTACATCCATAGGGTTGAACTTGGTTCCTCCTATCCTTTTGTGTAATAGCCATTTGGTTATGTATCGCGGTGGTCTTCTAGCTATCGGTAGCCGACCATCCTCATGATATTGCTCCAATGCTACCCCATACAGGCGGTTTTTTATCTCTGATATTCGAGATCCATCTCATTACTAAGAATGAAATCAGGCAACCTCCTCACAAGGACAGGAGGATGCTCATTTTTATCATCAATTGGAACTTTACCAACCTTTTGGAGTTTGCATCAAGTTTATACTTACGTTTATGCTGTGATTTTGGATTATGTAATCAATGGTTTAGTGAACCTTTGTCCTGATCTTGTTGTGTGCTCCTTGTTTTACAAATCAGGGCTTTTGCGACAGATTTTTTGCAACAAAACTATTTTTGTCGCAATAGATATACATTAGCGACGAATTTAAGACTTGTTTGCAAATACCTCTGCATTTTGCGACGACATGGCAAGTAGTCGCAAAAATTGTACACTATTTGCGACCAATAGTCAATTTGGTTGCAAAAACAATGTATATTTGCGACGAATAAGCCTTTCAGTTGCAAAAGTTAATTCTATTTACGACAACCAATATATTTGTCGCAAATAATAAATAGTTTTTGCGACAAATTATTATATTTGTCGCAAAAGCAATATATTTTACTTTTTATAGATAAAAGTAATATTTTTATATAATCATAAATAAAAATATTTAAAAATATATAAATTTTCCCATAATGCAACAAATAGACATTTTTGGCTGACAGCTTATTTTCTTATATTTTTTTATAAAATGGAAAGAAGTGATAATGCAAAATTTTATTGCACATGAACTGTTTGACAAAATTTTCAAATGGTCACTCAAATCTGCATTCTCCAAGTGAGTAGACCATTTCTCTCCTCTCTATGTTGTTACACATGAAAAATACACCTTTTTACATGGTTTTTTACTTATTTGTGAGTCATATTTTCTAGCTAAAATAAGGAATAAAGTAAAATATTAGTAATTAAATAATTAATGTACTCTGACTTTTTCAAATTAAATGTGTTCCGTAATTTTATAAATTATTTGGTGTCTCTAATGTGGGACATATTTTATTTATGTAGGTTCAAGTACTCGGGTTACCGAATGGCCAAAGTAAAGCTATTAGGCGGGTTTTGAAGTGCCAAAGTGACCCAAGAGCTGAGATCAAACGTAGAAAAGATATGAACCATTGATGTACAGTTAAGTGATTATGGGTTTTGATTTTAACGTACAAAGCGTTCAGATTCGATCCGGCGGATGAAGGTGATATAATGGGTTTTAACTTAGCCAATTGGAAAAAAAAGAAGAACATGAACTGAACCCGTTCAGTGAGAGAAAAAAAAAGAAATAAAATAGAGGCCTGAGCTTCTGCTCGAGCAGTCAGGTGTTCCATCTAGAAAGAGCTTTGCTCGAGCGACCGACAGAGAAGGCGAGGTCGACTGCAGCCAGGGGTCTGGTCACGGCAGTGCGACCATGGGCTCGAGCTAAAGAGGCCGACGGCGAGTCTAATACGGATGCGAAGGTTCCGGCGGCCATGGCGAGGAAGAATAACAGAACAGATCCACAACATCACGATTTGGAAGGGTCCTAATTTTGAAAGACGTTTTTGGAAAATCGAATCGGGAAAGACGAGCTTCGAAGCTGTTTTAGAATGGTAAGACGTGAAATTTCAGTTCGATTGAAGATGACAGAAGGGGTGATTTTGGCTTTGATTTAGAAAGTTTCAATTTTTGGGTGCTTCGGCCTTGTTTTGAGCGGTTTAAAGTTGGAATTTTTGCTACAAATTGGACGGGATTTGAAGCAATTTGAAGGGAAAACAACTGATTTGGAAGGCAGCTAGAATGGAAGAGTTTCCTACATGAATTTGATTTGGGAAAAATTGCCGATTTAGAAGATTAAAGGACTATTCCTACAGTCTATAAAACAGAAAAGAGGCCTACCAAGTTAGTAGTAAGCTATAATCAATTTTTTGCATTTTGACATTGCGTATCTGTTTACATAGATGATATGTTGTCTATCTCTACTGTAGTCTACCTTGTTCTCTGTTGGCATATAGTTGGCTTAACAGTGAGTTTTGGCACCTTATTATTGAACATTTATGAACTTCATCTCCATTTGTTCACTCTAATAACGAAGTTGTGCACATGATGCTCCTTAACTTTCACTAGGCTCTCCATCATTCATCTATCTCTTGCATTACTTGTGCTTGGCACAGACCGTTAGTTTGGAGATACTAAAAGGCTATTGGTCCACCTGTGTGCATGCAAAGCAGGATTTTCTGCGATTACCTAACTAAGAATGATAAGTCAATGGATGATTTTTAGTGAAGGCAAAACAATGTTTAGATTATTAAGGTGATGACA
This sequence comes from Houttuynia cordata, assembly GCA_039654745.1. Lineage (NCBI taxonomy): Eukaryota > Viridiplantae > Streptophyta > Magnoliopsida > Piperales > Saururaceae > Houttuynia > Houttuynia cordata. The sequence goes on from CM077504.1 coordinate 22,615,934, forward strand.
TTGTTGTGAACGCCAGCCAGGCCCAGTGTGGGGACGTCAGCAGCAGCCATCATGCCATGCATTACTCCATTAGGATATTTGATTATTGCGTATCTTATTGTAATCAGACCCGTTTAGGCTAATTGTTAGGTAACTGGCTGATAGAGAATAATCAGTGCCAATTAGTGGCCCATCAGTAAGCCACGATCTGGCCTACCATCTTGGGAAGCGCGCCCTCTTTATAAAGGGGTCGTCTTCCTCGTTCTAGGGTATGGAATAACAAAATTGTCTTTTCTTTTTAACTTTCTCCTTTCTTTTCCCTTTTTCTACTATGGCGTTTGATTTCGTTCGTGTTCCTTGCGGGAACACAACATTGGTATCAGAGCCGTTCCGATCCGCCATGGAGACGGCGATGATGGTCAACGATGATGACGAAGACGACGACGAGATATCCTTCCCCGTCCCGATGCGCACCATCTCTGCCATGCCGTATCGTAGGCGGACAACCATGGCCGTAGTCAATCTCGCCCTCTCCCCTTTCCCTGACAAATCCTTTGTCTTTTCCATCCACCAGGACCACCACCCATCTCTTCCATTTCCTGCTTCTTCTCCCAAGATCCCTCCACCGGCATGGTCTGCCGCCAGCAGCCCCTTGGCCGTCGTCTACTTTGCCTCCGATGACCCCTTTCCACCGGGCTCCCTCCTCTACCGCCTCGTCCACGGCGACGACAGGCACTGTACCTCCTGCGGCTGCTCGAGGTCCTGCATCTCGATGCAGGTCCCTGTCTCCGCTGCCTCGCCGGCATGGTCTGCCGCCAGCAGCTCCTTGGCCGCCTTGTACCTCACAACTTCCCCAAAGGTGCGATCTTTGGTCACTAGACGACATCTTCTTCCGCTGATCCGCAGCCGCCGCCGGCCTCCACCACCGACGCCTTCTTCCTCCATACCGCCGTGCTTCCTGAAGTCCCATGCTGTGCGACTACTGTTGTCTGCCTGGACAGAATAGATCGCTCTCGGTGGCCACGACGGCCCGACGGAGATGGCGCCACCAGCCGTCGATCCTCCACGCAGGGGAGGCGCCTCCTTTTCCGCCGCGGTAGCCATTGTACCGCACAGGGAAGGCACAACCACGAAATTCTGGTTCCAGAACTTCTTGGGCGCACCGTACCGCGGCGCCGGCACCGTCTATTCCGAGAGCGCCCTCCTAATCTCGCCGGTGGGAAATCGAATCTCCGTCACCAATCTCGTCAACCCCCAGTCCGTTCCGCCATCCATCTCCTCATTCCATCCAGTTCCCATCACAGTCGCCATGGGCTCTGTTCGTTCTCGTCGGTGCCATCCCCTCCACGCCATGGGCTTTCAGCCACGCAGCCAAGCCATTCAGCCGCTGGCCAAGTCGCCGACCGTCGATCCACCTGCCTCCCTCGACCACATCTTAGCCAAGCCCCGCCTCGTCTCTTGCACCGTCTCCGCCACTTCCATCATCCTCCCCAATGGCGTCACCCTCGCCGGAAAGCCCGACAAGGATGACATCCGCCTCGCCATTCCCAGCAATGGCCGCCATCGCCTCCATCACTGACATTTCTCCGCCTCTGCCTCTGACGACCGTTTCGCTGCCTCCGCGGCCACGCTCCGGTACTTTTTCTACAGATCCGTCCTCGTCAGTTTGGCCTTCGTCAGCCCCTATGACGGTAGTTTCCTCGGCCTAATCTACGCTGCCGTCTTCCGCCGCCTCGGCGTCGCCCACCTCGGCTTCCGCCGTAGCCTTCGCCACCACACTCACGACCCATCCAGGTCCCTCCTCGCCGCCGGTTACCACATGGCCCCTACCGCCGCCAAGGGTTCTTTCTCCTCTTTCGCCGTTAGCTCCTCCGCTGCCAGCCATGGACGCTCCTCCACTGCCACCATGATCCTCGCCAACGCGGAGGTCAACCAGGTGGAGGACTCGGTGGACATCCATGTCCTCCCCGCCATGCAGATTGGCTGCGAGGGGGTCCTCTACAAAAGCTACGTGACTTCCACGTGCAATCCAACGGCCCAGATCATCTATGGCGGGACTGCCATTGGGAGACACTGGGGCCTGGGCATTGCTCTGTTCTCCTCTCATGGGCCGAGTGTGAACAACCCGTCCATCCTGAAGCCCGACGTGATCGGCCTCGGCGTGCGCATCCTGGCGGTCTGGCCCAGCAACCTTGGGCCCCGTGGGCTTGCAGAAGATACTAGGAGGGTTGGTTTTACTGTGCTGTCTGGGACATCGAGATGCTACCCGCACGTGAGCGGCATCTCGGTCCTAATACGCGAGGCCCATTCGACGTGGCACCCAAGGTTTGACAACAATTGCATGCTGCCTCCGGTCCCTCAACAATCGCACGACATCCTCGAGACGAGCCGATCCAAGTGCTACCACCCCATCGGTGTCGACCATCTCAGCTTCCACTGTGTCTGCCACGACTACCGCCTCCGACACACCACCGCCGCCTAGAACACTACCTTCCATGCCACTGTCGGAATATTAGATTATGTCAAGTTCATTTTCTCCGACGGCGCCACTGCCCTCCAAGAGCGCCGCATCCCTCCTCCCACCGAGAGCCTGACCGTCGGCGTCTCGTCCATCCCTCCTCACGCCGAGAGCCCAACCGGTGGCGTCTCGTCCAAGGGATTCCTCCTCTTCTGCACGCTTGAGTATGCCATCGCTGTGGCTGTGTCTACCGAGATGTTCGCCGACGGTTCCCACATCCTTTCTTGGTCGCATTGAGGACAATGCGATAGCGGAGCATGGTGGATTGTTGTGAACGCCAGCCAGGCCCAGTGTGGGGACGTCAGCAGCAGCCATCATGCCATGCATTACTCCATTAGGATATTTGATTATTGTGTATCTTATTGTAATCAGACCCGTTTAGGCTAATTGTTAGGTAACGGGCTGATAGAGAATAATCAGTGTCAATTAGTGGCCCATCAGTAAGCCACAATCTGGCCTACCATCTTGGGAAGCACGCCCTCTTTATAACAAAATTGTCTTTTCTTTCTAACTTTCTCCTTTCTTTTCCCTTTTTCTACTATGGCGTGTGATTTCGTTCGTGTTCCCTGCGGGAACACAACAGACATGTAACTGAAAGTTTCTGATACCATGTGAGAACTGGATTTTGGAGTCCCTTGAGAAGAGCCAATTTCTAAGTTCATAGTGTTATGAATTATCCTATACCCAATATTGTGGGCCCCATCTTCTTCCGATGCTTCCTTTAGCTTATCCTGCTGGTCCTTGGCTGCCTGAAGCAGGTCCTTGAAAGATTCTCATAGTTTTTATTTTTTTATAACAGGAGATTATTAGGAGCAGGGCATATGAGTGCGGTAGACTGGTGGGCACTTGGTAAGTTTCTCTTCTGTCCTTAAATGGCGATTACATATTGCTTGTTTGCTCACAATTTCAGGAATTCTTCTTTATGAAATGCTTTAGGCTATACTCCGTTTAGAGGGAAGACAAAACAAAAGACATTTGCTAGCATCCTACACAAGGATCTTAAGTTTCTAAGAAGTATTCCAGTATGTTTTTCTACATGCATTATCTACTTTTTCTGTTGCTTTGACTTCAGTCACATTACTTGGTACTTAATCATACTATTACTATTTTACTATTACTTAGTACCTAATGCTATTACTTGGTACTTAATCATACTGATACAAACAAAAAAATGGCACTGAAAATTTGACAGGATTGATTATGTTTTGAGACTGCCAAGTATATCTAGTTTGACTTTTCCTTTTGTTGCATAATAATACCCCACACATGATTTTGAGATGTTTATATGCCATTATTCCTCTAAAATTTCAACAGTATTGAAGTAGACAACACCTAAGTTGATCAGTGTTCTGGTATTATAATATATGGCCAATGTTTACCCCGTATCCATGAAGTCACTCAATACCCACCATCTAGAGGGAGTAATGTTGTAGGTTTACTGTAATTTTGTGTTGAGAGGTTGTCTGATTTCACTTTGTACAGTTGATTGAAGCATAATGCAAATGATGCAAATTGTTGTTGCATTCCCTGGTCGACTGCTAGTTCATGCAGAGATGGCTTCTTTGTGCAGGTAAGTGTCCAGGCCAGGCAGTTGATGTACCGGCTGCTGCATCGTGACTCCCGAAACCGACTGGGTTCCTATGAGGGTGCCAATGAGAGCAACATCCATTTTTTCGTGGGGTGAACTGGCCCCTCATTCGTTGCGTGGTTAGAGCATGTTACTATCATAAAACTTGTTACTGTATCTGAAGCATATTTCACATGTTTTGCATTTGCTTTGTGCTAGTTGTTAAATTTGTACCCTCACCTCCATCATTGTCTTTTTATTTTGAAAATTTCTGGCATTCAAACTCTGGTGCTGGTTTACAGAACCCTCCTGACCTTGATGTACCTGTCCAAGTGACAACTAAAATTGAAAAGGAAGTCAAGGTTGTAGATCCTGAGCTTGCTGACCTCCAAACAACTTTCTGAAATGTCCGCTCTTCAACTCTTTTTATTATGGAACAAATGTTGCAGACAAATTTTTAATTTAATTTATTCATATAATTGCGAGCAATTTAACAAAGTATGTATCTGCTTCCAATTTCATGAAATCTAAAAAGGTATTTATTATGACACTTTTGTGACATGAAATGAAGATTACTTAAAATACTCTTATGAATATGCTTGAAAAAAAAGCTAAGAATCCAAGTTCTTTACCTTTTCTATTTAAATCAATATTTCTTGTTTCTTGAATGTGAGCAGGGTTAGCTGTAGGTTTTGGCTGGCAGATCACTGTAGCATATGTCATAGGAATAGCTCACTACAACAAATCAGGGCTTTTGCGACAAATGTTTTTGCAACAAAACCATTTTTGTCGCAATAGATGCCCATTAGCCCTTGTGAAAATTGTACTCCTCTATCCTGAAATAGATGCTCCATGAGAAAAAAAGGATTAGCATTGCTATTATGGAGCATTTATTATAGGGCGGAGGGTTTTTTTATTATGAAATAGTTTTTGCGACGAAGTAATGTCGTCGCAAAAGAAGGCGGTTGTTTTAAAAAAGGAGTAACTCCTCTTTGCGACGGAACTATTCCTCGCAAAAGGGAGTTCTTTTTTAAAAAAACGTTTTACTTCTTTTGCGACGACATTACTTCGTCGCAAACCTAACTTTCCACTATTTTAAAATAAATTTCGTCGCAAATGTTATTTTTAATTGATTTTTTAAAAAAATTCCTTGTTTCCAAGGAGATTTGGCGACCGGTTCATCTTTTAACGACGGCATATTTCGTCGCAAATACTAATTTTTTGCGACTAAAACCATCTCGTCGTAAATATTTTTTGTGACGGCGTATTTGCGACGAGCTATTGTTTGGGAGGTTTTTGCGACGAATATGGGCGTCGCAAAAGCCATAATTTGTTGTAGTGAATTTATTTCTTGTGGAGGTGGGCTCTATCCTTATGTACTTAGGATTGTTTTAATGAAGGTAGATTTCTCAGCAAAAAATCTCTTACATGGCTCAACACCCTAGCTTTTCGGGTCAAACTCCATGGTGACTCAAAAGCACCTTGCATGTTCATAATTGACTCCATTGTTTTCTTTCTGGGGTTTACTGGTCCCATTAAAAATCCTAGTTAAAATCCACTGGGTGACAAGTGGAAAAAGCCTAAAGCTTTGGGCTAATAACATAGCCCCTCCTGGAACCCATATTTATGCCACTTGCAACCTAAGATCTTTGACATACTCCCTCCATCCAAAAAAATGTGGCTATATTTAAAAAATTATGGATCAAGAATCAGGTGAGGTGATTGGATTTGCCTGTAGATCTTCGTGAACGTGCATGTGTTGGGGAGGCATAAAATGTTGTCGGCTGAGATGAAGTGATTACCACTGGACTTGACTAGAATTACAAAGATAGCTTTGCTTTTAGACTTTTTTTAATCAACTGTGGACATATTTTCTTGGCACAGATTTGAGGTGTTTCAACATTCACAGTGAAAAATCCGGAAATAAATAGTGAAAGTGGATTTTTCACTGTAGATATTTTGGATTTTTCACGATCCAAACGGCCCCTTATTTGGACAACGTGGTTATGTTTGCCAGACAGAGGGAGTCGTATAAAATCTGTCAGACTCCAAATAGAAGTGTTCATGTCCATCACCAGATGTGGTAGCTAACAATGATACATTAGAAATTTAGAAGATGGCAATGCACCGTGCCAAGGAAAGTAATGAAGCTTTAAGTTCCCTTGTTTTTTTTTTGTCACGAGTTTCCTGCTTTCAATCACATTCACACTTATGTATACAGGACATGTTTCTTTGTTTGGCTTACGGGCGGCCATCGCCATCTTTGGCCTAATTTTAAGAAGGGAACGGTACCATCTAATTTTGGTACGCATATTTTTATAGTTGTCTTGATTAAAAGTGATCGGAAGGAGTAGTATGATAAAATTTCATTCTAAAAGAAGGGAGAGTTAGCATGTTTTGTGTTGTCTTTTTTTCGCTATCCAAACAGATGCAGAAAAACACCATTTTTCTTTTCTCTCTATCCAAACACACCACAGAAAAAAAAGAAAAAGATAATTTCTTTTCTTTTCTTATCTTTTATTTTTTTCAAGGGATTATGATTTTTCTTTTTCTTTCTTTTTCCCACTAACCAAACGGACCCTTAGTGAAACTATATAGTTCTGAGGCCAATAGTCTAGTTCCATAAAGGATGTGTGTACAAAATTGTACATTGAAGGTGACACTTAAATTTTCATGAATATTTGATAGATGCGAGTCATGAAATTTTTTACTTTTGATTGTTCCGCTCTCTTGCCATTTAGTATTAAGAACAGATGAGTAGTCTCCCACACCATGTAGCCAGCCCACTGGGCTGGCTAAGGGGCCGTTTGGGGCGTGATTAAAAACAAAACATCCAGATGGGATGTTTTGCTACACTGTAGCATCTGGATATTTTATGTATCCAGCAGGAGGTGTTTCAGCTGGATATAAAAATCCACATGGATGCTACAGTATATATCCAATATCCAGTCTGGATATTTTTGCAATAATCACGCCCCAAACGGCCCCTAAAACAGGGTGTTGGTCAAATACTCGCCCATTAATAAGTAATAAGAAGAAACAAAGTTTGTTTTTTTTCAAGCAAAGTTGGAGTGAGGGCTGGAAAGGCTTTTGTCTAGGCTTTGGTCAAGCAAGTTTCTTTGTTCTTAGTGTGTTGGGTTGTAGCTCTTATTGTTGGGGTTTGAGTATTTGGGCAGTAGGCTCTAAAGTGATGAAACTTATGAGCCTACTGTTTATGGTCTTTGGACTAAGCCCAAATAAAGACAAACTCATAAGTGGTTTAATTTAGAGTTGGAGGGAAAATGTTCATGTTGTCTATAGTCTATTTTCACTTTGAGATCAACTTAAGTTTGAGAATCTTTAGACAAGAGATTTATTTAGTTCAACCTAGGAGAGCAATATGGTAGGAGAGTAAAAAAGGAAGGACTTTCTCATGATATTTGTCTTTTAGTTGGTGCAGACCCTCTCCAAACCAAGTGCATACCAACTCATAGTGAATGTATCGAAGGTGCACACACGCGTGCACGGCGTGGGTGAATGAGCACATTGGTGAGTAAATTAGTGAATTCTGACTTGATTGTCTCTCTGGTTCCTGAGCAAGAATATACTTTCTGAGTCTGGGTCAGATTTGTTGCAGTGCACCACAGTCCACAAGTCCTCGTATCACGGGGTAGTTTGGCAGTGTAACCCACATCCGACAACAATATTTCACATACGATGGCAATATTTATTTCAAAGCTAGCAATTTTATAGTGCCTTGGACTATTGTGATGGCAATATTTATTTCAAAGTCATCAATTTTGCAGTGCCTCGGAGGCTCGGACTATTGCGTATTATTTGTTATCGTCGGGTTCTATTTTGAGTTTTCATCATCATTACGGGCAGGTAAAGTACTACCATAACTCTCTATTTTCCAACACTTATCAGTCCCATTGGTTGTGCTGTAAGGTTGGACATGACCAGTTTGCCACATGCATTTGAATACTGTTAAAGAGTAGTAGAGTGGAGTCTTCACTCGCTGCTACGTCTCGGCCTCATCCTTTAGGGGATAAAGAGTTTGATCGTGCAATACTTAGGTCTAAGTACTTAGCCTAAGCTTTACATTGCTTTTTCACTGTTGATAAATCTGGCCGCTGAATGGTTACGGTAGATTTGAGCCTCAGCCAGGCACATTCCAACCTCAAAAGATTAAGATGTTTGACATGGTAGATTATTTATACCGAAGCCAGGCCCATCAAACGCGTCTTGAAATGCCACTTATGTGGATTTCCAGTAATAACATGTAAATCTCTAAGCCCATGTTGTACTTATCAAACGGACCTTCGAATTAAGCTCTATTCATAGTTTTACAAAGTGAAACTAAATTTGTCAACATAATAATTGCGAAAAGTTTAAATTAGCTCTTTCTCGTATAACTTGCATGAGCCCAAGTAATTTTGAACTATCAGATCAAGATCTGACAATGGTGACGATTCACACTTACCTACCCGGTGATTTGACACTCACCGTCTGATCTTGATAAGATGGATGGAGTTGCTTGCCTCATGCAAGCTACATGAGAATGATCTCATGTAAACCGATCTCACAATAAGTTCCTAATGTATAAATCGCATGACTCATTTACACAATTAGAAATGGGAAATGCGACACAAGCTCACCTCCGGCCAACTCACTGCCGATCCACAATCACTTAGGCATGGGGGCGTGGGTTGGCCAGATGACTGCAATGAGTTAGTGAGTGTGCCAGGCAGGCAGGTTTATGTAGCATTTTTAGTTCAACAAACGCCCCTTGTTCCACAGTAATTGTCCAATTTATTTTTTTTAAACCAATTGAACTATTACAGTGGGATGGGGGGAGTACTGAATATGGGACGCCTAGAAGTTAGATCTTGAATTATTCTCAAACACATTTAACATCAGTTAATGAAATAGAGGTACATTTTTCTTGGAGATTTTAGTATCAGATAGAGAGAGAGAATGAAAATCGAAAGTATTCAGGTAGTGGATAACTTAAAATTTTCCATTTAGGTAGTAGTGTGTAATGATTCTACATTATCGTAGAATCAGCTCTAGATTATCAAGGAATCTACTAAGAATATTTCTAAATATCATTAAACATAAATTCGATAATCATTAAGCTTATAAATAGATGTATGAAACCTACCTGATGTCTTTTTTTTTTAGCTGAAGTATAGAGGTATACACATATGACTCACATATATGGCATCCAAACAACTTACAGTCGGTAATACCCCCTCCAATAAATGAATGCTTCGTCGGTTCCATATTAATGGCTAAACTTTTGAGGATTAATGCATGTCCCATCTTAGTTACTCTACTTGGATCAATTTAACCGGGTAATTACTTAATAAACATCCAACAAGCTTAAAAGTTGTATGAAATGCTTTTTTAAGTACCCAACAAGCTTTTACCATTCTCTTTGTTCTGGGTCCACAATTCAATAAAGATGATAAATTTCCCAAATGTAGCTTTTAAATAACTTGACCTGAATCATATAAAATGAGCTCATATTTTGATCAAATAAACAATTATAATACTTCAGACCTAAATGTATTTCTCAATATATATTTACTTAGAAACGGAAAGAAAAACAAACATATATGTTAACTTCAGTACAGCATCCTTTCCATGGTGATGTACTTAAGTTCATCAAAATTTCCGCTGCAGGTCATTTCCAACTTTCGGCGGCACCATCTTCAGTCGCCATAACCAGGCAACAAGCAGGCATTGCTTATACAAATGCCTTTAGTTTTCTAACATAAGGGTGCCATATATATACCCATTTGAAGGATAGTGGTATGGCTTGAAAAATTGGGTTCCAATCCTTCCATAACAATGACTTGGAATATGTACTCTTTACACAGGGTCATGACTGCCTCCTCACACAGTAGTTGTTTTTGCTTAATTGTGATTAGACAACAACTGTGACACGAACATAGATCCTGAAAGGCAACATTATTATTCTAATGTGCAAAGTGAGTCAATTTCTAATATGAAATATTAAAACAATCACCGTATAGGTATATCTGAAGGCAGAATTGATGCATATGTTGTTATATATGCTACATTGATGTCAATGGCACCGACTAGTTATATATGAATATGTTTGTGTAGTGGAATAAACAAGCCACAGTTCATCAATCATGGCACTGCAAAGTAGCTTGACATAGATGCTACGCCAGGAGCTACTAGAAACATGTCGCAATCAACCTGGACTATCATCCGATTATATACTTTAAGGGCATATAATATGATTCCACATTACTTGTAGGGGCGCAGCATTCTACCAGGAGGAGCAGCTTATGTATTACAAGTAGTACTTACAAATATTTTGATAAATTTAATCGAAATATAATTCTATCTCCACCTGTTTCAAACTGTCGCAAGGTTACAATAGTGGTATCATGTCATCAAGGACACAATAGTCTTGGTACCGTGTGATCGATGACACAATAACAATAATAGTCATGTTTTTAGGAACACGATATGCTTGAAGTATGCTTTCTTATACGATAGTTGCCTAATTATGTTTAATTGATTACATATATATATATATATATATATATATATATATATATATATATATCATCTTTCACTCCAAATGGATTCTTGTAGTCCGAGAGTTACAAGGTGGCCTGGATCAGGGTGTCTTGAGGTGAAAGCCAAGGAGGGAATCCAAGTACACTATCGATTTCACCAATATTACATTGATTTATTTAAAAGGTTGCATGTCCAAATAGAAGTTGTGGATGTCATCTGCCCGCTTGCTAAAGAGGCAGACCGCATTGTGCATTCTCCTAAGGAAGTGCAAAAGCAGCCTCCTAGTGCGCCCTCACCGAAGAAGATGATGGTGAAGTATGCTCATCCAACAACTGCCTTACATGAAATTATTCAAGGTATCTGTATCCTAATTGAGGTCGCCTTAGAAAAGTCAAATAGGTTGGATGAGATGGGCTTTTGGGTAGAACCTGTAGTTGAGGTTCTAGCTACAACTAATTATAACTAATTGTTTACCCAATCACAGGTAGCAAAGTAATAAAGTTTACTCAGTTAGTTTGAGGTCGAACCATGGGGAAAGCGCATATAGAAAAATTAGAATATAAAATCACTAATTATAACTAAACTATGAAATTGTATTTCGCAAAGGTAAAAATTAGTAGAAGAACTAAGACAATTAAAATAAAGATTATAAAAGTGAATAGATAGACTAAGACATAGAATCAGAAATAAATCTGCAAGTAATATCTCTTCTAAGTAATACTTATGCTAAACTAATGGATAACGACACTAGGAGGCCATGTAAGAGTTACACATATCCGGAGATCACGTCTGATCAAAGATCAACACTTTATCAATTTAACACAAACCACAATTCACACCCTATGATAATTCTAAACATCCAATGTGCATGACATATTAAAGAAAAGAAAAATTCACAAGGTAGAATAGAATATCAATCCATAATAAAAAATAAATTTGTGTTTAGGAGTTTATCACATGCTTCATTAGAACATCATCATAGCCCTAGCCTAATAAGGAGAATAACCTACTCATTACAATGGAGAGCACACATAAATATACAATTAATTCCAACTTCTTTAGCTAATTGGATGTGGGACCCGTAGTGTCTCACATAACTTTTTACAATTTGTATGACTAATTTGATGTGGGACCAATTGGATCTCACTTAGCCTTTGTAATTTCATGGGCTAATATAATGTGGGACATATAATATCTCACTTAGCCCTTTGCAATTTTTATAGCTAATTTGATGTGGGACCGATGGGATCTCACTTAGCCCTTGTAATTTGTATGGCTAATTTGATGTGAGACCGATTGGATCTCACTTAGCCCTTTGGAATTTGTATGGCTAATTTGATATGGGACCGATTAGATCTCACTTAGCCCTTGTAATTTGCAGGGCTAATTTGATGTGGGACTGATTGGATCTCACTTAGCCCTTTTGTAATTTTGTTAGGCTAATGTAATGTGGGACCTACAAAATGATCGTGGCTCAGTCTGGCTGAAGACGTTAAACTTAGCGCTTGGTGGGAGGCAACCCACGCATTCAGGTGTATTCTCTCATTATCTTATTTTCTTTGTTTTATGATCATTGTCATTTTTATATTTTGTTCACATTGAGGACAATGTTCATAATAGGTTTGGGGGAGGGAATATTGCTTGCCTAAAAAAAATCACAAAATTAAAAAATCATAAAAATTTGAGTAGTTTTAAGTTATTTGATTAGTATTTTGTTAGGTTTTGATAGTTTATCCCATAATAATGCATGTTACAATTCTTAGGAGATTAATTTACATTGGAAGTATGAGTAAGTATTCTGGAGGATAGATACACTTAACTGAGCATATCTTTCTGTTACAGTCCTCTTGGAACAGGTGCTTGAACTAAGAAAACTCACTCACACGCATTAGTACATAAAGTAATGCCATCTAGAGATTTGTTGAGTGCTAATTTACAGTGGGATGTCTTTAGTCAGATTTATTGGATGATGTGTAGTTGTCTGTTGAGCTTAAAAGATCATGATAGACCATTTACTTGGCTATGGCAAGGGATTGGAACCGGAAATAGGTTGAGAGTATAATACAACCTGGACAAAATAAGATGTGCTGAAAATATGAATGTTGAAAATGAAAATGCAAAAAAATGAAAACAAAATGAAATAAAGGGTCTGCTTGACTATTATAGGATTAACTTAGGCTGATGGTCGGGCCCGAAGCGGTCTCTTAAAACCTAATGCCCTAAGCCAAATTGGTTGGGAGTCATTGGCCTGAGTCATTGCTAAACCTAAGCATCTTGAAGTCAGGCCTTACACAGTCCTAGCAAAAAAAAAAGTCTGTGGTGTATTATCCTCTCAAATCTAGAATGTTGGACCCAAATAAGGCGCGTAGATTTGTGCTATCATGAACCTAAAGATTACGATGACTATGTAGATTTTGATGTCCTTTGGTTAATGGGTAACATTGGATCTGTATAAAACAGAAATTTAGAATGTATTGCTACAATGTTCTACACTTCTACTATTTATGTTATCATGCTATATAATATTTGAGCAGAAATTTCCACTTACTTGAGGACTCCTATATTGCTGTTGATTATGAACCAAGTACGTGTGGTTAATTCTCTTAAGCATTGTAGTTTGCATTTGTCGGGATAATAGGTTTGCTTGTTTTGCAATGTTTTATTTTTTGCTTTATTTTTTTCACTTAGGTTAATTAGATTAATAAATACATGTTTGTGGGTAGCATGGCTGCAAACCCTCACGAGACAACACTCGTCCTACTAGGGACACCTAGAGGTTTAACGGCTTGTTGCATACGTTCAATGCAATCGTGTTCCCTACGAAAGTCATGTTTACTTTTATGTATTAGTTCCTTTAGTTTATTTGTTTGATTTTGTTTTGTTTTGTTTTACTAGGGACTAGCAAAATATAGGTTTGGGGGTGTGATCTACACATGAAATATATATTTTATTATCTCCTAAACTTATATTTTTACTAGTGTTTGATTAGAATTACTACTACTTTAATATAATTTTTGGTTTTTGTAGGAAACAAGTCATACACAGAAATGAGGTAAAAAGTGACTTAAATGGTTAAATCATCATAACTTCGTGTAAAAATCTCGGATTGACTGATTCAAGCTTCATGTTAAAGTTCAAGAAGTCAGCTTTCCAACGCCACCAACTATGCACAATTCGGAATTCAGAGCAGAAAGTTATAGCCATTTAAATATTGTGAACAATAACTACGATCGATCAGCTATCAATGCGATCGATCGCATCAGCTGCAAAAATAGTGTATTGAAAGCAACGATCGATCGGCCATCAAAACGATCGATCGTATCTACTGGAATTTTTGATCTGCATAAGACAGTAACTAAGATCGATCGGTATCATACGGCGTCGATCGCCAAAGCGATCGATCAGAGGAAAATAACGAAGGAATTGCGATCAATCGGTAGGCGAACGATTAGTAATACGGAGCGATCGATCGCCGTATGTGGAAAACCGAAATAAGACCTGTTTCGACTCGGATTTAGAAGGGGACTTCGTGGTTTCTCTTCAAACTTATAAATAGGCCTTATGGGAGAACGTTTTGGGCTAACCCTTGGAGAATCTAGAGACACCCTTGGAGGCTAGAGCAAAGGAGAGAAAAAGATGAAGAACATGATGGTGATTTCTCTTCTAATGTGAGGCTAAACACTTTTCCAAGGCGTAGATGAAGCCCAATAATCTGGTTGTGTAGTTTCTTTTATCTCATCTTATGTTTTTACTCTACTTGGTATATGGATTTTATTGTGTATTCATTGTTAATTCATTAAAAGTTTGTTCTTTGTACTCGAGAGAGACAAGAGTGAATTCTTGTGAGTTTCAATCCAAGAAATACTTGCGTATCCGAGAGGAACGTAAGTAGACTGAGGTGTTATATATCAATAAAGTTTCATTGGTTTATACTCGAGAGAGATAGATCACAATTCCATATTTTAACCGTTTTATGTGTTACGTCCGAGAGGAGAGCACTATATTTTGAGTTGACAAGTGTAAGTCCGAGAGGAATATGCTAGCCAATTAGAAATCTTTATTCAAAAGAGAGAGAGAAGCGATACACTAGTTTATTGTGGTGGATTCGAAGCCTTGGTCTTCTCCACATTGATTAATTCTCACTTAGTTTAGTTAAAGTTCATTGCTTTCTTAGTCTAGAATCAACACTGTTGTTTTCTCTTGAATTTGGTAAAATATTAATCTGTCCCTGAGGTTCGACAACCCTATTTATACTCGTCGTAGTACAATTGCCTTGTGTACTTGTAAGGGTTTTAATTTTAAACGATCAATATTGCTGACATATTGCCATTTTTCTGTCGCAATTTCATTAGCGGCGCCATGACCGGGCTAGCAGTGGAAAAAATCCAATGCCACAAACTTGGGATTTTTAGCGACAGTTTTTGCCGTCGATAAAAGCAATTTTTGTTGTAGTGAACAGAGATGACACCAGAGATGACTGCAATGGAAGAGGAAGAAATACTACTAATTCTTGCTCTACCTGTTTCAAGCTGCCGCAAGGTTGTGACACACAAATAAATCAAATGAGGTAATTTCATATTTTTCAGCATAGGTATGTATACTCGAGTCATCGAAGACACGATATTTGTGTCTTTGAGGACACGACTTTTCTCGTTATCGTGTAATTGATGACATGATAGTAGTGGTATTATGTCATCGAGGACACGATAGCATTGTTATCATATATTCGAATACACGATATGTTCAAAGTCGTATCATCCATGACACAATATTTTGATAAGTCCATCTTTAATTCGTCTTTACCGTGTTGCAGAGATGAAGCTTACTCGCAGTCAGACAAATAACGTAGAGAATTTTCTCTGGTAATTACGTGAGGAAGTTGAAGAGCAACTGAGGCAAGCATCTTTATTCTCAAATGCTCCTCATGTGCCGAAAGGAAAAATGAGAGGTTTGGTGAAGGCAAACGAGGTTAGAAAGGCACCTCCACCAGTTAAATAGGTGGAGAAGTCTCTTAAGGAGGAAGAGATGTATCCTAAGGGGGTGGAGATGTCTCATAAGAAGGATAAAACGGAGTTTGATTGTCCATTCTTTGTGACCAACCCAGAAGTGCTTGCTAGCTTGAGTTTTATTATGGGGAAGAAAGTGGGAGCATAAGAGAAGAAGATGGACTCTGAAGAAATTGTATTGATTAATAACAACCTTCAGACATGATAGTAGAAGTGTTGACTAATTTGAAACCAGAGAGAGAAGAGAACGAAAAGGGAAAGGCGGTGGAAATATTGGACGTTGATGCATATGAAGGACGTCCTCTTGAAAACCTGCCCAATGAGTATTTGGACAATCAATTTTGCTACAAAATAGCCATTTTAGAAGCCAAAAATCAATAGATGATTATGAACTGGTTGATTAACCCAAGGGCTCCATATCTACTAGATACACTAATGGCCAAAATAAACTCCAATTTATGTATATGTGATTGTCTTTTCCCATAGTTATAAAGCCATGTATTTGAAGACATGACTATTTGTAATATCATGTGCGTGTTGCCACAATATTTGCACTAACCCCTTATTGAGTTCAAATCCATGCAGGTGATTGATGAGTTCTTGCAATTGCTAAAGCAGAGGAATGAGAAAAACGTAGGCGTGCATCCATTCTCTTTTTTTTTTTTGGAAGCCTCATCATTCAAAAATATATCAAATATGTAAGCTTGCTAAATCACTTTTTTACACTGATATTATAAACAATGTCATATACCACCCATCACAAACTATACTATTTTGTAGAAGTTTATCCCCGACATGGATAATTCAAAACTAGCACATAAGTTGCTATAGAACTTACTTAAAGAAATCACAAAACACAAGCACTATGGTTTCTTCCCAATCCATACTTCCAAACATTTCTGCTTGCTGATTCTACACTCCCCACTCAACATTGGTGTTTCTACAATCGCCTAGGGAGGAATCGAGCATTGTACCCCCACCACGAGGAGGTTGCGATAGTTGTAGTAGAATTCATGAATGATCTGCTCCAAAGACATTTTAAAATCAAGTGAGCTAAGCAATTGAAGTTGTCCCAAATCAAATCCAAAAGAATTCCTTTGATTGCAGAATATTCATAATGATGTACGCGACTCAATTGACATAAGGGATAAAACAACCAGTGTTTGATCAAACGACGTGTAATAACTGTTGTTCTGCTTTGGAGGTAAGATTGAGAAAGAATTTAATGATGACTTTCATTGAGTAGGTGACATGACTCACTGTAAAATACACAATATAAATTGTAAAATACATGTTTAAATTTCTTCTATTTTGTTCATATACATATTTTTTATATACACAATACATTTATAAGAAATATCAGTCAACAATTTTTTATTAGTTGTGTTCTTGAACACACGGGATACAAGTGTATCAAGTCGGTATTTGATTGTCCGTGTCTTGGAGGACATGGCTCACTGTCTATTACTTGTAATTCAAAATACACATTGCAAATTGCAAAATTCACATTCAAATTTCTTCTATTTGTTCATATACATGCCTTTTATATAGACAATACATTTGTAAGAAATACTAGTCAACATATTTTTTTATTAATAGTGTGCTTGAACACACGGGATATAAGTGTATCATGTTTGTATTTGAGGGATTGTATCTTGGAGGACACGACTTTTCTTGTATTGTGTCATGGATGGCACGATAGCACTGCCCAAACACATGATAGTAGTGGTATCGTGTCATTGAGGACACACTAAGAGTGGTATTGTGTCATCAAGGATACGATAACAGTGCTATCGTGTATTTAAATACACAATTTGAGGGCAATATTCAATCTCATCATATCTCCTTCATTCTAAGCCGTTTTCTCTCATTTTTTTACTTCATCTTTATTTTTCCTCCTCTTTCTTCTAATGATGATAGGTTAAGGATCTTGAGACACCACTTGGTGTAGATGAATGATTTCAAAAGAGGAAAGAAGAAGAAATGAAGCGCAATAATAGTGGCTTCACCACATACTCCCTCTTTGAAAATTCATCATCCCCACTAGATGTTGTATAATAATATTTTGGGTCTCCTCAAAGGGAAAAAAAAGAGAAAAAATAAAGAATGACGCAAAAAGAATGGGTGAAAGCAGATAAGAAATGAGGGAGATATGACTCGTTGAATTTTGCCCTCGAATCGTGTCATCACACATGATTTGAGAGTAAAATTCAAAGAATCATATCTCCCTAATTTCTTGTCTGTTTTCACTTATTCTTTTTGAATTCTTCTTTATTTTTTTCATATTTCTTCATATAAAGATATCTCATATTTTTTGAGACACATTCTTGTGGGGATGATAAATTTGTAAATAGTATTTTCCCACTCAGCTACGAGTACTTCTCGGCTCCATCACTGTTTTATCATTTCTTATAATGGCCATGATCGTTTCTTCACCTAATCCTATTACACAATAGCAGTGATATCATGTCATCGATAATATGATAATAGTGCTATTGTATATTTAAATACACACATACGATTTGGTGGCAATATTCAATCTCGTCATATCTCCCTCCCTCATTTTAATCCATTTTTTTTCATTATTTTTATTTTCTTCTATATTTTTTCTCTTCTTTCTCCTTATGAGGATATCTTAAATTCTTTGAGATAGCTTCTTATGGAGATGACGAATTTGAAAAGAGTAGTTCGCCACTTGGTTAGAAGTAATTTTTGCCGCAAAATCTCAACTTTTTTTATTTCCAGGATGTGTAAATAAAAAAATAATGATTCTGAGCTGTCAAACCACTTCCACAATAAAATAAGGAGGTTATGAAAATGCTTCTTTGGGCCGCGTTGGCGAGCTTCTTCTACTTGCTCGCGGCTTGAAAAGTCATCTGACCCGATAAAGCTACAAAAAATATTTCTATCACACGATGTCGTCTCTCCACTGGCAAGCCTCTGCCTTCGACAAAGAACTTTCTCGTTGTATAACCACTCCGGGGGATGCTTGAGTGAAATGGGGAGCAACTCAGGAAAGGTAAAACATCAAGGGTTGGGAGAGGGCAAAATAGAAAGACTATGGCCAAGTAATATTGAAAAATGTCAGTAGTTACTAATTATTCATGTGCTGCCCTCGTTTAGTTGCACTCACTGTCTTCCTAAAACATATGGACTTAGAATGTGAGGTGAACAAGTTATTAAGAAGCTCTAACATATAATTAAAGGCACATATAGCCGCTACATTGCATACTGGCGTTCAATTGCTACCTGGGCTATATAGCGTGAAGCCAGTACAAGTTAAAATAGAAAGAAGAGGGAATTATGTATGTCTGGCATTGGAGGCGCATTTAGTGTTTGGTCTTGTCTGACACCAGCAATTTTTTTATTTTAGCATTTTAGTCGAAAGAAACATACACACATATAAGCCTCTTAAGGGTCGTTTGGGGCGTGATTATTGCAAAACATCTGGACTGGATTTTGGATATATACTGTAGCATCAATGGTTTTTTTTTACATCTAGCTGAAACACGTCCTGAGGTGTTTCAGCGGGATATATAAAATATCTGGATGCTACAGTATATATTTTGCTTTTAATCACGCCCCAAACGGCCCTTAAATAGTAACAAAAGTCAATGCAAGCCAACACTCCGAGGTTTGAATAGAAGTAGCCAAAACTTACAACACCCTCCCTATAATAATGTACTCCAGGGTCGTCCGGAATTATTATCAGCATTTCATTGTTCAAGATGAACTAAAATCATTATGAAAAAACGTTCCAATAGTAATTTTAGCGAAAAACATAGTGTCAGTAACGTAACATGATTTCAGGATATAGATAAGGCTCTATGTTAATTAAACGTTGCAGTTTTTCTCCCTTGGAATTTTAGTATGCTAACAATTAAGTTAGATTTTTTTCCCTGCTCTTCTGATGCCATTGTGGAAGCCATTTATTTTGTGCTTTTATTTTCAATAAAAGAGAAATATAACGTGGACGCCAATCCGAGGATTAAAAATGAAATTTGAGTTTGTTTGATTTCAGTCCCCAGTATGGCCGAATAAATTGCTAAATTTCTACTCCACACATATATTTCCAAACCCCAAATCGGTACTAGCAAAAATACAATGGAAAAGAAAAAGAATGAATCTCAATTAAGACATTTCCTCTCAGGACAAGGAGCACTGAAGCATCCAATGGGTCATCCATCCCAGTGATATATGTACACATCTGGTCCACCCCATCCAAACACGAGCATGCAATATGAACTCACGAACAAGTAGTCCTAGTGTATATACTTCATTCATTTCTGAGAAAGCCTCCAGAGTGAGGCCATGGCTGCGCCGGTGGCGGCAAAGATAAAGCCCTGGATCGATGTCCGACGAGGAGCAGCATGGCTCGTGAGGTCGCCGGGGCCGCCTGTAAACACCATCGAGTTGTCTGACGATTTCTGGCTGCATGATTAATACCACGCAGTTATTTTCATATTCATCAACTAAAATGTGAAATTTGACATTCCAAAATGGGTCACATATGAAAATTTGTTGGGCCCACCTAAGCCCACTTGAATTGCTCATAGTCGTGGGCCGAGTGAAGGCCACAAGGACAAGATGATATTTTATACTCAAATATTTCTTACGTAGATGGTTGAGCCGGCATGCAAGGACAACTCCCTGTGGGTCCCTGACAACCGACTAAAATCAATATAGAAACTTGTGCGCAAACTAGTTGGTTGGATCATCATATTACGGCATAGTATGAGCTTGTGCGAAAAAAGCCCATTTGTGCATGGTCCCAAATTAGTTTTTTTGTAGGTATAAAGGACATGAGAGTTTACATGAGATTGTTCTCATGTGCCTTGCATGAGTTAAGCCATCTATCTATTAGATCAAGATTAGACGGTAGACATCAAATCACTGGAGAAGTAAGTGTAAATCATCACTGTCGTCAGATCTTGATATGCCGATTAAAGATTACTCGAACTCATACAAGCTATATGAGAATGATCTCATTTAAATTTTTCCCAACAGTTCAAGTACTCAGAGCTCATACAAGCTACATGAGAAAGATCTCATTTAAATTTTTTTCCAATGGACATTGGCAACCTTTATCTTTGGTATAAGAGCCCCGTTTATATTTGTGGTTCACACACATGCGCGTGTACGGGATGGGGTGCCTTGAAGCTGCACGATTTCAGTCGCATGACGTCCATACTACAAGCACTAGGCGGATTTTACATTCATCCCGTAGATCTCGATCCAACGACACCAATACATATCGACTTGTTCCTAACTATGGTCAGTTCGTTTCATTTTACTAACAAATTAATGCTGCCACTAAATGCCCATTTCATTCAATTCTAACTGGGCCTTCACATGGCCCAGGACGGCAATCGGGCCCAATTAGGAAAAGATGCTGATAGGGAACGTAAATACCTGGAAATGGAAGGGCAGAAGGTGATGACGTAGCCGGCAGCGGCGGCGCACGTGAAGGTGCTCGTGCCGTCGTCGTAGGCGTAGCTGTACGCTCGCGGGCAGTTGCGCTTGAAGAAGCGCGAGTAGTTCGTCGGCTTGCACGTGCCCGGCCCGCCGTACGCCCCGTTGCAGCAGTACTCCGCAGCCCCGAACGCCTCGCACGCGCTCCGGCACGCCACCGCCTCCCCTCTGGCTGCCGCCACCCTCAGCTCCGCCGGGCAAACCCCATTGATGTCCGCTACGCAGTCTGCGGCAGTGCAGTTCCCGGCCTTTCGGCCGCCGGCACTCCGCTGGGGGACCACCGAGAGAGGGAGGTTGTAGCCGTCGACCAGGCTGACGTCGTAGAAGTCGAGCCCTCCGGCGCCGTTGAGAGTGAACTCTGCGAGGGTCGCCGGCGGGGTGGCGCCAGAACCGGAGCATTCTATTTTGTCGGTGCCGCAGTCGCCGGTGGTGCAGGTGAATTTGCCGGCGGAGTCCTCCCGGCAGAAAGTCCGGCCCCAGAAACGGCCGGACCAGTTGCTTGGCGCGGAAATCTGCCTCGACTCGCCCTTGGAGAGCGCAAAGCCAGTCAATGAGAGCGGAGATGTTCCGGCGCCAGAGAGCGCCCCCGGCCAGACGGTGTAGCCGCAGTTGTTGGTCAGTGTAAACGTAGCTGAAAATACACCTATTGGCAGAAAATACAACAAAACCATAAAAAGATAAGAAATAGCACATAGCTGCAATGGATACTTGGAAATATAAGCAAATGAGCAAACCTGATATGAGCAGAAGGAGCTCAAGGAAGAGAAAGTGCCACAATACTGCTGCCATGTTTGTATTGGAAAAGAACTACAATAGAAGAATATGTTTAAATGGGAAAAGAGAAGATTAGGAACCAAGATTAATGTATAGAGAAGACATTTTGTCACTCCCTCTTCCTTTCAACTCAAAAGTAGAGATCGAGAGAGAGAATAATGGCTGCCAATCTTCTTCTCTATGTTACGTTGTCCCTAGTGCATGTGACGTGGAGAGAGAGAGGGGAATGGAGTAGGATGAATGTAGTTGAAGGAGGGAAGAGGCATTTAAAAGGGTGGCCAGCTGACGTTTGGATGGAAGGGAAGGGACAAATATCCCGAAGGGATCTCTCAAAGCCATCGCTTTAGCTTGTCGAAATGGTCTAGCTAATTGCTAAGCTGGGGAACACTTGGAGCAGGTGAGAAGGTTAGAATTTTTCTCTTGCAGGGGCCAATCTCTTTCTTTGCACTTTCAAGAGTTTCAGGTGAGTACTTCTGGCTTCTTGCCTCTTTAGTTTGCTATTTTGACTCCTGGGATTTCAAGTTTCTTATTTTTTAACTCACAGCCGGCCGTGTTTGTTCCAACTGCCATGGACCTTGCCAGTGTTTTGTAATATGGGTTATCTTGCTCAAACTTCTTCTGGTTGTTTAGAATTGAGGTTCTCATGGAGACAAAGTCCATATAACTTGAGGAAATTGCTAGGGTTTATATGGTAGCTTAGGCTCAGTGAGAAAACATTGATAAACTTCGTACTTATACATGCACAAGCCTTGTCGACCTAAGAGTTGATCATATCAAATCTTATGTAAAGGTGGCTCCTGATTAGGTTATGCAAGTTCGTTTAAGGACCCACATCATGTGCCCGACATTTGTCACGGGGTATGTCCGAAAGTTGATTGATAAAAGCTTAGTTCATGCACCAACATAGAGTTGTGCTATTCCTCCGACTTTTTTTATCACGGCCAACCTCACGTGCCAGTGTGGTGAAGAGAAATGAAATATGGGACCCACAACATTTCCATAAGAGCAAGTGAGGTGACCGTAAATAAAGCGGGAGAAGAAGAATATATTCATGGGCAACTCTACGCAAGGCTCACTTATAAATATATTATCCAGAATCCGATTTGGCTCATTTGGATGTGTGAACGGGGTGCCATTCTTAGGTATAATCTGATATTACGGAGGACTCAGATCTGGAGTACCTTGAGTTAGCAACACTAAAAAGGAACCAAAATATCTCCCTAAGGTTACACGTTTTGAAAATGATTAGTGTGGTCCTCAAAAGATTTAATTGCTGAGGATGCTATCTGTCATCCCATGGTGTTAGTATAGGCCTAACATAATGACGAATTGAGGTCCTCAAGTAGGTGGGTTGTCGGCAGTGAGACCCTTAACGTTCAATTATCTTTTTCTTCTTTGAAAACTTGACGATTAATTATCACTTCTCCAATTAGACTTGAATAATTTGTTACCCGATCTGACCGAATTGTAGTTCGAAAAACATCAATAGTGCAGAACTACAGCAATTGCTTTCGCATCTGTTAGCTGCAATGTTGTAAACAGCGAATTTGATAGTATGGTATATTGGTATAGGAGAATTATGGTTGTTAACTATAAGTAATATATGGGTTGGTGTCCTATATTACTTATCTTATTTTAGAGGAGTCGATCCTCCCATATGGTATGTGGACGTGAGGAGAGATTAAGCTCCCGTGGGCCCAAGTGGGTCCACACCCAATTGGAAGAGACACCTATTTATTATGGACCGTTTTGATTGAGTCTTAAATAAAGAGAGAGAGAGAGAGAGAGAGAGAGAGAGAGTGTAAATTAGGAAGTTAGAATCCTAATTAAATAGGAGGATGTGAGAGAGAGACTTAGGGGGGTAATTAACTCCCCATATTGTGTAACTGAAATTGGTTAAAAGAAGGAAAGGAGGGGACGCCCTCCTCACTCCCACGTGCTCTCCTCTCTCATCCCATCGTCTCTCTCTCCTCTATTGGGCACTTCTTCTTTTCCTTTTGGCTTTTGGGTGATTGATTAGAAAATTCAATCAAAGCAAAGGACTGGGAGAGATTAAAAGTGATATTACTATCTCGTGAAGAATAGTAAATCATTGAATCCACACACGAACGGTTTCAAGAGGTGATCTCCGACATATTCTTATTTCTCTACGACTAACGGTATGCTCTTTCGCACAAAGGCCGAAGGTTAGTAGTACGCATTCCTGTATTCAATTTGATTGTGCATGAAATATATTCTTGTTCGATTATATTGCTCATAATCTTGTACTCTATCATTGTTGTTATTCGTGAGTGCAAAGGAATTCCAAATCAAATCATATTTTAAAAGAATTCAACACCAAACGGACGGTTGAAATCTCTTCCGCTGCGGTTCGGTAACCCTTCAACAAGGTTGCAATTATTTATGCAGAGATGGTACCTGATTTGTTCCATTATAATGATTATGGACAGAAAAAATTACCGAGGAAGTACCAACTAGTTTGTACTAATTTATAAGAAAAACTAATTTGGATTGATTCGCAATTATAATTATTGTCCCTATTCTCAAAATAAGTAAATAAATATCCACACTGATAAAAACAAATATATTCACACGGTTTACATTTTATAAAGCGTTGAAACCTAATAACTTTCACCCAAATGCTAGGTCAAATCAGCGGACATTGATACCATCTCATAAAAGAAAAAGGAAATAAAATTACCCACTGATACTCGCTCAGATGCTTACCTTGTTTAGCAAAAAAAAAAAAAGAGGGAAGAAGAAGAAGGGTTATGCTAACCTTATAGACAATAAAACAATACCAACTACCTGTGTTTCAAACCTACACTCCATCTTTACTTACATTTTCAGGAGTCAGATTATAGTGTGCTCTCACTACTCACAAACTAGGCTAAGTGTTTGGCCAATAAACTATTAGACACCACTATCATGCATCTTGAGGGCTACAACCAGAAATTTTTTCAGCTTGCTCGTAGCCAGTTAGCTAAAGATCAATTCAGCATCAGCCAGTGAAGATCCAGTTCAAATCGACTTCACACTAATCCAACTTCGAAAATGCTTCACGTGCTTGCCTTGCCGTCCAAACCCTTCCTTGGTTGTTGTTTGAGTTTGATGATCAATATTTTCAGGCTCTCAGCTAGTTGAGCACACAGGCTTAGCCATAATTTAATCCTCCTTAAAACAAGCGTGGAATATGCACTTCAAGTAGACGGGCAATCATTTTAATCCATATGGCTCCCCAACGCGTGCACACACAAATTTGATCGACTCCTCCGTCCCATTGTAATAGTCTCTCATGAAAAATACATTTGTCTCCAATTAAACACTCAATTCCATATTATTTTTCTCATAGCAATTAGTGGGATGGAATAAAAAAAAAGGTTAGTGTATTTGTAGGTTTTCTTAAATACGGCAAATTTTCAAATGTGGACAATTAAAAAGGGAAAGAAGGATTACATGAAAATCGTTGCATCGTTTCATACTTCCATGGGGTTTTAATGATGATGTCTATACGACATATAATCAAGTTGAGTGCCTTCAAGCTCCATCTCTGCTCAAGCAACTGTTGGGATTGTCACATAAAAGAGGGCTAAAATACTACCAAATTATGCACATATATTGACAAATATATACATAAAATACTAGAATGAGTATAAGAATTAGAACCAGGTTCGAGGCACGCTATGCGTTGTCCTTGAAACAGATACGCCGCCCTCCGTGCACAGGTGAATAACTGCGTTCCGTTCCCGAGATACAACGAACCACACCGTCAGTTTAAAGTTGCACTTCAAATCAAACTGACTGGATCTCGATCAGAGGAGACTCTATTGCTCAATGATGGACCAAGAATCAAGAGAGAAGAAGAATGAGTTCTTTTGTTATTTCTGTAACCCTTTTCTGTGAAAAATCGTTCTCTATTTATAGAAGAACGCTGTTGGGCCTTTTTCTGGAAGAAGAGACGCAATTTTCCGCAGAGAAACGGCCATTTACTCGCTGTAACCGCTTAGCCGATCGATCGTTTTATAAGCCGATCGATCGCTTTGCGATCGATCGCCTTATTTAGCCTAAAATTACGATCGATCGTTTTATTGCGGTGCACAAATCCTAAAATTCCAGTAACTACGATCGATCATTTTTATACCGATCGATCGGGCCAATACGAAACCAAATTTCACAAAATTATAGTAACTACGAACGATCGGTTTATCACGGTCGATCGTTACACGATCGATCGCGTATTTTACCGATCGATCGCTGCATTTTTTAACTTATTTGTTTAATTTCAAGTCAATTTTCAACAATCCCCACCATGACTTGATATTAAACCAGTCTACACACTAAAATGCATACGACACATGAATGAGACATTGAGCAATAGTACTCTAAGTTTTCGGCGATAGGTACCTTGCGGGTTTGAACCTACACCTAGTTTGGTAGGCCACCACTCTCACAAGTTCGAAGTGAACTAAGTCTTGAACTTGAACCTTAGAGCAAGAGCTTTGACAAACCTAACAGTTAAAGTAACTCTCTTTTCAAGATCATTCGGGGTAGCGCTTTATGGCTATGTGCCTTGTATCTTTTTATGAATTGCACATTAGAGAACAAGCCCTCGTTCTCCTTAACTGCGACCTCAGTGGCACTCATATAGGTGACAGTCTCCAAGGGTAATCTGCATAACAATACCCTGCTTTTTAAGCCTTGACCTCATTAAGACTTTCGTCATCCTGTTTCATATGCAGTAGAGCACTCTCATCATCACACGGGAACGAGCATACAATTTATTATATTAGTGCTCTCCAAGTCACGCATTAGCTTGTTATTACCCATTGAATCTTCGTCGTGGGATCTCCACTCAGAAAGATTGGGTTGCTACTAACGATGACTTAAATCATAGGCTTTAAGCCCCATTCTCCTAGATGAGTTAAAGACTTGTCCTGCTGACAACCCTTTAGTAAACGAATCAGCCAAGTTATCCGCTGATCGTATGAAACTTAAGGTAATGACTTCCGATGTAGTCAACTTGCGCAAGATTTTATACCTTAGTTCAATATGCCTAGAGGACCTCTTATTATGATTCTTACTCTTAACCTTATCAAGAGCTGATTGGCTATCACAGTGAATCAAAATTCCAGGAATTGGCTTATTCAACCAGGGTATATCTATTAATAGATCTCTAAGCCATTCCGCCATTCCTCCAGTTTTATCAAGAGCTACTAACTCAGCATCCATAGTAGATCTTGTTATCACAGTTTGCTTGGAAGATTTCCATGCAACTGCCCCACCACCAAGTGTAAACACATAACCACTCGTGGCCTTTGTTTCATCAGAATCTGATACCCAATTAGCATCACTGTATCCTTCTAATACAGCAGGGAACCCGGAATAATGTAAACCGAAATTTACACTTCCCTTCAGACATCTGAACACTCTCTCAATGGCAATCCAATGAGACTCATTAGGGCTCTTAGTGTATCTACTTAGTCTTCCCACAGCATAGGATATATCCGGTCTACTGCAGTTTGCCAGATAACTCAAACTTCCTATCAGCTGTGAATATCTAAGTTGTGACACACTTTCCCCAAGATTTTTCTTTAGTCTTACAGTTGAATCATACGGCGTACTGACAGGTTTTCTATCGAAGTAACCATACTTCTTTACAATCTTCTCCACATAGTGTGATTGACTCACAACTATTCCATTAGAAGTCCTATCAATCTTTAAGCCCAATATGACTTTGGCAAGACCCAAGTCTTTCATATCAAAATTCTCGTTAAGGAAACCCTTAACCTTATTGATATGATCCATATTATCACCAAACAATAAAATGTCATCAACATACAAACATAACATCACAAAACTATCGTTAAAAGACTTCCAATATAAACATTTATCCGATGTACATACAACAAAATTATTAGAAAGAAGAACATTATCAAACTTTTGATGCCATTGTTTAGGAGCCTGTTTTAACCCATACAGAGATTTAACTAACTTACATACTTTTCTTTCTTGACCAAGAACTACAAAACCTTCAGGCTGCTCCATATAGATTTCCTCCTCTAATTCACCATTTAAAAATGCTGTTTTGACATCCATTTGATGGATCTCGAGGTTATAATGAGCTGCTAATGCAATAAGCACTCTAATTGTAGTTATCATGGTCACAGGAGAATACGTGTCAAAGAAATCTTGACCTTCCTTTTGACTATACCCTTTAGCCACTAATCTAGTTTTGTACTTTTCAATGGATCCATCAGGATAATATTTTCTTTTAAAGATCCATTTGCACCCAATGGGTTTAAACCCTGGAGGTAGATTCGTTAGAACCCACGTCCCATGTGCAAGAATTGAATCCATCTCACTCTGTACCGCTTCCTTCCATAAAGGAGATTCACTAGATGACATAGCCTCACTAAAAGTCAAAGGATCCTCATTCTCCCCCATGTAAGTATAAAAGTCATCTCCATAATTCTTCTATATTCTGGTTCTTTTAGATCTCCTAACCTCTACATTGGTATCCGAATCTTCAATTCTTGGAATAGAAGATGATGAGCCATCTTCTTTATGCACTACAGCTTTACTCTTTTCCTTCATAGGAAATACATTCTCAAAGAATGTTGCATCATCGGACTCTTTAATAGTATTAGGTGCATAATCCTGTCGATCAGACCCAATTACTAAAAACCGATATGCTCTACTATTTTGTGCATAACCAATGAACACCGCATCATATGTTTTTGAACCTAACTTATCCATTTTCACGTTTGGGATTTTTACTTTGGTAAGACATCCCCAAACCTTAATGAATTTCAAGCTCGGTTTTCTTCCTTTCATTAACTCATATGGGGTTGTGTTTTGTCCTTTATGAGGCACACGGTTTAAGATCATACAAGCAAAAAGAATTGCTTCTCCCCATAAATTCTTCGGTAGACCCGAAGACGAAAGCATAGAATTAATCATGTCAATGAAAGTTCTATTCTTTCTTTCTGCCACTCCATTAGATTGAGGAGAGTAAGGCGCTGTGGTCTCATGTATTATTCCTTGATCTTCACAAAACTTGTAAAATTCAAGGGAACAATACTCCCCACCACGATCAGACCTTAGTCTTTTAATCCGCCTCTCAGTTTGATTCTCAACCTCCATCTTATAGACCTTAAACTTCTCAAAAGCCTCATCTTTAGACTTTAGTAAATAAACATGACAATATTTAGAGTAATCATCAATAAATGTAATGAAATATCTCATACCACCCCTAGTAATTAATCCATTCAGTTCACATATATCCGAATGAACTAATTCAAGCAAATATGTAGACCTATCAATAGACCTATAAGGTTTCCTAGGTTGTTTTGCTTGAACACATATTTCACATTTATCACTAGTTACATCATGTAATTTCGGAATCAAATCAAGATTCATCATTCTTTTAATAGTATTTGAATTCACATGTCCAAGTCTCATATGCCACAAATCAAAAGAATCAACATGATAAATCAAAGAATCATCTACTTGAAATAAAGAGTTATTACAAGAAACCAAATTTAATTTAAAGAGGCCATCACACACATAGCCTTTGCCAATAAAAGTACCATGTCTAGTTATTACAACTTTATTTGACTCAAACACTAATTTATATCCTTCTCTACTAAGAAGTACTCCACTAACTAGGTTCTTCCTCACAGTAGGCATATGCAACACATTACGAAGAGTCAACGTGTTCCCCGATGTAAACCGGATGTCCACATTTCCAACTCCATAAACTCTAGCCTCAGAGGAGTTCCCCATCGTCATAGTCCTATCCTTTTCTTCCTGATAGAAAGAAAAAGAAGAAACATCAACACCGATGTGAACAGTTGCCCCTGTATCAACCCACCAATCGGTAGATTCACATGCCAAGTTAATTTCAGAATTAGTTAATACTAACCTGTCATCTGAAGTAACCATGTTAACATGAGCAGAAGATGCAGCCCCACCATGACTATGGTCCTGACCTTTCTTCTCTTTGCACTTGTTTGCAAAATGTCCCGGTTTCCCACAGACCCAGCAAACCTTTGACTTCTTGTCCTTATGGATATTTGAACTAGGTTTGAAAGACCGATTCTTAAACTTCTTGTTGTTCTTCTTCTTGCTATGAAACTTCGGTTTCCCTTCTACAATATTGGCTTGAGCACTATCTTTAACCCCAGAAGATGAGCCTTATAAGATTTTCATCTTACCCCTATGCTTTTCTTCAATTTGTATGGCCACCATAAGATCATCAACGGACATTGCGTCCCTTTTGTGCTTCAAGTTAACTTGGAAATCCTGCCATGAGGGTGGTAGCTTGTCTATAAGCGCCGGAACTTGGAGCCTCTCGTCAACAGGAATGCCTTTCCCAATGATCTTTGCTACCAAATTCTGTATCTCAACAACCTGGTCTCTAACAGATTTGTTATCGACCATCTTGTAGTTAAAATACTCGCCTACAACATATTTTTCTTTTCCTTCATGCTCCTTTCCAAATTTCTTATCAAGGGTATCCCATAGCTCTTTAGCAGATTTAGTATTCACATGCAAATCATATAATTCATTGCTCAAGACACTCAAAATTTGTCCATGGCATAGTTCATCATCTTGTTTGAATTTATCAATATCAACAGGCTTAGTAGTTCCAACTTCAGACGAACTAGCAGTCTTGTCAGATTCAGAAGATACAGTTTTTTCCACATGAACATCAGAAATAACATAAAATATATTCAATTGAGTCAACCAAAATTTCATCTTTGTTTGCCATCGCATGAAATTCTTGCCATCAAATTTCTCAAGCTTCAATGATTTGTCAACACCCATAATTGCAGTAGTATTCAATCAACAAGAACAAATAATATCTGTTTCAAGATTGTTGGGATTGTCACATAAAAGAGGGCTAAAATACTACCAAATTATGCACATATATTGACAAATATATACATGAAATACTAGAATGAGTATAAGAATTAGAACCAGCTTCGAGGCACGCTATGCGTTGTCCTTGAAACAGATACGCCGCCCTCCGTGCACAGGCGAATAACCGCGTTCCGTTCCTGAGATACAACGAACTACACCGTCAGTTTAAAGTTGCACTTCAAATCAAACTGACTGGATCTCGATCAGAGGAGACTCTATTGCTCAATGATGGACCAAGAATCAAGAGAGAAGAAGAATGAGTTCTTTTGTTGTTTCTGTAACCCTTTTCTATGAAAAATCATTCTCTATTTATAGAAGAACGCTGTTGGGCCTTTTTCTGGAAGAAGAGACGCAATTTTCCGAAGAGAAACGACCATCTACTCGTTGTAACCGCTTAGCCGATCGATCGCTTTGCGATCGATCGCCTTATTTAGCCTAAAATTACGATCGATAGTTTTATTGCGGTGCACAAATCCTAAAATTCCAGTAACTACGATCGATCGTTTTTATACCGATCGATCGGGCCAATACGAAACCAAATTTCACAAAATTACAGTAACTACGAACGATCGATTTATCACGGTCGATCGTTACACGATCGATCGCGTATTTTGCCGATCGATCGCTGCATTTTTTAACTTATTTGTTTAATTTCAAGTCAATTTTCAACGGCAACAGCCGGCAGGATGCAGTGCAAGCTCTAAGTAAAGGTCTATGAAGCATGACATGGAATATTCTTTCTTAATTGTTTAAATGCTTGTGTCCTTGTTGTTTGTCACTTAATCATGGCAAGGCTAGTAGTAAACTACCAATTGAACACATGCTTTGTTGTAATCACGTTCGGTGTCTTTTAGTGTTTTATTTTGGTCTAAAAGATTGGATTAAGACTGATCAGCCAGCATCACTAGGTGACAAAGGTGCCGGCCACAAAGCATGCCAACCAAACAGACCTGTGTCTCTGGTGCTGATTAATCTTCTTCTTGATGGGTCCTTCGAGGCAATGGATGTTACCCCACCTTCATTACTCAGAGGCCTGGGGATAAGATGTGAAAAGGAAGTTCCGGTTAATAGAAGCCACTCCAAGCTCATCCAGTGTATCAACAATGGCGACGTCCACATGCATCTTTCTTTCCATATAACACACGTACTTCTTTACCAAAAACAAAAGAAGTAAGCGTGGGTACCCAACCCCAGGTACGATACCCATTAAGCTCAAAAGAGGTCTCAACTCTTGATTTAATTTGCCTACGCTTAACCTCAAACAGAAGTTCAAGACACTCATGTTATCGTGCGTATTTTTTTCTTTAGCAAGTTTTCTTTTTCGTTTTTTCTCTTGAACCGCTCAAATGCCTGGAAGAGGTAGCGGCGGACCAGGAAAGCAAAAAAGGATTTGTTAGGGAATATTGTGTTTTTGTCGCACGTTTACATATTTATTATAGGTTATTATATATAGACGTAAGAGCAATCACATACATCTTGTTTCTCATTCTGCACTACAGTGCACAACTTTTGATCCATTACACAATAATTTTCCACATGTTTTGTAGAGAATAAATTGAGGATCCCTACAATATTTACAGGTCTCAATCAATAGAAATCATTTGCTTTAAAACATCAATTGATTAAGTGACATCCAGTACCTGATACCTCTTCCTTTGAAATCACTCTTAATCAAAACGTATAAGAAATACACAGCATTAAGTAATCATTCTCCTTTTGCTTTCATATAGCTCTTGAGTTGAAAGACCCAATAAATTTAATTCTCATTACTATAGTTAAAATAAGAGAAAAAAGTGAGTACATCTTAGAGGAAAAAGAAGTCTCCTTAACTTGTAGGACGGCACTGTCCTCTCTGTTCAATGGCATTCCCTCACATACGACAATGCTACATAAAAGAATAAACAAATAAATTAAGCCTCGTCTGCTGACAGAGTTTGCTGGGCAAGTCTTTGTAAAAATCGAATGAGAGACTTCCTTGCAATTTTTGATGCAGTTGAATCAACAACTTCCCCACTTTCCAAAACATTATGTGCTTCTTGTGTCAAATGTACCCTCCGGACAAGCTTTCGAAGATCCTGCAGTTCCATCAAGACCCACCTAATAGGTAAATAAAATGCCAAGTAAAACCAATGATCTTGTTTATTTTTCTCTACCACAATTATCTAGGTTATCTCGCACCATTTGAGCAAGTAAAATGCCACTAATCAGTATGAGTGTTTCTACTTGTGGTGCATGGCTTGTTCCGGCCTTTCACTTGAGCCATTCTGCCACCTAATTCAATACTGTTTGTGAGGTATACCACCTATGTGGGAGAAGTTATTACCTGCGCGCCTCGCAGGTGAACAGTGTGCTCATCACCAATGGGTGATGGGCACGACTCCCCTGCTTGTGGGTCCCTTGTGGTAATCATGACAAGCAGGGGCATGTGCCCATCACCCATTGGTGATGAGCACACTGTTCACCCTGTGCGGCGCGTAGCCAATAATTTTTCCCTATGTGGGCTCATACATGGCCGTTTTGCCAAGTGCTATGTTAGAAAGCACTTCAAACACAGTAAAGCTATCGACAGGCACAAAATTCTGAAGCAAACCATAATCAAAGAGATCATTCCATCTATGTGGTTTGAAATCTAGAAATTAATCCTCTTGTTTTAGCATAATAGAAATTTTACTAGATCAACGTATGACTTAGAAGTGAGAGAGATTGCAAAGGCCTGGCAATACTGGCACTGCATATACCTAGCTTCTTCGGTAGTTTTTCATACATATGCATATTTACCTGTCGATCATACTCAACAGTGTGAATTGAGTACACTTCACTTGTAATAGACGAATCCCTGTCAATCAAGCCCTCAAACCACCTTGCTGCAACTTCAACATATTCAGCAGACACCTAGAGGAAAACAAAAGGTCTGAAGTGTTTAAATATCCAATGCCCTGGAATTATATGAATATTAGCATGACAAGTTCACAACCCTTCATATAGTACTTGGAAGGATAAAACAGTTAAGCTCATAGCCTCATACCATATAATTCAGTTCCAACTCATATATAATGAAGTAGAACATGTAGATACTATATACTCCCTCCATCCAGATTTATTATCTCCCTAGTTAAACTAACTAGGGAGATAATAAATCCGGGGAGTACTAAGCATAATTTTCTTTAAAGAAGATTTCCATAGAGCAACTGAGGCGAATTTATTTATAGACAGGACCTAATCAGAGAACCACAAACCATCTTCTTGCAGACAAAATGACACAAATAGCTGACTCAATAGAAACAAGCGTTAACACAATTTGTAACATTTATTCCGATATGGGAGTGAGCACAACCCAAATTCACGGACCAAAGTACATATATATTTGCATGGGTAGATAGTGTAAAATTTATCCAACTGAAGGCCTCAACTCCGCTGCAATTGAGTTGTACAAGCACAAAGGAAAAACTGTAGGTGACACACCAGAAACTTGGCAATCGGCCCTATGAATAAAGTTTAGTGTCGTTCAGTATACCTCTTCATCAGAATCAGTTTCTTCTCCATCTTCCTCGTTCTCCTCAACAGTCCGATTTTCTTCACCAGCCAAACTTTGCAATTTTGTACTGTCACCATCTTTTGATGCTTGTATTAAAGCATCCATCAGTTCAGGTTGCACATCCCGTAATAACCTTCCTAACATGCAATGTAATGGTCACCAACAGAACGAACTGAATATTATAGCAAGCCAAGTTTTATGAAACAACCAGTATCATGAACATACATCTAAGGTCCAATTTTGCTAACACAAGGCAACTATAAGGATCCAGAACTGCAACAATAACTCTGGGATTCCTGTGCAGTTTCAATATTTTACATCTGAAGAAACTAAGTTCATGTCATTAGCAGCGATAACTGTTACGCAAGCTAAGGTTGATACAATTTAGGTTATGAAGAAGAATGCAGTTACCATTCTTTATTTTTGAAGCAAGTTGATACATCTTCAAGACTGGGAATCACATGACTAGAACATGCAAGCTAGAAATAGGGAAAAAATAGCAAATAAATTGCAATATCTTTTTTTATGACGAAATAAATTGCAATATCCCAAGTGCCAAATTCTGAAGCCCTCACGTGCTGGACATTGGCACCTAAAAAAATTAGCAATGATCCCAAGTACCAATTTCTTAAGCCATCACATGCTGAACATGCACAAGGTGCCTGTGTTGCAATGAATTCATCAGGATCACGTTTACTCGTGACATTCATTTTGTTCACTGCAATTCTTTAGACCTGATAATAGTTCAAAGATACGTGTCCTGAAGGAAAAGAAAAAGAAAAAGAGAAAGGGAAAAATGTACCATTGAATTGCCAAGGGGCCAAAAAGTCTCAGACCATGAGTACATATTGCCACCATCTGCCCACCACTAATGGAAAGAGCCCTCTTTGTGCTCGTGTCATGTTAATCTCGTAATACTTATTAACATCTCCTTATTTTCATATTCTAGGAAAATGGTTTGACCGTTCATATAAAAGTATTTGCTAACAATCGAGTTCCTGCTACAATTATAGTGGGAGGAAGAACTGTAGAACTGCCAATCACGTAAAGACAAGGAAGATGTTGGTAGCTATCATTCATGAACATTCAATCAAAAGTTGAAATCAATTTCAGGTACAAATTCTTTCTCTGTAGTTACAATCTTCATCAGTGTATTTCTTTTATACAACTGCATGGATTGAAATATATTAGTGGATTTATTTAATCCCTCACCAGAGAGTTCCTTTCTAACAATGTGACAGATGCTTTTTACATACACCGACAACTGTAAAATAAATAAAAAAACATATAAAATGTCAAAAAAAAGAAGAAACTAAGCAATAGATTAAGTTCTGTTCTCTAGGTTTCCTTTGATCTCGGGTCCAACATACCCAAAACTCCTTGAGACACCTAAAAATGTAACGAATGTCCAAATAAGTACTCATAATTTAGGATGCCTATTTAAACTAATTTTTATTGGCTGCATGTATGGAAATACTTCTCTACAATCCATGTCATCTTCTACACTATCATTCTTTCAACTTGCAGATCCATTATTTAAAACTCCAGTGACTTCAACGGATAATTATCACTTTAAATATTAACTTATGCTTCACATCCTTTTTGCTGTAATTTAAAATTCATTCATTCCGTGTCAAAATAACACCATCTAGTAACTTCAATAGGTTACATTTCTGAAAATTTTAACCAATAACATATCAATATAAGTTGAATTAGGAAGCAGAATTTCCAAGTTAAAAATAAACATTCTCAAAATTGGATATAGTTCTTCAACTGATTCTAGTTTGGATCACAACAAATCAAAACAGGAACCAACCTATATAGTTGAACTGCCGCCGCTTTCCTTCTTTAACATCAGGGCCCAATCTCTGTACAATAAAACAGAAAAACATGAATTTTGGAACTTCGAATCCAAATAACAGAAGTTCAACATCATCATCCAAATAACAAAGATATATTTGTTCTCTTAAAAATTCAATACCTTCACTAGCACGAGAGCGTCATACACCTCTTGATCAAGAGGCACCACCCTGAAACCCAGTGTAACATCAAATTTAAACTTTATTACATCCTAATTAGGAAAAGTACAATTAAAGTTTCATGAACTATGATTATAAAAGATACACCCTCCGTCCGTCCTGTTTTAGATGCTCCATATGGTTAATCTCAGTGCATTTTGAACCTCTACTTCCGCTCAATTGTTGGGGTTTCTACTATCCAATTAAAATCAACATATTTTCCGTTGGAGCATCTAAAAACAGGACGGATAGAGTATACTAGTTTCAAATTTGATATTTCCACCTATATTAAACTGAAAGAGAACAAAATTTCCATTTAACCCTCTGTCCGGAATTAGTAATAACATTTAATTTTCCAAAACGAACAGATTTTAGTTCATAAAGACATTGCACCTGAGAATCCGCTTGATCTGGGGAACAGAGAAGCGAGCAAGGTCCATACCCCACCGCACGGCGCGCCGAGCCTCCCGCTTCCTCTCGTTCCGGCTCTTCTTATCCATGTCTGGGGGGTCGCTTTCGTAGTCGGAGTACCGCCCAAGGTCGGGGGGCACGAAGGCGTCGGGCAGCCGTAGGCCACTGGGTCGGAAATCCACGGAACGGCGGAAGAGGGAGGGCACGGACGCAGAGAGGTGACGCCGCCGAGCTCCGCAGAAGAGGCCGGAAATCGCGGCCGGAAGCAGCCGAGCGCCAACCTGCGCCATCCCTCTCCCCGGACGCGGAGAGTGGGGGATTCAGTGGAAGGCGAGATAAGCAGTAGACGTGTATTTTCGTAAATTCGTGCCAAATTTGTTACACACGACTGATCTAAATACAGTTATTACTCCCTCCGTCTCGTTTTAATAGCGCAGCGCCATCTGAAAAATTGTTGTTTTTTATTGGATGGTGGAAGAAATGCCAACTGATGGGGGAAGAAAGAGGTTCAAAGTCCATTCAAAATTGACCTATATGGATCATTTAAAACAGGACTCTCTTCTTTTCCAGATGGAGCATCTAAAAACAGAACAGACGAAGTATAAATCGTTAATGGCACGTACATGTTTACCAGTTGTTGTTTCAACTAAAAAAGTGAATAAATTGTCAAGAAAAGAAGGAAAAAACTGTGATCAATTCTCTCGAATCACGCAGACAGACATGGCAAGAGCCTGAGCTCATAGAAACGGGATTCTTGTTTCAAAATGCACGCTACCGTGGGAGAAATATTTCAGTACTTCACTTTACAAGAGCTGTTGATCTTCAAGATCAATGACAACCGCTAGCATACTAGTGCTAATTGTATAGTTTTTGTTCAGCTTCAATGCGTAAGTACTTTTTATGACAAAGGAAGAAGGAATGTGTAACTACTAAACTTTTTTTTATTAAATGTAACCTAGTAAACTTCGCATACGGTTAGATCGTTTAAATTCGTGCAAGGGTAATTGATGGACAACTTTGATTAAGCTCATCGCCTGAGAATATAGCAGAACTCCTGCTAGTGAAGTGTTTGTCATTGACAGTTTCGGAGTTTGATACTTCCAATTCTTGCAAGGCCCTTCATTATCCATTATCCATTATCTACGTTTTTGCCCAATGGGTGATTGAAGTTAGAATATGTTACGTGGCAAAATATTGGATGAGGATACAAACTAGGAAGTAAGTATTTTGGTTGGGGAGGGAGAATGCAAACTTACGCGATCGTTGCCAGACCTCATTGCCAGACCTCATTGAAATCCATGTACACACGCTACACGTACATGAGCAGCATAGAGACAATTCAAGTTAACCTTGTCTCCTGTTCGCCAGTATAAATAAAAGGCATCAAAGTCTTCTCTTCAGCACTGCCAATCCCCCACAGCACATCATCTCCCTAAACTTCAACGCCAAGGCTGGGGAAGGCAGGGCTATAAGACTACGAAGGGCATTTGAAACGGAATTGTGCACAAACTGTTCATAGTATGGCCTTTACTGATGCGCTCTTTTTTCTATCCTTCAAATATTATGTAGACGAGTGGATGAATAAAAAACAAAAAGATAACCTTCCCCAACATTTTTTTTTCAATTTCCCCAACTTCTCATGTTCTGCTCTTCCTCTCCCTAGGGCTATGTTTCCAATTCGGATGTATAAAGTCAATTTCTCTGAAGATACAACAAATAACATAAAATCGATGCCATAGGAGAAATGAATTGACTTGATATTCTACTCACCTCTACTAATTAAATTTATCAAAAAAATTTGCTTCACTTACGGTTTCTAATTCTAATCAAACGGTCGTGACATCTTGATTTCAGTCATCTAGTAACAAGGAAAACAAACAATAGCTACCTGTCATCAGAAACATCCACCACCAATGCAAGCCATTGAAGACCGTGCCCAGCAGTCCTCTGCTTCTACTGTTCATGAAGAGAAGGTCAAAAGACAGTCATTTACGGAGGAGGGCGTCTATATCGTGACCGAGTTTGGGGACCAGAGTGGCATGGGTCCTGCAATCTGGTCCCAAACTCGGTCAGCAAAACATTTTCCTTTACATAGTCGACGCGAAGGCATGGTTGTGGATAGAGATGATTGAAAAAAATACCGTGGTGGAAAATCGAAAATAAAAACCTTTTGTGTCCATATCCAAGTATGCGGGTGTTTTGAAAAGAATCGCATTGCAGCTGTGGTGACTACAGTTTTCATTATTCCAACATTTCTAAGCACTAAAATCACTACCTCATTGACCAGACAGATAATACA
Source organism: Houttuynia cordata (assembly GCA_039654745.1). NCBI lineage: Eukaryota > Viridiplantae > Streptophyta > Magnoliopsida > Piperales > Saururaceae > Houttuynia > Houttuynia cordata. The sequence continues at coordinate 22,654,978 of CM077504.1, forward strand.
TTAAAGTATAAACATAGCAACATTAACAGCATCTTTATAGGTACTCAGCATCATCACGTCTATTCAGAGGCAAAGTTAAAAAAAACTTTGGAAGGCGCATTTTAGGCATCTTTAAAAGTCGCTTTTCCGGAGAATCTCCACTTGCCGAAGATTAGGAAAGCGCTTCTCATGCGGCGTGTGGGGACATTAAGAATAAAGAAGCCTCTTTTTACCTACGCGCGCCAAAAACATGAACGAGTATAGCAAGCTCAACTACCATCTTAAAACCATAGAAGCACTTTACAAGGATGTAATTAAAGCATGCTCTGTGTCCCCCATCTAGCTTAAAACACAATCAATTGGCAAAACCAAAAGCAAAATGCACATCGGCCATCAACAAGCCACAGAGCCGAATAGAACAAACCACCCCACCAGCAAAATCAGAGCATTAAAAGAACTCAATCATCTACACATTTAACCATTTGTATTAACGACCTAGATTTACCGGAAACAGATGAAATGGAAACCAAGAACACAAACTATCAGAGACCATAATAGTATGAACCATTCATTGATCACAGACACCATATTGTATGCAAGAAGAACAAACTTGTAGCAATTTTTTTGTCAGACAAACTTTTTCCCATTCAGCCGACCCAAAATCCATCAAGCCACAGACCATCAAAGATTACCCACAACAACAAATACGAACAAAAGACATAGTACAATCCATATCCGAGATCTTAAAGACATAAACCTGAAGGCGAAGAGTATTACTACCATATTACAACGGAGGAGATCCACCTCTCAAAACACCCCATCATACGCGTGCCGAAGAACCCGATCCCCGATCCTCCGGGCGGATCTTGCAAGCCCCAAAATTAGAAAACACCCTTCAGATTTCTCCCTCCGTAGACATCAATTACCGGAGTTTCGGGGACATTCCCTAGCAAAATGCCCCGCCTCCCCACAAACAAAGCACTCATTACCACCACCACCACCAAACCTCCCGCGGCCGCCTCCCCCACCACCCCGGCCACCCTGGCTACAATCCCTCGCCATATGCCCCACCTCCCCGCAGGAAAAGCAGGCCCCGGGCCCACCTCCCTCGTTCCTCCCCCCGCCCCTCTCATTATACCCATACCCCCCACCACCCCTGCGTCCTCCGCCACCACCATAGCGGTCGCCCCTCCCGCCATATCCACCTCCACCATCACCTCCATATCCGCCGCCTCCAAATCCTCCACCACCTCCGTAGCCACCGCCGCCGCCGCCACCGGATCCGCCGCGACGATCGCCGACAACGAATGACCCATCAGGGCCGGTGACGTCGACGGCCTTGGTGCGGCCGTCGGAGGAGTGCTCGACGGAGAACTCAACGGTCTCGCCCTCGCCGAGGGAGCGGAAGCCCTCGGACTTGATGGACGACTGATGGACAAAAAGGTCCTCGCTGCCGTCGTCCGGCGAGATAAAGCCGTAGCCCTTCTGGCCGTTGAACCAACGGACCACCCCCCCGACGCCTGCCGCCGTCATCCATCTCCGCCATCTCCGACCAACAAAACCCAACAACAAACCCTAATTTGCTCGATCCGGAATTCTCAACCTCGCGGATCCCATTCGGCATTATATATAGCCCGGGGCCCAGGTTTTGCTCTGCGTGAGTGTCCAACCGTTGGACCCACGCGCGCTTGGCCTCACGCGACTCTCATGCCCCGGGTTATGAGCTTTGCGTGGATATCGCGTAGCGTGAGGCTGCGTGGAATGTAAAGCTTCGAATGGATAGAAATTTTTTAGGGGAATCGGACGGATTGGAGATGGGGGATGGGGGACCGTCGGATCGGGGTTAGGGTTTGGGGAGGGGAGGTTTTGGGTGGATGCGGATAGCGGGGTAGGAGGTAAGACAATCAGCTGGTCAATGCAGTGGGGGAGAGGAGGTCAAAGAATCTGTTGACTGGATGGATGGGAAGGAAATAAGGCCTTTTCTGATTGGTGTGATGGAAAAAGTAGTTTGGGGACATCTGACGAGATCAATGACTAATTAATTCTTCATCTTTACTAATAGGATGGTTTACATGAGAGCGCTCTCGCATAAGCTTAAGGCCAATTTTTTGGGCCATTGGATTCCGCTGTAAGAGTGTATATCAAATCAGTATCTAGATGAGTGTATAACATCATAGGTGAGTTCCATATAACTGTTTGTAGCCATTAGATCAAGATCAAATGACTACAAATAGAATTTGCCTCATATAAGCTATATGAGAACGATCTCATTTAAACTTTCTCTTTTTTACTAATTAATTTTAGGTTTTGAAACTTTAGAAATTAGAATTTTAGAGGGAAAAAAATGGTAATATGTACACCTCCAGCCGTTTTCACTTCCCATGTTTTGAAATTAATACGCCCCTTTCCAAATAAAGAAAAGGAAAAACACAATATAGCCATCAAATTCTCTCTATGTTCTACATTATAGGGAGTTTGGAAGCTGAAATATTATTTTCACCTATCAGGCGTCCAGGTGAAAATTTTCACACTGATTTATAAAAGATATAATCTGTTTGGGAACTGAAAATTTTTTACACTGATTTGTGTTTAGAAAAGAATAGTTGTGCAAACGGCTATCGTGTAATCGATCATACTAATAGAAGTAGTAAATCCTAGTCCTAATAGAACTAAAGGACCCTAATTGAGTCCATAACATTCCACCAACGCTTCTGCATCACCTCTTCCTCGAGGTGCTCATCTTATTGCATCAAAGGCGAAAACGTGCGAGACTCAACTCCAGCAAAATATGGCGGCCAAGCTGAAGGTGGTGGCTTTGGAAGAGGCGGCGGTGTTAACAGAACCATAGGCACCATGGTCGGCGGACCGGGCTCGGGGACCTCATCCAGAGGTGCACCAGGCTGGATAAGAATCTGGTGATCATATGCACGAGGAGGAGGCAGTCCATGAGGCTCCTCAAAAATAGCATAGTGCTCATCGAGTAAGGTGGCCAAATTTGGTGAAACATCCATAGAATCTGGAACATCGACTACCGGTCGGGGCTGCAATAAGTCGCCATGACAATGATAATGGCAAAGTATATCGGCAGATTCTGCAGACTGAAGACGGCCCGGAGGTTGAGCAGTGATACGTACCGGTTTGCCACCATAAGTAAAGTTCATGGTCATATGGCGGAAATCCCAAGAAACATGGCCCAAATCCTCAAGCCACTGAACACCGAGGACCACATCAGCCCCTTGGTGGGAAGCAAGTATAAGTCTATAATATAAAACTGGCCCTGTAACTGCAAATCAACTTTAGAGCAAACACAGGAACTCTTGAGACAATTACCATCACCAATCAACACATCAAAAGTCTCAGAGTCCTATATAGGATAGCCCAGACGGCGAGCAACACGGTTATTAACAAAATTGTGGGAACTCCCACTATCAATCAAAATTGAAACCGGTTGTTTATTAATCAACCCTTTGACGCGCATAGTACGTGGAGTCAAAGTACCAGAAAAGACCCGCAAAGTAATTTCCATCTGACAAGCCTCAATAGAGGTCAAATCCTCCTCAACAAGATTAGCACAAGTGTCAGCCATATAATCAGCATCATAACACTCATCAAGCATATAGAATTGATGCGTAGTACAATGATGTCCAGGGGTATATTTTTCATCACAATTGTGACATAGTCCTTTTGAACGTCGATCGGCCATCTGCGAAGGAGTAAACCGAGTAATAGGAGGAGTTGAGGAATTACCAGGCAGTTGAGTAACACGTGGCAGGTCAGATGACGGAGGCAGGTGGGAAGGAGAAGGAGAAGGCTTAGAGAAAGAACACCCCAACTGAGTCAGTTTTTCCTCACAAACACGAGCCAGACGCATCGTCTCAAGATAGCAAACTTACCGATTTGACGACTTTAATTGCGGCAATCGCGGAGAGTTAGCGAACGGCCAATCGCCGCTTTGAGGAGCTCATGCGTCGTTTGTCGATGTCGACTCCTCCTCTGAGCTACAGTGCTTCTCCCTCTTTCCCCACTGGCACACAATTGTCGCCGGCCGGCATGCCACCTTGGCAAGGCCTCTCACTGGCGAGAACCATCACGACGAGGTCCGCTTCATCTGGAGTCGTCCCATCTGCCGCTTTGGCTCGCCGGCGCCACTTCTTTCCTTCGAGTCCCTCCTTCTGACCATCGGCATCGTCGCAGTTGCCTTTTTGCCGCCACCCTCTCTGCTGAAGCCCGTGGCGGTGCCCGGACAGCCATCTGCCTCCGTGGACCAGCCTTCCCTGGCGATGGTGACGACGGTCCCTCCTTCCCACCCCGTCGCCTCCTTTGAGCGGCAGCATTCGCTCGCCAAAGATGGCACCTTTCTGCTTCCCCCTGCTTCTCCTCCTTCTGCCGGACTGCTATAGGTCTCCTACGGCCAGATCCCATCCTCCGGGTCTTTCCCTTCCGCCATCTCCTTCGAGTTGAGGCTCTCCCTTCAATCGGCTCTTCTGGGGGGTTTCTGTGGCCACCGTCGGACCAGCCTCCACCACTGAACCAGCAGCCACTGCCTCGGTCTGTTGCCGCCGCCCCGATCGCTTTTCCCTCCTCTGCCCTAGCTCCTCCCCTCCAGTCGAGCATGACCACATGTTTTAGTCTGACGGGCCCGAACAGACCCGTTATTCTAGGATCCGACCCATTCCCAAGATCCGATCCTAGTTTGACCAAACCCGTTTCCCAAATCCGGGCCGCTCATCCATTGGGTGTTCAACCACACATGGGCCCCACTGTGGGTCTCCCTCTTTATGTTCCGGTGCATCATGGGTTTCAGGCCCTACAAGCATCTGCTTCTGCTAATGCGGATGATTATTATGCGCATGATGACGAGGATCATGCGGGTAGTATCGGGTGTGAGGGTGGTAACGGGGACATCGTGAAAGTCCGATGGCTTAGGCGTCACGGACGAGGGTCCGGAGGACGTCGGCGGTGGGTCGGGACTAACCCGACAGTCGCCTGTCATGGCGACAGTAAGGGTGGCTGTGTGGGAACCAGGGTCGAAACGGCTTTGATCCAATGATGTAGACACGGCGTCTACAACGGAGAAGAACCAAGCTAAATTAGAACAAAATAAATAAACATAAACTAATCTGTGTTTCTCATCTGATAATCCCGTTTTGGTCATAGGCCTTACATATATAAAGAGTAAAAATATAATAATATTAATAGAAGTAGTAAATCCTAGTCCTAATAGAACTAATGGACCCTAATTGAGTCCATAACACAACACCATTCGAATCACGTCGAACATAAAAAACTTCACTGTTTTAGTTTAACAAAACTGCGCATAGCTAGCTTGCCCTTTCATGCCCAAGCTCAAACCAAAATCGCTACCTTCCTTGATACAATTATTGACATCACTTGAATCCCCCTCAATCTCGACATTACAATAGCGGACTTGCTGGTTCGCTGATGCATAGAATTATCTCCCCGCTGGCATTTCTCACACAAATGCTATAACCCGACTTACCCTTTTCTTCAAATAGAGCACTGTCAAAATTAATTTTGAGAGAACCTTGTTGCGGACGACTCCAAGAAGAAAGAGTACAGTTCATCTCCTGCTGAATTTCTGCGTTGCTTTGTTTCACATCCATTCTCAAGAATATCGGCACCGTCTCAAGAATTTGCTTGCAAGTTTTGGTTTTGTCGCCATATCTATAACAATTTCTGTTATACCAAATCAACCAGCAAAGCACAAAAAACCGAGTAAGCTTACCTTACCTCCTCCTTTATAAACTTGCCAGGCCACATCCCAAATAGAGGCTGGATTGCAATTTCCAATTGATGCAAACCATTCTTCTTGATCAGACAAAGTAGGACAGCACCACAATGCATGCGGGCCATCCTTTCAAGTTGCGCCACATAGATCGCACTTCATGTTTTTAACCACGCCCCTTTTGAACAATTTAAATTTTGTGGGAAATATATCACTGCTTGCTCTACAGGCAAATGATTTAATCCTTAGAATTGTCTTCATAGCCCAGAGAGGTTCCAATAATTTTCGACTTCCCTCAAGATCAGAAGGACCTTCATCGGATTATGAAAAATTCTCCGTCGTGCCAGATGATAGACTGACCGAACCGAGAATTGTCCATTTTTCTCCAGCGTTTAATTAATCTCATCCTCATAATTTGGACCAATCCGAATGTCCATAACTCTAAGAACATCCACGATTCCACCAGGCCAAAGTTTTTGTCGCAACAAATCTTCATTATGAGACTCCTGGTTCATTGGGTCACATACCTTCAGCTCCTTGTCATCATTTGTTAGGGAAGTAATCATGCTGTGGGCAAGGAATGTCGTATCGGATATCGGTCGATCAAAGAGATAAAATATAAGAGATATTTGTTAAAAAATATCGGTTGTCTAAAATTAATTTTTATCATGTATTTTCACAATATAACTTCTAAAATGAATGATATTAATTTAGACAAGCATAAATTTTAAAATATGCATAAAAATATATATATAATTCAAAATATGTGTTTGTGTTTTAAACCCATATCCTTCTACTTGCATAGGATGAGAAACAAACGGGAAAGTCTATTTTTTAAAAAAAATTAATTTTTTTTAAAAACACCGATATATCAATGATATTTTAAAAAATAATAAAAAAAATATTACTGGGTCTTGATTTATGGGGTGGGGCCGATATCGATATAGACAACATTCCATGGTTATAGGGACCATCAAATGGCAGCCACTGTTCCCCCACACTCGAATCTGCTGACGTGTGCCAATGCGCCAATGTAAACCCAACTTTAGAATACCACGACCCTCCAATCAAGGAATTCTATATCGGCGAAATTTCGCCGAAATTTCGCCGATATATCGATTTCGGGCCCCACCCGAGAAATCGAAATGGTAAAATATCGTTTTTTAAAAAATTTATAATATCGGCGAAATTTCGGTTTCGGACCGAAATTTCGCTATTTCAAAAAAAAAAACATTTTCAAAAAAAAAAATTTAGAAAAAAAAAATTTTTTTTAAAAAAAAAAAGGGAAAAAATAACAACTTTTCCCTTGTTTCTAATCCTAATATGCATTTTTATGCATATTTTGAAATCTATGCTTTATCTAAATTAATATAACTCATTTTTTGTGAAAATATATGATAAAAATTAATTTTTAACTACCGAAATTTTTTTACAAATATCTCCGAAATATCTCCGAAATTTTATCTCTTAGGCCGACCGATATTTTACCGAAATCCGATACGGAATTCCTTGCCTCCAATATGCTTTTCCATAAGCATGAGACATTTTGAGTTTTAGGAATCTCTGAAAAAGAAACATTCTTGAAATATTTGGCTTTAAGTACACGCGAACATAAAGAATTTGAGTTAGTTAAAATTCGTCATCCTTGCTTGGCAAAGAGGGCTTTATTGAAGGTTTCCATGTTTTTAAAACCCATTTCACCTTCAGTTTTTGGCCTACACAACCCTTCCCAACTCTTCCAATGAATTTTTCTTTCATTTACATGTTAACCCCACCAAAGGCAAGATACAAGCTTCCGAATCATCCTTTTTATTGTCAGTAGTTTAATTATATACAGTAGTCTAATTATGTTCCAAATCCGTTTCGAGTTGATCCAAATCCCGCTCCCAAATTCGTAGCTTCCATACCGAGGACGAACAAAATCCAAGCTGAGCATGACACTCTTATTGATCGAGCATACAACCAGGTCGAGGGCGAGACAAACCAATTTAGCCCAAGGCTCCTCCACTTCTGCTACTCTTTCATTCTGCTGCTTTTCCTTTGTTCGAGCGCTCCCGAACAGCCGAGCACAAGCTCGGTCTTTTATTTTTTTCGTTTCAATCAAGTCCAGTCTAAGAGCCCTAGGCCATTAGATATGAAGTAGGCGGTTCATTTCGTTTAAGATCAATACTTGTTGTCTCTTTTAGTGTAAATCCAGAGTCCAAATTTATTCCCCTTTGGTCTTCCACTTTAATGTTGTAAATTGAGATTTCAAAATCCGTTATAGTTTTCTCAACCCTCGATCTTCTATATCTTGATCTCTTCACAAAAAACTTGTTCGACGTGCTTCAATTCTACGATCCGCATATGGAACTCTTAAAATCTATATAAAAATAATTAAATTCAATTTAGATGCATTTTGAAATATATTTCCATTAAATTAATTAATGCATCCAAATAAATTAATTAAGCACAAATAACAATTAAATTAATGTAAACTCCTAATTCTTTGTTTAAACTAAATAATTACTAACTAACCTAGATAACTTATAACTAAGGTTAAAAAACTAAGGTGTTAGAGAATATAATATGTGTGAATTATGTGTTTATCAACACTCCATCTACAAAAGAGGGTTGTCTACTTCTAGATGCCCCATATGGTCAATTTTAGTGGATTTGAACCTCTTCTTCGCCTCTTGGTTGGGATTTCCACCATCCAACAAAAATCAACATTTTTTCAGATGGAACTATTAAAACAGGACAGAGAGAGTATATATTTATTTATCGACAATTCATAAATACCAAACCGGTGTGAGCATCGAACTCATGTATTAGCAAACATAAGGGCATTAGCAAATAGTAACACTCAGGCAGGTGTGAGTAATGCTCCATGTAGATAAAGGGAAGCAAATATTAAGAAACATTTAAACTGAAGAAAAGATTACAAGCTATCCTCGGCAGGCAGCAACGATGCGCAGAGTAGTGGCGACAACTAGTGTTTCAAAGAAAAGTGCCCATTTTTCGAAAATTGACTTGGGCAAAGGAGTTTTTAAAAATTCACCCCTTATAGTGTCTTTTTTTAATACTCCATCTGGAATTAACATAAGGTTTTTTTATGAATAACATAAGGCTTTTCCAAATTTCGGGTCATTTTGATAAGCATTATGTTAATAATAATTCCAGGCGAATGGAGTAGAAATAAGAACTGCGTAATTTTATTAAGTTCACAAATCTATGTGGGTAGATAGCATAATCACTATCAGAACTATTAAGATGGAACGGAGGGAATATTACTTTCTTCCATTCAAAAAGGTTGAGTAATGCTCTGTGTAGATAAAGGAAGCAAATATTAACAACTATTTAGACTCGAAAATGATTACAAGCTATTCGAATCTGGACTAATGATTTTTTCATATTGCCACTTTATGGTATTAGATGGGGATTCCAAATACTTTGGTGGCCTTTAAAAAGGAATCAGCACAGAAACAGAAGATATGAAATCACTTATCTACACAACAGAAATGAACTTATATAAAGACATGCTCTGTTGAAAAGAAAAATAAACTCTTAAAATTCTCCTCAGTACACTTCCACGTTCCATTGCTCTGCCTTCTTCAACTGCCTCTTGTACTCAATCCAGTCAATCCCTGCAAAACCAGCATTTCAATAGAAAACTAAGGCATTAATGATAAACTCAATCATTAACTGGCTGCAGCATAACATTAATTGAAGATAAGAGAGCTCATTATCACCATCTTTAGCAGCCAAAGAGACCATGATATCATCAATTCCCTTCTCCATCCCCTTCAGCCCACACATGTAGACAAAGGTGTTATCTTTCTTGAGCAACTCCCACAACTCCTCTGCATATTGGGCCATTCTGGTCTGGATGTACATCTTCTCTCCCTTCTCATTGGTTTGCTCACGACTCACTGCGAAATCCACTCTGAAGTTCTCTGGTACCTTCTCCTTCATCTTCTCAAATTCCTTTTGACATAGGTGCATAAAAGAATTTCAGTCTCAGCACAGATATTATGGCAGGAGTTTATCTAGTAAATTAAGCAATCACCTCTTTGTATAGTAAAGAGCTACTGGTAGGTACACCCAAGAAGAGCCATGCCAGTCCATTGTACTGCAAAATTCAAAGTCATATTTACGATATTTAAGAGATCTACAATTTTTTAAAGTAATTTAAACAGTGTGATATCTCATCAGTGAACTTTTAGAAAATTAGATCAATGGTTTCAACTGATAGATTGAAGGAAATTACCTGGTAATCCTCATGTTTCTCGAAGAACATCTTCCACAAAAATGAACGGAAAGGAGCAATTCCAGTTCCGGTGGCAAGCTGTAATGAAAATTCAATAGTAAAGACTTAATTAAGCAATTCACTAGAATGATACTGCTTACTTGTTTGTTGAAATCAATTCAAAAATACTAATGTGCAAACACAAGTTAAGGTATGGTTGCCAACTTGATTGTCCTTTACAAAATCACTTAGTCGAGAAACTTGAAAGTTATCCTTTACCATGATGATTGTGGCAGTTGGGTCTTTTGGCATAAGCATCTCCTTGCCAACCGGTCCAGTGAGCTTCACTTCTGCCCCAGGTTTCAAGTCACCTGAATTCAGATAGAGATTATAGTTCAAAAGACAACAAAAGGATCTCACATCACAACAAATGCCATGTTTCAAGATGTTTGGAATGTCTTTTTGAAACTGGCATATATCCCTTGAAAATATTGTACGGATTAAGGCATAATTAGTAATACCTTAGATTAAAAGGTTTAGTAATCTTGATGAAAATTGAGATAGTGCAAGTCCTTACAGAGGAAATTTGAGCAAACTCCTTTCACAATCTCCCCTTGGTCATTAGTGTACACGAGCCTCTTTACACATAAAGAAACCTAGATAAAAGAAACAAAATCATGTTCCATCCTAAATTAGTCCAAACCATAATTAATTGAAAAATCTGATAGTAGAATTTAAATTTCATGAAGATTAATGATTATAACTTAAACAGTATCTTCTACCCTAAAATTTCTCTCTTTGATAAACTTGAAGATGCACTCACTTCAATAATGGATAGAGATGATATTTTAGACAAAAATAAAGCCAGAAAAATCATGAAACTTACTGTTTTTGAGTCTCCAAAGTCACCAAGAGCACTGCTTGCAATTGAGTAGAGTCTCAGCTTGTGGGGCTTCCCATTCTTATCCTCCCCATCTGCAATGACACCAATAGACTGCCCTTCTCTATATGGAATTTCCCCTGTCATCCAAAGTTCACTTTGAAAAAATTGTAATGATAAAAAAAAACAGCCCAGATTATTGAGAACACACTGAACTTTGTATATAGTAGAGTTGAAACCTACCTTCAGTGCTGAAAACCATGTGCCATGTCTCTCCAGGTGCATCATCTCCTGTGATCTTACTGTTGAGCAAGCACCTGCCAGTGTAAGGGGTCTTAGGCTTGTACTTGTTCACCACCACCCCTTCCTCGTTCTTCTTGGAAATCTTTTCTACCTTTTTAGGAGCCTCAGTTGTGACCTGGGCTCTGATAGGCCCCACCTCTCCTGCTGTAGACACATTCCTTGTGTACAAGCATGTCTGCATAGACAATATAGTTGATCAACCAAAAGAAAAACACAAGAAATTAACTATATATGATAAAAAGCCAATTGTGTGTCCAGTCACCTTATAGAAACTGACTCTTTCTAAGGGGGCAATGGAGGTTCTGGTGGGGAGAGAAGATGATTTGGAAGAAGGAAGAGAGACTGCAGCAGTGACTGCAGTGGCCATGTTTTTGGAAATGGCAGGGAAGGAAAGAAAAGGAGGAGTTAATGAAGTGGAGGAAGATAATAAATGGGGGAGAGTGTTAGAAGGAAGTTGAAGTGGCAAACAGGGGAAAGAAGAGGAGGATTGGGAGATGAAATTGGGTGGAGGAGAATTGGAGGGGCTGCAGTGGTCATGGTTTCAAGTGTTCAGATTCTGTTGGATAAGTCTACTTCTTAACCGCCATTTCACCCACGAGAATAAATCTCACGTAAAAACTAAACTAGTAGAACATTTGTTTTGACATTGTCCCAACGGACATGGGGTGAGACCTACTAGACTAGCGCTTAGATACTAAAAAAAGTGCTATATTGGCCCCCAGGAAAACCAAGATGGATTCTGTCCAGTCCACTTTAAAATGCAGCCGCTGATCACCATAATTGATGATGCACACGCTAGAGCCGTGCATTACAGAAAACTAGGAAATTGCACGTGCACAATGCGCGTGCGAACTGTTACACGTATTTGAACGTATTTGAGTAGAAGACATATATGTAAATGTTAATGAATTATAGGATTGAAAAGAAACTGTTCAAGTGTGCATCTAGTTTGGACGAGTTCTTTACATATTACCTGGCGCCAAGTTTTGTTTTCTCATATAACCTGGAAAAAGGTCGTTCCTTCCATATGACCTGGAAACTACCCAAAATACCCCCGTCTTCATGTATAAGCATGGCAGCAGGCATTTTTGGAGAAGAAGGCATTCCGGAGAAGTTCCGTTCAGCAGCTCCGGCCATATCGTCATCGGCGCCGGCGCCATCCAAACCGGGAAAAGTCATCTAGCAGCAAAAATATAAAAAACGAGCGGGAAAGCGGTGGATATGCAAAAATAACTGCCACAGAGTCATCGTTCATTCAAAAACGGTACGTCAAGTTGAAATTCTACATTTTATATAATGTAAATTTGATCCAGAGACGAAAGTTGAAAACTTGCAGAGTTTTCAACTTTTTTTGTAATATCGTGTCTCCCCTGACACGACAATAACAATAGTCGTATATTTCACAACACGACTATTACATGACTATTTTCAATCACGGTTTTTTTACTCATTTCGTTATTGTAATGCCAGGTAAGGATGAAGTTGATACCTGTGTGCTTACACTACGATGGAATGTTCACAAATTCTTATGGGTATGTGGGTGGAAAACTGAAGCTCATGACTATTGATACACAAGTAAAGTACCTAGGACTGTTATAGCAAGTGGAAGAAAGATTACCGCTGAAGTCTCCATCTGGTACATTGTCTTTGTCATATCTTGTTCATCCTATATCCTTGAAGACGATAAAGACGTGCAGACAATATTCCTCCTTCACAACAAGAGGCGATGAGACCACTCGATCTATACGTGGAGTGGACTTCTTCTGGAAATAACAACATGGAGAATTCCACTGGCAATAAGCAAATGGTTTCCGGTGCGGATAAGGACGACAAGAATTTAATGCCTCCAGAAGGGAGGTCGGCCAGTAAGACACCACAGGAGAGGTCGTCCAGCCCGGGCAATAAGTCACCCGCACCAACAGTTGAAGGAGGAAGAGATGAAAATTGTTCACTTGAAGCTATGAGGTAAGGGTTGAAATTAACGAGTGAACATGACTTAAAGTCGTGTTATTGACAACACGACATGAATTCAAGTCATGTTGTATATGATACAACTGTAATTCAAGTCGTGTTGTATATGATGTGACTGTAATGATATAGTCATGTTGTATATGACGCGACTGGAATTCAAGTCGTGTTGTCGACTACACGAAAAATAATCAAGTCGTTTAGACATTTTTGGACAACATGCATTTCATTCTTACAATGTTGTTCTTGCAGATTGGAAGATGGTAATAAAAATATAAAGGATGAATTTCCGAACGAAGTCGATAACCAATTTCAAAACAATGGGTTCAATGGTGAAGATGAAGATGAGGATTAAGACCAGGATGAAGATAAAGATGAAAATGAAGACAAAGATAAAGATGGAGAAGAATTATCTGATGACAAAGAATTACCGTGGTCTGCAGATGAGTAGGATGAGCCTCTCACACTACTAGTTTTTCCCGGGCCATATCCAACGGGAGGAGATCACTCTGTGCCAGGTATAGAACTCCAACAAGCAGCGAGAGCATCCACTTCTAAAGGGAAATCTGTTGCGTCGGACCCTCAAGAGTTGGATGATGATGAGTACAACAATATTGATGGTGACGGTGGTTGGGATTGGGGTACCTATTCACCACAGGCCGGTCCTGCAAAAAAATATGAGGAGGCGACGATGTTGACCGGCAGTTTGCAAGCAGACGACTATGAGGCACAACTTGCCTTAGGGACTAGATTCGAAAGCGTGAAACAGTTCAAGTTGGTTCTTACCGATTTGGCAATAAAGAGAAAATTCATGTTCAAAGTGGTGAACGAGAACATAGATACATTTGCTGCAAAGTGCAAGATTACAGGGTGCAAGTGGTACATACGGGCTTCAAATCTAGTTGACGGAGTCACCATGACAAGGAGGGAAGGAAGGCATCCATTGGCCTCACACCTATGGATTGCACGGAAGTGTCATGGCCTCTACAAGGATTCAAACTCCATAAAAACGGCTAATATCCAATAATACATTGAGAAATATTGGGGCATCAAAGTGAACTATCAAAGGGCATGGAGGGCAAAAGAGGAATTGATACGATTGATCGATGACAACCCCGAAGACGCATATCGTATTTTGTTGCATTATGGAAAGGAATTAGAGCGGTCTAATCCAGGTACATATGTGGTGATTGAAAGATCTTGTTATACACCAGAAATTGAAATTGAGGTAACCAGATATGAGTTCAGACGTGTCTTTTGGATCTTCGGCCCGGTCGCAAGAGCATTCCGAATATCACTTAGGCCACTGCTCACTGTTGATGGAACATTCCTGAAAGGAAAGTACCCTGGAGTTTTATTGGTTGCAACAGCACTCGACGGGAACCAACAATTACTGTGCCTTGCATTTGCAGTTGTCGACAAAGAGACCATAAATACGTTGTATGTATGCAAAGAAGATTGTATGAGTAGTCGTGTTGTTTCTTATACGACTGTCTACCCCTATCTCTTCTTTCTTGAATATGCTTTCACTCTGATTGCTGACTTGCAGGAAGTGGTTCCTCAGCCTACTGAAAGCCACCTTCTTTGCGGCCCCCCTGGCATCTCTGGATACAATTGTCTTGGATAGACAGAAGGGACTTCTGAGAGCGGTTGCTGATGTCTTTCCCGAGGCTCACCATGGGTTTTGCCTAAGGCATATGGCCGCCAATATGCTTAATCAATAGAAGGATAAGTACCTGAAGAGCCTTCTATTCTGAGCTGCAAAATGCTTCCAGAGACTAAAATTTGATGAAATCATGCACAAGATGAAGGAACACAATGAGGAGGCCTGGAAATATGTTCAAAAGATCAATAAAAGAAATTGGGCTAATGTTGAATATCCGGGTAAAAGATATGGCACTATTACATTAAGCAAATCAGAAAGTGCAAATAATATGCTTTTGAAGGCTAGATTTTGGCCAATAACTGGGTTGATCGAGCAAACTCGTGCGATCATGACCTCCCATTTTGAGAGACGTCGCATGGAAGCAGAAGGGTTAATGAGACCGTTAACAAAGTATGCACAGAATCATATCAACGAAATGAGGAATAAGAGTGCTGGAACAGTCAGAGTGCAACTCTACCATTACAGCAGTTTGAAGTCACATCTTTATACCATGTGGTAAGAATTCATTCCACAAGGGTTTCTGATAATTCAATTCCGAAATAGTCGTGTTGTGCGAGACACAACTACTGATATAGTCGTGTTAGCGACGACACGACTATTCAAATAAAAAGACTATTTCACAACACAACTATTCATATGCGTAAGAAGACTATAGGAATAGTCGTGTCTTCGACAGGCATAACTATGCGTAAAGTCGAGTATTTTATACACGACTTTAGGAGGGATACGTAGTCAACCGCAACAGATACTTACATTGGTGTTAATTTCTGTGGTTTGCAGGAGGGATACGTAGTCGTCATCACATAGCGTTGGGATTGGATAAGCCTTCCTCGGATTAGCGATCCATCCATTTATTTCCACTCTATCCCGCTCTAATAATACCCCCATATCGAAACATAACTCCAAATTGTCATAGTTTTCTGGGAGTTCAATTGTAGCCTTAGCCTTTTGCTGGGTTTGGAGGGCATCAACGTCAAGAGGCTGGGATGACGTTAAGCCCATGGCCTCCTTCGCCTCCTCCTTTGCCTCATCCTCGTCCTTCTTCTCCGCCTCCTCCTTCGCCAATTCATCCTCCTTGGCCATTTGGATATCCGACTGCTGTAAGGAAGAGATCACCTCATCAATGATAGAGGTCGTTTGTCGATCGGATACGGTATCTTCAGAGTCGGCTTTCGGCTCTTCCGCCAAATTCTTCCTCGTCCTCTCCACCGCCATTCTCCGTATATGGTCATATTCCCTAATCCTCTATAATTCCCTCACGGAGACAATCCTCATTCTCTTCCTTACCACTACACCAGGGGGGAATATGCCCTGTCCGTACGTCGGACAAGACTCGACTTCTGCATGCTCCATATGTTCATCGAATTCTGGTTGGAATTTCTTCAAAAACAACTTCGCAGAGGATCTCTTTGTAGCCCGTTCAATCTTCTCTTCCACATCCGCTTGCTTGATGGGAGCTAAAATGACATTTTCAATATTCGTGTTAGTAGCAGCACAAAATATAACATAGTCGTGTAGAATGCAACACAAAAAATTACATAGTTGTGTAGAATACAACACGAAAAATTACATAGTCGTGTAGATTGCAACACGAAAAATTACATAGTAGTGTAGAATGCAACACAAAAAATTAGCTAGTCATGTACCCTCTGACATGAGAAAATAAATAATCGTCTACAACTTACCTTTACCCCATTTCAATGAATCGGCGGCTGACTTCTTTGCCAGCTCCTTTCTCCGGATACCCATCAGAGTTTTCTTCATGCGCTCCTTGTCATCGGGCTGCTTCTTTGCCTCCTCGTGATGAACCGATGACTTCTTTATCCTCTCTTTCTTCTCTAATTCCTTCGTCTCCTTCTTCAGCTATTCACTCTTCTCCTCCTTGGGATGCTCAAAGTTGTGACCCTCTAACAGTGTTGACGCTGTGGCAGCAGATGCCTTGATAGAGTGAAGAACCTCTCGCAGAGGTTCGACACTCCTTCCCATCTCCTCATACGACGACAAAACGATCTCAATTAGTGACTGTATGCCCTGAAGCAAACCCTCCAATCGCCCCAGGGCAGTAGACTGAGCAGCCGTCCTCGAGGAAGAGGGGGTAGGTTGTTTGGGAGTCCTCTTCATTTCCAGCCTCTCCGTCTTATGTCATTGATTGTTTAAAATTAAACCCTTGCAAGTGCACAAGGCAATTGTACTACAGTGAGTATTAAAAGGGTTATTGAACCTCAGGGACAGATGAATGATTTACCAAATTCAAGTGAAAGAAAGTTTACAGTTTAATTAATCTAGAGAAAGCAATAAAATTTAACTACTTTAAAATTGATTTTAATTAATATGGAGAAGTGCCAAGGCTTCGAATCCACCACACAATAAACCAGCTTATCGTCCCTCTCTTTTTAATAAATTCCTAATTGGCTAGCATATTCCTCTTGGACATATACTTGTTAATTCAAAATGTAGTGCTCTCCTCTCGGACGTAACGCATAAGCAATTAAAATATGGAACTGTGATCTATCTCTCTCGAGCATAAACCAATGAAATCTTATTCCTTTATAACACCTTAGTCTACTTACGTTCCTCTCAGACACGCAAGTATTTCTCAGATTGAAACTAACAAGAATTCACTCTAGCCTCTCTCGAGCATATAGAATAAACCTCAATAAATTAACAGGGATTCTATAATAAGATTCATACACCAATCAAGGTAAAATTAAGATTAAGATGAAAGAAAACGATACAACCAATTTACTCGGGTTTCATCTACGCCTTGGACGCGAATTTAGCTGGCCATCGAACAAGGAGAACGCAGTTGATTTGTCGGCGTCATTGTGCACTATTCACCAGAAAACACTGTTCACCAAAAATACTATTCAAGGAAAACACTATTCATGGGTTACTATTCATCATCCCCTCCACTTAGCCGCGCACTGTAGCAATGGCGAAAGTTACTGTAGCAGTTGTAATATTCGTCCAAAATCAAAGCTTTAAACTCTCCTCCGGCCTCCTTCCTTCCTCTTCTCTCTTTCCGGCCAAAGCCCCGTTGGAATCCGGCGGAAATCTCTCCATGAAGCTCTGGTTTTTTCCGTCCGGGAGTTTTTTTCTCTCTGTTTTCTCTGGCCTTTTCTCTAAGCTCCTCTCCTTCCTGCTTTTATAGGCAACCAAACCCCGAATCCGACTCTTAATCGATTCCCATTCCAAGTTGGAGTCGAATCGATTAAGAGTCCGACACTGACTTTCCTATTCTGGCACTCTGTTTTTGGTTTCCTTCCCAATCGAGCACGATTCTTCCGTGAGCTACTCCTCCCAATCGCTGTCGTCATCTTTTGTACAATACCCGCCGTCGAGTCATTCCGCCGCCGTGCTCTCTGTCAATCGCCATCCACTGTCATCTCAAGCCGCCGCTCATCTTCCCCGTCGCCGGCGACTTCTCTCATCGTGAGCTTGCCGTCTGCCGTCGTGACCGTCGTGCTTCTGCCTTAACCGTTGTCCCACGGACCCCCTCAGCCCCGCCGGAGTCTCGCCATCTTCGCCAGCCTCGCCGGCGCTCGAGCAGAGCTCGAGCTCTGTTTCTGGACGAAAGGCCCGAACTTTGGCTCGGGCCGAGTTTCTCTTTTTTTCTTTTAACTGAACCAGACCAGAACGGAACCGGTTCATATTTCTTTTCTTTTTTTTTCTTTATTAAACAAAAACCCGTTGTATCGATCTCATCCATCCAATCTCATCTTGACGGTTCTTCTCTTTAATCGTGTCTCTTTCGCGTGCTATATTTCAAATGATCATAACTTTTTGCTCATAACTCCGAATTGCGAACAGTCAGTGGCGTTGGAAAGCTGACTTTGTGTACTTTAACATAACGCTTAAATCAGTCCCATCAGATATATGCAATCAAAGTAATGAATATTCAATCATTAGAGTCACGTTTCACCCCATTTCTGCGTCTTGCTCTTGTTTCCTACAAAAACCAAAAACTATATTAAAGTAGTAGAAATTCCAATCAAACACTAGCATAAACATAAGTTTAGGAGATAATAAAATGCATATTTCATGTATAGATCAGTCATCGCCGAGGAGGGGCCACTGAGGGAGGCGAAGGAATGAAAGATGCCTCTTCGGCCATGGGGATGATGACATCGACGACTTCTTCCCATACGTCGAGATTATCGAATAGACCCTTCCAGTAGTCAGTCATACGGTGCTTCTGTGCACCCTTCTTGACCTCTGTAATTAGGGCCCCACTTCCTGGCCACCTTTTCGCCCTCGGACTGGTAGGGCCGAAGACAGCATGGAAGATTGTTGTGTGCTCAAAAACTAAATCTATATAGTAAATAGATGAAAACATTAGTAAAAGTCGTAGATATAGTCAAGTCGTGAACTATATAGTCAACTATAATAGTACACGACTAGAAATTTAGTCGTGTTTGATGCAACACGACTATATAATTAGTCGTGTTGCATAATACACGACTATAAATAAAGTCGTATTGCATAATACATGACTATAAATAAAGGCGTTCATAATACACGACTTTAAAAAAAGTCGTGTTGCATAATACACGACACTTAGAGTCCATGTGTCGTGTCTTTTGAAGACTCTAAAAACATACAAATGCTACATACCTGAATGACATATGAGGCGCCGTTTAGGTATCAACCTCCCAGTCCTTTACTTCTTCCACCCACTAGTCTGCTGGTGTGGGTTATACCTGAAACCAACATCGTATGCATAGCCCCAGCCCAATTGTATGAGCTCATTCTTGGGAGGTCTTCAATGTAAGGGTACAAAGAGGGATGCACCACTCTCGTGCTGTGTGATCTATACATGAAATATGTATTTTATTATCTCCTAAACTTATGTTATGCTAGTGTTTGATTAGAATAACTACTACTTTAATATAGTTTTTGGTTTTTGTAGGAAACAAGAGCAATATACAGAAATGAGGTGAAAATAGACTTCAATGGTTAAATTATCATAACTTCGTGTACAAATCTCGGATTGGACTGATTCAAGCTTCATTTAAAGTTCATGAAATCAGCTTTCCAACGCCACCAACCAACGCAATTCGGAGTTCGGGGCAGAAAGTTACACCCATTTGAAGTTTATGAGCAGTAACTACGATCAATCGGCTATCAATGCAATCGATCGCTGCAACCGCAAAAGCAGTGTATTGAAGGAAACGATCGATCGGACCTCAAAACGATCGATCGTATCTACTGAAATTTTTGATCCGCACAAGACAGTAACTACGATCGATCGGTATCATACGGCATCGATCGGCAAAGCGATCGAGTGGAAGAAAATAACAAAGGAATGGTGATCGATCGGTAGGCGAATCATCAGCAATACGGAGTGATCGATTGCCGTGTGCGGCAAACCGAAATAAGATCTATTTCGACTCGGATTTGGAAGGGGACTTCGTGGTTTCTCTTCACTCTTATAAATAGGCCTTATGGGAGAACGTTTTGGGCTAACCCTTGGAGAATCTAGAGACACCCTTGGAGGCTAGTGCAAAGGAGAGAAGGAGATGAAGAACATGATGGTGATTTCTCTTCCTATGCGAGGCTAAACACTTTTCCAAGGCGTAGATGAAGCCCAATAATCTGGTTGTGTAGTTTCTTTTCTCTCATCTTATGTTTTTACTCTAATTGGTGTATGGATTTTATTGTGTAAGCATTGTTAATTCATTAAAGGTTTGTTCTTTGTACTCGAGAGAGACAAGAGTGAATTCTTGTGAGTTTCAATCCGAAGAATACTTGCGTATCCGAGAGGAACGTGAGTAGACCAAGGTGTTATATATCAATAAAGTTTCATTGGTTTATACTCAAGAGAGATAGATCATAATTCCATGTTTTAACCGTTTTATGTGTTACATCCGAGAGGAGAGCACTATATTTTGAGTTGACAAGTGCATGTCCGAGAGGAATATACTAGCCAATTAGAAATCTTTATTCAAAAGAGAGAGAGAGAAATGATACACTAGTTTATTGTGGTGGATTTGAAGCCTTGGTCTTCTCCACATTGATTAATTCTCACTTAGTTTAGTTAAAGTTCATTACTTTCTTAGTCTAGAATCAACACTGCTGCTTTCTTTTGAATTTGGTAAAATATTAATCCATCCCTGAGGTTCGACAACCCTTTCTATACTCACCGTAGTACAATTGCCTTTTGCACTTGCAAGGGTTTTATATTTAAACGATCAAGTTTTTTGTGCCGTTGCCGGTGACGGAAGCTAATAGTTTACCAAATTCTTAGCGTAGCTTAGTTTTAGAGTAGTTTAGTTTAATTTAGATTGCTTTCCAGTAGCTTAATAGCATTCTTCTTCTTTTGCAGGATTAAGAGAAGACGTTGAATCTTCGCCAACATTGGAAGGGCCATCCCTTCCCATAGTTTGCATTCTCTTATCCTTTCTCTTTTAAATAAATTTGGATGCTTGGTGTTTTCCCTTTTCTTTGTGGGATTGCATGACGTGCTAGTTTTCGCTATTAGGATTGCTAGTTGTCGATATCTAGGGTTGATGCTTGCTAGTTGTTGCTATTAGGATTGTTACAGATTTTGTTGCTTTATATTATGCATGCATGGTCGTCGTTCCCTGAACCCCGACCTGGCCTTTTATCCTGATCCTGAGCGACTGTCTAGAGCCTTTAGAACTCACAGCAACTCAATCTTTGAAACCCATCCTATGGCAGACAACATGAACCTTGGGGGTGGGAATGGCTTAAACCAGAATCCAGTAGTGCCTCATGCCTATACCTTGCAGGATTATTACAGGCCTACCACCTACACCTCCCCCTCCTGCATAATCTTACCAGAAAATGTGGCTAATTTTGAAATTAAGCCCAACATCATCCAGATGCTACCCACCTACCATGGCCAATTAAATGAGAACCCCTATAGGCATCTGTAAAACTTCCTGGAGGTTAACACAACCTTTAAGCTTACACTACCTGATGATCAAGTGTGTCTTAGGCTGTTCCCCTTCACCTTAAAAGATAGGGCTAAGGAATGGCTATACTCCCTTGAGCATAACTCTATTTCCACTTAGGAGGAACTTCAGGCCGAATTCCTCAAGAAATACTTTCCTGTGGGGCAGACCAATAAGATCCGCCATGAAATCATCACCTTTACCCAGTTACCTAATGAACAATTCCATGAAAGCTGGGAGAGCATGAAAGCCCTACCCCGGTCCTGTCCCCACCATGATGTGCCCAAGTGGCAATTAGTACAAAGATTTCATGAGGGTGTGTGCGATCAGCACAAGACCCTAATAGATGCCTCTTGTGGAGGCACATTCATGAAGAAAACCCCGGATGATGCTTGGGATCTACTAGAGGACCTGAGCGAAAACTCTTTACACAGTGCCACCCTCTATAGAGCTGAAGGCTATATGCCTGGCAGGAGTGCCTTAAGGGGAGGTATGTATGATGTCAAAGCCACCACCAACCTAGAACACTAAGTGGCATCCCTTACAGAGAGGTTTGATAGGTTTTTCTCTCAGACTCCACCTTATACCCCAACCTCTCATGATGCCTGCACCATTTATGCCAGTCCTATGCACACCATAGTTGACTGCCCCCTGCTTTCCAGTATCCAAATCGAGTACAGGAGCACGTCAATAGTGCACAGACTTTTCCTAGAGCCAACAATCCATACTCCAGCACTTACAATCCTGGGTGGCGTGATCACCCTAATTTTTCTTAGAGGCAACCTAATCCAGGGCCTACTTTTAATCAGGCCCCAAGACAGGAATTTCAAAGCCAACCTCAGTCCTACCAACCAGCCTCAGCTCTTCCATTTGGCCAACCCAACAGGAAACCAACCCTAGAAGACCAGATGAGCTAGATGTTAGCCACTCTAACTGAGATGAAAAGCTGAGATAAAAGCTGAGATAGAATCCAAACACAGAGAGCTGAAAAGTGAGCTAAGGACCCAGGCCCAGCTAGTCCATTCCCATACACAATCCATTGCCAAGATAGAGACTCAATTAGGACAGCTGGCCCAATCCATGAACCGGAGAGAAGTAGGAACCTTGCCTAGCCAGCCCCAACAAAACCCTAGAGGCCAATATGCAGTTCAGCCCTCCCAATACCCTCCTGACCAAGTTCAAGCCATAACTACCCTAAAGAGTGGGAGGCAAATTGACAATAGGGTTAAGGACTTGTCCCAAGGTACCTTGAGTGAGAACATTGCTCCTACGCTAGAAAGAGAACCGAATTCAATCAAAGCTATACCTATTAGTTCTAAAACCCAACAGGATGACCAACCCGAGGCCCAGAAAGAGAGATCTTATATTCCTAGGGCCCCATACCTACCATGCCTGGACAAACCTTCCCTGTTTAGTAAATCCCACCAAAATATGGAGGAGATGTTCGAGGTGTTTAAACAGGTCAAGGTCAATCTCCCTTTGTTAGATGCAATTAAACAAGTACCTGCTTATGCAAAATTCCTGAAAGATCTTTGTACTCAAAAGCGAAAAGCTAAATCTAATGTGACTAAAAAGGTCTTCCTTACTGAGCAGGTGAGTTCCTTATTGACACATAACCTTCTACCGAAATATAAGGACCCAGGATGTCCAATAATTTCATGTGTGATAGGGAACCATACTGTGGAAAATGCATAGTTAGATTTGGGGGCGAGTGTCAATTTATTACCTTATTCTGTGTATGAGCAACTTGGGGTTGGGAGAATTGAAATCGACTACCAAAACACTACAACTTGAAGACCGATCCATTAAAACTCCATGTGGTGTTATTGAGGATGTTCTGGTACAGGTTGATAAATTTTTCTTTCCTGTAGACTTTATTGTCCTAGATACACAACCTGTGCAGAACATTGGTAGTCATATTCCTGTGATTTTGGGACGTCCATTCTTGGCAACGTCTAATGCTATTATAAACTGTCGGGATGTGGTGCTGAAGTTGTCTTTTGGAAATTTAAATGTCAAACTGAATTTTTTAATGCTAAAAAACAACATTCTCCGCCAGATGATTTTTATGCAGTTCATATGATTGACACTCTGGTGGATGGTTGATATATGCAAAATATACACATTTTTATATGCCTTTCTACCTATTTGTTAGTTGTATTTTTAGTTAGAATAAGGATAATTAATGTTTATCTGTGTTAGGTGAGTAATTAGGAGATTAATAAACAAATGTGCTTAATTGATTAATTTAGATGCGTTAATTGGGTTTAATGGATTTATAATTTATGATGCGTCTAAATTATATTTAACTATATTTATGCAGGTTGTAAAAGTCCTAAATCGCCAAAGAGAATGCACGTCAAATGGGTTCTGTGCCGAGATCGGAGATTGGACGCGCGAGATCGATACGACGGATTTTAAGGAAGAAAAAGAAAAAAAAAAGAAGAAAGGAATTGAAATGGTCCGGTTCGGGTTTGTCTCGGTCCGGTTCAAGTAAAAAAAAAAGAAAGTCGAAAGCAACCCGAGCCCGATGGCTCGGGCGCCTGGGACAGAACAGAGCAACGGAGGCTCTGTTCTGTCGGAGTGAGCACCGGAGAGGAAATTCAGGCGGCAGAGGCGGTGGGTCATGCGCCGGCGATCACGGCGGCGAAGCTGACGAGCATGGCGGCGAAGCTGACGAGCATGGCGGATGACAGCGGTGGAAAAGAAGCCGGCGACGGGAGAAAAGTCCGGTGTAAGCAGAGAAAAAAAATCGCGATTGGGAAGTCCAAATTGGAAAGATAAGAGGTGTTCTTCGAATGGAAAGTTCGTCGATTGGGAAGGAAATTAGGGCTGGCCGGGATGTTATAAAGGAGGAGGCCGGTGTGGATCAGGGGCGGACTGTTTTGAAAGAAAAAAAAACTCGTTTTTTTTCTCGGCTGCTCTGTTTTGAGGGGTTCTGTCGAGGAGGCGGCGGGAATCGGGAGAGTGAGGAAGCTACTGTGGCGGCCGTGCTGTGCAAGGAGAGTGGTTCTGGCTGTGTTGGGCGGTTTGCCTGTGGAAGAAGGGAGAGACACGGTGTGTTCGGTCTGCTCTGTTTGTGCTGTGGAAAAGGGCGGTTCCGGCCGTGGTGGTTTTTGGGCCGTGCTATGCTTGAGAGAGGACCGCCGGTGGGGCTGTGTTGAGAGAGACCGCCGGCCGTTCTGCTCGAGAGAGAGAGGGGGTGCTGATCGGCGAGGCTCTGGTTGGGGTTTTGGAAAAGGGCGGCTCGGTTGAAGGAGGCTGTTCTGTCTGCTGGAAAGGAAGGAGGCCGTGCTGTGGTCAGAGAAGGGTGGCGGCGGGATTGTTCCGGTGGTTCTGTTTTGAAGGATTGACGTCTGGGCTGCTCGAGAGAGAGGCTGGCTGTGTAGGAAGAGAGTCTGGATCTGTCGAGGAAGAGAAGAAGCAAATCAGAATTGCTGCTTGAGAGAGAGGATTGCTGGTTTGAGAAAACAAAAGACCTGGCTGAGAAGGACTGAATTGTTGAGGGATATAATTGGCGAGGATTAGGCTGGAATTGGGGACTATTCTGTTCTATTCGAGAGAAAGATCAGAACGGTTGAGGCGTGCAGTTGAGAGACTGTTGCTGAAGGTGGAGGAAAGAGCAAAGCAGGACGGAGAAGCAAGACAGACTGAAAGCAGCAAAACAGGATTTTTCTTTATTATTTTATCTTTCGTTTAGTTAATTTCTGTGTTTTTAGTTTAGTTGAACAATTGATTGCTTGAAAAGAAAATAAAAATTAGAACTTTACATTTCATTATTACTTGCTACATACTCTAGAATTAGGTTGAATATCTTACTAAGTCTCTGAGGGATCGACCTCGTAGCCACTATTCTGCATTAGATTCGTGCGCTTGCGAGTATCATATTAAAATTTACATCAAGTTTTTGGCGCCGTTGCCGGGGACTACGTAGGATAATTTACCAAATTCTTAGAGTAGTTTAGTTTTAGTTTAATTTAGTTTAATTTTTGTTGCTTATTAGTGTTTTGTCTTTTTGTAGGAGTAAGAGAAGACGCGAAATTCTCGCCAACGTTGGAAGGGCCACCCCTTCCCCTCGTTTGCATTCTTTTACCTTCTCTTTTAATTTTTCTAGGTGTTTGGTATTTTTATATTGCTTTCTGTGATTGCATGCTTGTGTTAGTTGTGATTTTTAGGTTTGTTCTAGGTATTTAATTTTTAGTGCCGTTAATTAGTGTATGCTTGGTCGTCGGTCACTGGGTGAAAAGCTTGCACCTCTTGACCTAGAAATTGAAAGAACTTTTAAAGCAAGACTCAAACATACAATGGAAATTACAAATCAAGTGGGTAACATGGAAAATGAGAATGTGAGAAAGACTCTAAAAGATTATTCATCCCCTATTCAATTCAACTCACCTTCCTGCATAGTGTTGCCGCTCACCACGGCACACCACTTTGAGTTGAAACCAGGGGTGATGCAACTTTTGCCCACATTCTATGGTTCCAATAAAGAAGACCCCTATAATCATGTTAAAGAGTTCCTTGACATTTGTGCTACATTTAAATTCCAAAATTTTTCTGATGAATATGTTAGGTTGCGCCTCTTTCCCTTTTCTTTGAAAGAAAAAGCGAAAGCATGGTTGAACTCTTTAGAAGTTGGAACAATTAGGAGTTGGGATCAATTAGCTGAAAAAATTTTGAACAAATTCTTCCCTGTTCATAAAACTCATGCCCTTCGTAGAGAAATTACAAATTTCATGCAGAAGGAGGGTGAACACTTTTATGAGTGTTGGGAAAGATGGAAGAATTTGCTCCTTAAGTGTCCACACCATGGATTTTTAAAGTGGCAACAAGTTCAATTCTTCTATGACGGTTTAACACCTCAGAACCGTCAAATGGTTGATGCCGCTAGTGGTGGGTCAGTTATGATGAAGAGTGCCGAAGAAGCATGGGATTTTATTGAGACTCTATGCGAGAATTCTCAGCAATGGGATTGCTCAAGTAGAGTTGACAGAACGTTTCTTTTTCAAAAGAAAGGAGGCGTATATGAGGTAGACAATAATGCACATTTGATCTCCAAGATCGACAGCCTGACACAACGCTTTGATGCGTTGATGTCTGCTGGTGGGCCCCAAATGCCATCCCATGTCAATGTGTGTGCTATTTGCTCTAACCCCTCCCATGTCACACAAAACTGTCCTTCGCACACCTCTGGAGTGGAATACAATAGCGATCAGGCTAATGCTATAAATGCCTTTCCTCGACCTGGCAATAACCCATATTTAGAAACTTATAACCCAGGTTGGGCAAGGCATCCCAATTTTTCATGGTCCAAAGGACCGCATCAAGGAGGACCTCCAGGGTACCCTCCTAATCAATCTTACCCTCAACAAGTTCAAACATTCCCTGCACAACCCAAGAAACCATCTCTTGAGGATACTTTGAATTTGTTCATGCAAAGCTCTCTACAATTTCAAAAAGATACCCAACATTCGTTACATGCCAACTCGCAAGCAATTGCGAAGCTGGAACTTCAAATGGGTCAATTGGCTTCTGCATTAAATGAGAGGGAAAAAGGTAGGTTCCCTAGTCAACCTGTAGCTAATCCCAAAGGACAATTTGAAGTGGGATCTAATTCTTGTCAAGACCACCCTCCAGCGCAAGTTAAAGCCATAACTACACTTAGGAGTAGAAAACAAATTGACAATAATGTTGAACCACCTAAGACTGCCATAGAAACAATCGCTAGAAAGGGTGAGGACCAAGAGAGCACCACTAGACCAGACGTGAGTTCTAATACATCGAAGAAGAGCCTAGAAGCTTCTTCATGTCCTGAGTCTAGCCATATGCCACCCTATATACCCAAGGCACCTTTTCCCCAAAGACTTGCAAAAACATCTCAAGGGAACAAACTTGATGAGACAATGGAAATTTTTAAGAAAGTGCAAATCAATATTCCATTGCTCGATGCTATTAAGCAAGTTCCCGCTTATGCAAGATTTTTAAAAAACATGTGCACCCAGAAAAGAAAATTGAATGCACACAAGAAAGTCTTTCTCACTGAACAAGTTAGCTCAATTCTTAAGTATAACACTCCGCCTAAGTTTAAAGATCCAGGATGCCCCACAATTTCATGTGTTATAGGAGATCATAAAGTGGAAAGGGCATTGTTGGACTTAGGAGCTAGTGTAAATTTGCTGCCATTCTCTGTTTATGAGCAACTTGGATTAGGAGAGCTGAAACCGACTACCATAACACTGCAACTTGCAGACAGATCAGTTAAAGTCCCACGCGGTGTTATTGAGGATGTTCTGGTTCAGGTGGATAAATTTTACTTCCCCGTAGACTTTATTGTCTTAGATACCCAACCTGCGCAGAATCCTGGTAGTCAGATTCCTGTGATTTTGGGAAGGCCCTTCTTAGCCACATCCAATGCCATAATAAATTGTAGAAATGGGGTTATGAAGTTGTCTTTTGGCAATTTAAAAGTCAAACTCAATGTCTTTAATGTTAGACAACAACCCCCGGAGACGGATGATTCTTTTGCAGTGAATATGATTGAAAGTTTAGTGGAAGAATCTCTGCAAACTGTTTTAAATGATGATCCCCTCCAAACATGTTTAACTCATTTTGGCTTAGACTTTGACATCGAAGGGTCCATTAGAGACGTCAATGCATTGCTTGACTCTACCCCTATTTTGGACCCGACCAAATGGACAGCCAGGGTAGAACCTCTTCCAGTTCCCGAGTCTAAACTCGTCCCATCTATTGAAAAACCACCCCAACTTGACCTAAAACCATTACCTGATACACTTAAATATGCGTTTTTAGGTTCTACTGATACCTTGCCTGTTATCATCTCTTCAGACCTTAATTCAGAACAGGAAGGCAAGTTACTTGTTGTTCTTCGCGAACATAAGACAGCTTTGGGGTGGACAATAGCAGACATTAAGGGTATAAGTCCTGCTCTGTGTATGCATCACATTTACCTTGAGGAGCATGCAAAATCTTCCCGTGAAATGCAACGCAGACTTAATCCTAATATGAAGGAGGTCGTTAGAACCGAGGTGCTAAAATTGTTAGATGTTGGCATCATTTACCCCATATCAGATACTACTTGGGTCAGCCCCGTTCAGGTTGTTCCTAAGAAGTCGGGAATCACAGTAGTCAAAAATGATAATAATTAATTAGTCCCCACCCGAATGACCACTGGGTGGCGGGTTTGTATTGACTACAGAAAATTAAACTCGGTCACAAGGAAAGATCACTTTCCTTTGCCATTTATTGATCAGATGCTTGAGAGACTTGCTTGGCATAGCTACTATTGCTTTTTAGATGGCTATTCAGGCTACAATCAAATTCTCATTGCTCCAGAGGATCAAGAAAAGACCACATTCACTTGTCCTTTTGGAACATATGCATATCGTCGCATGCCATTTGGGTTATGTAATGCACCCGCCACATTCCAGCGGTGCATGATGAGCATATTTTCAGATATGGTTGAGCGATTTCTTGAAATTTTCATGGATGACTTCTCGGTGTTTGGATCCTCTTTTGAGGAATGTCTACACCACTTGTCTCTTGTCTTGGCAAGGTGTAAAGAAACAAATCTTGTGCTAAATTGGGAGAAATGTCACTTTATGGTTCGTCAAGGGATAGTTCTGGGGCATGTTATTTCTAATAAAGGAATTGCAGTTGATAAGGCCAAAGTTGACTTAATTTCAAGTCTACCTCCACCAAAATCAGTAAAGGAGGTTCGATCTTTTCTTGGCCATGCTGGGTTTTATAGAAGATTCATCAAAGACTTTAGCAAAATTTCAAGACCTTTGTGCCATTCGCTTGCTAAAGAAACTCATTTTGTCTTTGATGATGATTGCTCTAAAGCGTTTGATCAACTCAAGCAATTTCTCACATCTGCACCCATCATCCAACCACCGGACTGGAATTTACCTTTTGAGCTCATGTGTGATGCATCCGATTATGCGGTTGGAGCTGTCTTGGGGCAGCGGGTGAATAAGATACCCCATGTCATCTATTATGCAAGTAGAACTCTCAATGACGCTCAGCTCAATTATTCTACTACAGAAAAAGAATTGTTGGTTGTAGTTTTTGCTCTAGACAAGTTCCGATCATATCTCTTAGGATCCAAGGTCATAGTGTTTTCAGATCATGTAGCTTTGAAATATCTTCTTTCAAAGAAAGACACTAAACCTCGTTTAATTCGTTGGGTCCTATTACTTCAAGAATTTGATATTGAGATAAGAGATAAGAAAGGTTCTGAAAATGTTGTTGCTGATCACTTGTCTAGACTTATTGACGAGTCTGCTGAGGAACCCTTACCTTTGAATGAGTCATTCCCTGATGAACAACTTTTTGTTGTCTCTCAATTGCCTTGGTATGCTGATATTGTTAATTATCTTATCACAACTCAACTTCCTGAATATTGGACAAAACAAGATAAATCCAAATTCTTCGCCGAGGTTAAGCATTTCTTCTGGGATGATCCATACCTGTTCAAGTATTCCCCAGATCAAATCATTAGGAGATGTGTGCCGGAGCATGAAGTTGATAGTATCATTTCTTTTTGCCATGCTCATGCATGTGGTGGCCATTTCGGTGCGAAAAAGACTGCTGCAAAAATTTTGCAGAGTTGTTTCTATTGGCCTACTTTATTTAAAGATACTCATGAATTTTGCACAAAATGTGACAGATGCCAACGTATGGGTACATTATCACGTAGGTCCATGATGCCCCTTACCAACATTCTGATTGTTGAACTTTTTGATGTTTGGGGTATTGACTTCATGGGCCCATTTCCTCCATCGTTTGGTTATCTCTATATCCTCGTTGCTGTAGATTATGTTTCCAAATGGGTAGAGGCAATTCCCTGCAAAACAAATGATCACAAAGTGGTGGTTCGGTTCTTGAAAGAAAACATATTTTCTCGTTTTGGAACCCCTCGAGCAATTATAAGTGATGGTGGTACACATTTTTGCAATAGAGCTTTTGAATCAGTTCTGAAAAAGTACTCCATTACGCATAAAATTGCAACTCCATGTCATCCGCAGACTTGTGGACAAGTAGAAGTTTCAAATAGGGAAATTAAATGTATTCTTGAGAAAACGGTTCGTCCCGACCGAAAGGATTGGTCTGAAAGATTAAATGATGCATTGTGGGCTTACCGTACTGCTTTTAAGACACCGATTGGAATGTCTCCCTATAGACTTGTATTTGGAAAACCTTGTCATTTACCTGTGGAATTAGAACATCGTGCTTATTGGGCCATCAAAACTTTTAACTTTGATATGGACAAGGCTGGAATACTTCGTAAATTGCAACTCAATGAATTAGACGAAATTCGTAATGAGGCTTATGAGAATGCGAAGATTTACAAAGCGAGGACCAAAGTTTTTCATGATCAGTCAATCCTGAGAAAGTCATTTGAGCCCGGTCAAAAAGTTTTGCTCTATAACTCCAGGTTACATCTTTTCCCAGGAAAGCTCCGTTCCCGATGGTCTGGACCTTTCATTGTGCACAAAGTATTTTCCCATGGAGCGGTTGACATTCAAAACACTAAAGATGGAACTATTTTCAAAGTTAATGGGCAAAGATTGAAACCATATTTAGAGGGTTTTACTGAAAGAGAGGAGACTGTTCTAGATTTGGATGAACCTAATGCTCCTACATGATTTTTGGTTACGTCTGGCTGAAGACGTAAAACTTAGCGCTCTTGGGAGGCAACCCAAATTTTTGGTTTTAGATAGCTTTTTATTTGTTTAATATTTAGGTTGTTGATACATGTGTGGGGATGCTACAATCTAGGTTTGGGGGTGTATTTTCTTTTTCCATATTTTGTACTTACTCCTCATTCTTAGTTTGTATGTTTCAATGCTCTACATCTACCCTGCGGCATCTCCATTCAGGTGATTTCTTTCCTTACACTCCTTTTCTTTTTCCTCGTCATTGTGATATTTATTTTGGTAAACATTGAGGGCAATGTTTCGTTTAGGTTTGGGGGTGTAGAAAAGAAAAGTAGTATTCCTTTGGTTTTTATTTAAAAAAAACAATTAAAAAAATTGAAAATTGAAAAAAAAAATAACCATAAAAATTTAATTAGTTTTAGGTCGTTTTATAGTAATTTTCTTAGGTTTTGATAGTTTATACCTTTATGATGCATACTTCAATTTTTAAGAGATTAATTTGCATTGGAAGCGTGAGTAAGTATACTGGAGGATAGAGAACTTAACTGAGCATATCTTTCTGTTACAATCCTCTTGGAACGAAGTGCTTGAGCTAATAAAACTCACTAACACACACTAGTTACATAAAGTAATACAGCCTAGAGATTTGTTGAATGCTAATTTACAGTGGGATATCTTTAGTCATAGTCATTGGATGATACTGTTGAGCTTAAAAGATCATGATAGACCATTTACTTGGCTATGGCAAGGGATTGGAACCGGAAATAGGTTGAGAGTATAATACAGCCTGGACAAAATAAAGATGTGCTGAAATATATATGCTGAAAATGAAAATGCGAAAAATGAAAACAAAATGAATGAAAGAAAGGGGCTGCTTGACTTTATAGGATTAACTTAGGCTCTCGGACCCGAAGCTGTCTCTTAAAACCTAATGCCCTAAGCCAACTGGTTGGGAGTCATTGGCCTGAGTCATTGCTAAACCTAAGCATCTTGAAGTCAGGCCTTACACAGTCCTAGCGGAAAAAAGAAAGAAAAAAGAAAGAAAAAAAAGTCTGTGGTGTATTATCCTCTCAAATCTAGAATATTGGACCCGAAGGAGGCGCGCAGATCTGTGCTATCATGAACCTAAAGATTACGACGATTGTGTTGATTCTGATGTTCTTTGGTTAATGGGTCACACTGAATCTGTATAAAACAGAGATTTAGAATGTATTGCTACAATGTTCTACACTCTTACTATATAAAGTATCATGCTATATCCTATTGAGCAGAAATTTCCAAGATGAAGGTGTAGAATAAAACCACTTACTTGAGGGCTTCTATATTCCAGTTGATTATAAATCCAAGTACATGTGGTTGATTTTCTTAAACATTGCAGTTTGCATTCGAAGGGATATTAGGATTGTTTGTTATGTAATGATTTTCTATTTCTTTTTACACTTAGATTAAATAGGTTTATTTCATAAATACATGTTTGTGGGTAGCATGGCTGCAAACCCTCACGAGACTTCACTCGTCCAGCCAGGGACACCTGGGGGTTTAAAAGGCTTGTTGCATACGCTAAATGCAATCGCGATTTCCTGCGAAAGTGGATTAGTTAGGTTTCTTTGTTTTGTTTTGTTTTGTTTTGCTCGAGGACTAGCAAAATGTAGGTTTGGGGGTATTTGATATATGCAAAATATACACATTTTTATATGCCTTTCTACCTATTTGTTAGTTGTATTTTTAGTTAGAATAAGGATAATTAATGTTTATCTGTGTTAGGTGAGTAATTAGGAGATTAATAAACAAATGTGCTTAATTGATTAATTTAGATGCGTTAATTGGGTTTAATGGATTTATAATTTATGATGCGTCTAAATTATATTTAACTATATTTATGCAGGTTGTAAAAGTCCTAAATCGCCAAAGAGAATGCACGTCAAATGGGTTCTGTGCCGAGATCGGAGATTGGACGCGCGAGATCGATACGACGGGTTTTAAGGAAGAAAAAGAAAAAAAAAAGAAGAAAGGAATTGAAATGGTCCGGTTCGGGTTTGTCTCGGTCCGGTTCAAGTAAAAAAAAAGAAAGTTGAAAGCAACCCGAGCCCGATGGCTCGGGCGCCTGGGACAGAACAGAGCAACGGAGGCTCTGTTCTGTCGGAGTGAGCACCGGAGAGGAAATTCAGGCGGCAGAGGCGGTGGGTCATGCGCCGGCGATCACGGCGGCGAAGCTGATGAGCATGGCGGATGACGGCGGTGGAAAAGAAGCCGGCGACGGGAGAAAAGTCCGGTGTAAGCAGAGAAAAAAAATCGCGATTGGGAAGTCCAAATTGGAAAGATCAGAGGTGTTCTTCGAATGGAAATTTCGTCGATTGGGAAGGAAATTAGGGCTGGCCGGGATGTTATAAAGGAGGAGGCCGGTGTGGATCAGGGGCGGACTGTTTTGAAAGAAAAAAAACTCGTTTTTTTTCTCGGCTGCTCTGTTTTGAGGGGTTCTGTCGAGGAGGCGGCGGGAATCGGGAGAGTGAGGAAGCTACTGTGGCGGCCATGCTGTGCAAGGAGAGTGGTTCTGGCTGTGTTGGGCGGTTTGCCTGTGGAAGAAGGGAGAGACACGGTGTGTTCGGTCTGCTCTGTTTGTGCTGTGGAAAAGGGCGGTTCCGGCCGTGGTGGTTTTTGGGCCGTGCTATGCTTGAGAGAGGACCGCCGGTGGGGCTGTGTTGAGAGAGACCGCCGGCCGTTCTACTCGAGAGAGAGAGGGGGTGCTGATCGGCGAGGCTCTGGTTGGGGTTTTGGAAAAGGGCGGCTCGGTTGAAGGAGGCTGTTCTGTCTGCTGGAAAGGAAGGAGGCCGTGCTGTGGTCAGAGAAGGGTGGCGGCGGGATTGTTCCGGTGGTTCTGTTTTGAAGGATTGACGTCTGGGCTGCTCGAGAGAGAGGCTGGCTGTGTAGGAAGAGAGTCTGGATCTGTCGAGGAAGAGAAAAAGCAAATCAGAATTGCTGCTTGAGAGAGAGGATTGCTGGTTTGAGAAAACAAAAGACCTGGCTGAGAAGGACTGAATTGTTGAGGGATATAATTGGCGAGGATTAGGCTGGAATTGGGGACTATTCTGTTCTATTCGAGAGAAAGATCAGAACAGTTGAGGCGTGCAGTTGAGAGACTGTTGCTGAAGGTGGAGGAAAGAGCAAAGCAGGACGGAGAAGCAAGACAGACTGAAAGCAGCAAAATAGGATTTTTCTTTATTATTTTATCTTTCGTTTAGTTAATTTCTGTGTTTTTAGTTTAGTTGAACAATTGATTGCTTGAAAAGAAAATAAAAATTAGAACTTTACATTTCATTATTACTTGCTACATACTCTAGAATTAGGTTGAATATCTTACTAAGTCTCTGAGGGATCGACCTCGTAGCCACTATTCTGCATTAGATTCGTGCGCTTGCGAGTATCATATTAAAATTTACATCAATGGTGCACCTCCATGGATTTGTTCTGGTGATTTACCTGTGATTTCTTTCATTAACCCATATGTTGCTGTGAGTTCTAAAGGCTCTAGACAGCCGCTCAGGATCAGGATAAAAGGCCAGGTTGGGGTTCAGGGAATGACGACCATGGATGCACAATATAAAGCAACAAAACCTATAACAATCCTAATAGCGACAACTAGCAAGCATCAACCCTAGATAGCGACAACTAGCAATCCTAATAGCGACAACTAGCACGTCATGCAATCCCACAAAGAAAATGAAAAACACCAAGCACCCAAATTTATCTAAAAGAGAGTTAAGAGAGTGCAAATAGTGGGAAGGGATGGCCCTTCCAACGATGATGTGAATCAGCGTACTCTCTTAATCCTGCAATAGAAGAAGAATGCAATTAAGCTACTGAAAAGTAATCTAATTTAAACTAGACTGCTATAAAACTAACTATGCTAAGAATTCAGTAAACTATTGTGCCGAATTTAGCCGGCCATCAGACGCGAATTTAGCCGGCTATCTGACAAGGAGAACGTTGCTGATTTGTCGGCGTCATTGTACACTATTCACCAAAAACACTGCTCAAAATCACTGTAGCAGCACTGTAGCAAAACACTGTTCATCGGTTACTATTCATCATCTCCCTCAATTAGCCAAAATTACTGTAGCACTGTTCGGTTACTGTAGCAATCCCAAAATTCCTCCAAAACGCCGCTGATATGCATAAAATATACACAATTATATGCCTTATTTACCTATCTGCTAGTGTAGTTTTTAATGATAAATATGAATAAAACGGGTTATTTATGATTAGGGTAGTAATTAGGGGATTAATAATTAATTTACTCTAATTAACTATTTTAGATGCATTAAAGAATTTAAGGAATCATATTTTTATTATACGTCTAATTTTAGTTTAGTTTTATTATTGTAGGTTCAAAAAATGTGAATTGCAGATCGGTAGCAGAAGAGCGCATTAGACGTGTTTTGAAGTGCCAAAGCGACCCGAGAATTGAGATCACAAGCAGAAAAAAATCTGATCCGTTGATGATGCACTTAAAAGAAGACAGGCGCACAAAAGTGAAGGATGGGCGTTCAGATTTGATCCGACGGATGAGATGGTTACAACGGGTTTTTCTCGGATTGAATTGAATTGGTTCAATTGGGTCTAGTTCGGTTCGGAAAGAAATAAAAAATAAAAATAATAATAAAAGACAACCCGAGCCATCAGCTCGGGTGTCTAACAGAAGAACGAAATAGAGCTCGAGCGTATGCTCGAGCGCCGGCCGAATGGCGGCCTGAGTCTATACGATCGCTGGCGATGGGACGAGCTTGGTAAGACCGAGGCAATGCTTTCACGGCAGAGCTCGAATCGGCGGCCAGTTGACGACGATTATGACAACGGCGGAGATCACGACAAGGCAGGAAATGGAGGAAAGTTATGATTTTTTTTAGAATCGTGTTCGACTTGGATCATGATAGAGCCATGCTTGGATTTGGATTGATTTGAATTGCAAGGCAGGATTGCAGAGGAGACATGTTGGAATAGGAAGTTCGAAAAAGCAGAAAAAGATCAGTTCGGATTTTTGGATAAAATTTGCTTTGCATAGATTTGGGTTTATCTAAAACAAAAAGAGTTGAAGGGCTGGACTATCTTTGGTGACGCCGTAAGAGGGCCGCGCACTTTTTCATCGCCCCTGGTTGATAAAACGACCGAAGCGCCAGTCGCGGATTGCTTGTTCTCTTGCCTGATGGGTCCATCAGAGCCTTCCTCTTCCTGCCCCTATGTCTTTGCTCCCTAGGTGCAACCAAGAATTCTTGATCTTACTCCTCTTCTGATGGTATTTCCTCCATAGACTCATCTTTTTTGTATCCATCTGCAAGGAGATAGGTAGAGTGGTCAGTAGAACAGTCGTGTCGAAAAAACACGAAAACATAATAGTCATGTTGTCGCGTACACGTCTAAATATACAGACATGTTGTATATGACATGATTTTATACTTCATCTTAAAAATTAGAAATCCTAAATTTTGAGCTTCTGGAACTAAAATCAGTAAGGATTGTTCTAACTTACCGTGGTTTAGTGGTATGTATGTGTGTATTTCCTCGTAGGCGCCTTTCACAACCTTGCTCGCCGCAAACCGAAGCTCAATCGTTCACTCCGCCGGTTGCTCGACGGCGTAGGGAGCCGCGGGGGAAACTCAACTTGTTTGGCCCCGAAATCCCAAGAGGTTTACGCTTAAAATCGCCATGCAAAGCGCACTCTCCGTCAGTCGTGCCGTCGAAATACAGCAGGGGCCGCCGGAGAAATCGAGCAAGGGGGACGTTAATTGGATCTTCGAAAACCTTGGGGGCAGTTAGAAATCGTCGGAGGACTCAGTGGTGGAGTCGCCGCTAGAAATCGTCGGAGAAATCGCCGGAGAAACCCTGGTTTTTTCATGTCGTGTACAACACAGTAATAACATGAAAAAATATACAAGAGGGGCATTTTTGGTACTCTATGTCCAGATTCCAGGGGATATGAGATTTCACAGGAAAAATTAGGTCATATGGA
Organism: Houttuynia cordata; assembly: GCA_039654745.1. Taxonomy (NCBI): domain Eukaryota; kingdom Viridiplantae; phylum Streptophyta; class Magnoliopsida; order Piperales; family Saururaceae; genus Houttuynia; species Houttuynia cordata. The sequence continues at coordinate 22,692,349 of CM077504.1, forward strand.
AATATGATACTTGGTGCCAGGTAATATGTAAAAAACTCAGTTTGGACATTAGTAACATGAATAAGACAATGTGTTTTATATAAGTGAACCAGTTGGTTTAAAGATAGAAAGTAATATTTTTAATGCATTATGTTGCATATTGTATGAAATTTGCAGACTTCAGCCATAACTTAAATCCCGTTACTACTTCGTCTCCTGTTTATTTGTTATGACCCTCCTTAGGGGTTGGGTCCGCCTTTGATATTCACTAGATTAATTAGGATTTAGTATCCTTATTTAGTTAAACCTTCTATAATAATTATATTAGCTAGTTTCCTTTTGAACCAGGAATCTTAGAGTTCAAAGGCTCTTATGCCTATAAATATGTAGACAACATCCTCTCTTTTAGTTAAACAATGAAGAATTAAGAATTAGGTTTATTTTATATTCCGGTGAGGAAATTCGGTGGCGGAAACATGGTCGGGGAGGCACCGAAGCTCAGAGGAGAAGCCGACACAGAAAAGTGAGACAAGGAAAGCAAGATCTCATCAAAGCGATTGGCGTTCTCCTGCTGGCTCACGTCGAGGAGATGAGTGGACTCCACAAAGTTGGTGGCGATGGAATTCTTCAAATCGGTAAGTGCTCTGATCTACACATGAAATATGCATTATATTATCTCCTAAACTTATATTTATGCTAGTGTTTGATTTGAATTACTACTACTTTAATATAGTTTTTGGTTTTTGTAGGAAACAAGAGTAATATACAAAAATGAGGTGAAAACGGACTTTAATGGTTAAATCTTCATAACTTCGTGTACACATATTAGATTGGACTAATTCAAGCTTCATGTTAAAGTTCAAGAAGTCAGCTTTCCAACGCCATCGACCGCGCGTAATTCGGAGCTCGGAGCGAAAAGTTATGACCATTGGACAATCGTGCTGCAAAATAAATAGTAAACCGATCGATCGGACGTGTACGCGATCGATCGTATCTACTGGAATTTGCGTATTGATGCAAAGCGATCGATCGGCACAAAAGTGATAGATCGCAAAGAGATCGATCGGCCAGAAAAGTGATCGATCGCCGTATACGCAGAATTGAAATAAGGCCTATTTTGACTTGGATTTGGAAGGGGATTTGAGGGTTTTCCTTCACCCCTATATATATGCCTTAAGGGAGAACGTATTGGGCATTAGAGAATAGAGTTTTGAGTCCCTTTGGAGGCTAGAGAGGAGCAAGATAAGGAGCTTTTGGAGCAAAAAGAAGAAGAAAGATTCATGACGATGGATCTACATAAACAGGCTTTTCTTTTCTCTTCATCTATGTGTAACTAAATTCCTTGTCAAGGCTTGATGAAGCCCTAGATGTGTATTGCTACTCTTGATAGTTTAATTTTATAAGTTGATTATGATTCATGCTTAATGCGATTTCATGAGTTTTCGTTGAGTGCTTGATCATAGACTTAATTGATTATGAATGGAATTAGATATTGTGATTGATTTTATGCCCGATCAAGGATAAGTTTGATTACATTATAATAGAGTTGTGATTGATTCTATGCCCGATCAAGGATAGGTTTGATTATACAATAGTGGATGAACTTTCGTGTCCGATCAAGAACGTTAGTGAATTCATTAGTAATTCGTGTGTCCGATCAAGAACACGAATTACCATATCATGTCAATCTGTGTACTATAATAATTGAGAGTAGTAATTGCATGTCTAGTGGTGGATTCATTGCCTTGATAATTCTCTCCATTGATTCAAATCCTTTAGAGTAGTTAAAGTTCTAAGCTTTCTCTAGATTAATTAAGCAAACTGAAGTTTTCTCTTGAATTTGGTAAAGTATTCACCGTCCCTGAGGTTCGACAACCCTTAATACTCACTGAGGTACACAATTGCCTTGTGCACTTGCAAGGGTTTAATTTTAAACGATCAAGTTTTCGGCGCTGTTGCTGGGGGCGGCACAATAGTTTACCAGATTCTTAGCATAATTAGTTTTAGAGTAGTTTAGTGAGTCTTAACTTAGATTATTCGTCAGTAGCTTAATTTGTGTTTTGCTTTCTTTTGCAAGGTTAAGAGAGGACGTGGAATTCTCGCCAACGTGGAAGGGCCACCCCTTCCCCTAGTTTGCATTCTCTTATCTTTCTCTTTTTAGATTAATTTGTGTGCTTGGTGTTTTTCTTTTCTTTCTGTGACTGCATGTTGTGGTTATTAGGACTGCTAGTTGTTGATATCTAGGACTGATGATTGCTAGTTGTGGATATCTAGGGTTGATTTTTTGATTTGTGGATGTGTGATATTTTGGTTCGGTTGATGAATGCATGGTGAAGAAATGTCTTCACCTTTCTATGGATTTAGCCATGAGAACCCATATAGGAGCTTTAATGATTATTGTTCTTCAAACACACCTAATCCCCCTCCCTATGAAGTACCCTACCACCCACGACCCTTATATGCTGATACTTACAACCGTGGGTGGGATCATCACTCTAATTTTGGGAGAGGCACATCTTCCCTACAATACACAATTCCTTATATATCGGAACTATGTGCCCTCTGTTTAAGTCCCATTCACACCCCAGTGGAGTGCCCTTTGGCCCATGAGTACCCTGATTTTATAAAAAAATATGTGAATGTGGCCCAAGGTCTTCATAGGTGGGAGGATCATCCTAACAACCCTTGGGAGCAACCCAACCCTGGGCCCACTCTTCATGAGGCCCTTAGACAAGATTTTCTAAGCCAACAACTACCTTACCAACCAGCCTCTAATCCTCAGTTTGGCCAAACCAATATGAAACCATCCCTAGAAGATCAAATGAGCCAAATGCTAGCCACCCAATCCACTCTCCTCTCAGCTTTCAGTGCGCTGGAAGCCAAGATGGACACTATGATAGACACCAAATATAGAGAGCTGACAGGTGAGCTGAGTACCCATGCCCAGATTGTTCATTCCCACACCCAGGCTCTTGCCCACATTGAAATACAGTTAGAACAGCTAACATAGGCTATGAATATGAACAAAGAATGCATTTTACCTGTCAAGTCCCAATATCCAAAGGGCCAATTTTCTGATGAAGGGATCTATTTTTCCCCTGACTATGATGTTACATCCCTTCAGAATGCCCAAAGGTTTGACAATGAGCTTGAGTGGTTTTACATAATGATCAAGAGGGTCTAGAAATTCAAGAAGAAGTGAGTGCCTTACTAAAACCTAGCTTTAAACCTTCTTCTATATTTGAGGAGTCACATTCTACGGCACTATCAACAGAACCTTCTATTCCTGCAATACCATTCATACCCTGTCTTGACCAATCTAACCCTTTATTTATTGAAAGTAACTTAGACTGTTTCATAGATTGTTTAGTTGAGTCACTAATTGAGGAAGCTTTCCCAATTTGGTTACTAAAAGAGGCCCCTAAGGCCAAAATGGTTAATTTGGAGGAAGAGCCTCTTATTCTAAATTTTTTTAATGACCCTTCTTCATGGTTTATGCAGGGACCCCTCTTTCGAAAGCTTCCCTACCCACCACTCTATCCTTTTATTCCACGATATGCTCCATACATAAGCTACACCGATAGGAGTGTGTAGGGCAATCATTTAATTGATCCAGGTTGAATTCTTGAGGATCCGAACCCTGCACTGGATCATGGCTCCGTCTGGCTGAAGACGTTAAACTTAGCGCTTGGTGGGAGGCAACCCATGTATTCAGGTGTATTCTCTCCTTTATCTGATTTTCTTTATTATATGCTCATTGTCATGCTATATTTTGTTCACATTGAGGACAATTTTCATAATAGGTTTGGGGGAGGGAATATTACTTGTATAAAAAAAATCATAAAATTAAAAAGGAAATCATAAAAATTTGATTAGTTTTTAGGTTGTTTGTTAGTATTTCTGTTAGGTTTTGATAGTTTATCCCGTAATGATGCATGTTACAATTCTTAAGAGATTAATTTGCATTGGAAGTGTGAGTAAGTATACTGGAGGATAAATACACTTAACTAAGCATATCTTTCTGTTACAGTCCTCTTGGAACAGGTGCTTAAACTAAGAAAATTCACTCACACACACTAGTTACATAAAGTAATACCATCTAGAGATTTGTTGAATGCTAATCTACAGTGGGATGTCTTTAGTCATAGTCATTGGATGATGTGTAGTTATCTGTTGAGCTTAAAAGATCATGATAGACCATTTACTTGGCTATGGCAAGGGATTGGAACCGGAAATAGGTTGAGAGTATAATACAGCCTGGACAAGATAAAGATGTGCTGAAAATATGAATGATGAAAATGAAAATGTGAAAAAAAATGAAAACAAAATGAAAGAAAAGGGGCTGCTTGACTTTATAGGATTAACTTAGGCTGATGCTCGGGCCCGAAGCGGTCTCTTAAAACCTAATGCCCTAAGCTAAATTGGCTGGGAGTCATTGGCCTAAGTCATTGCTAAACCTAAGCATCTTGAAGTCAGGCCTTACACAGTCCTAGCAAAAAAAAAGTCTATGGTGTATTATCCTCTCAAATCTAGAATGTTGGACCCGAAGGAGGCGCGCAGATCTGTGCTATCATGAACCTAAAGATTACGATGACTATATAGATTCTGATGTTCTTTGGTTAATGGGTAACACTGGATCTGTATAAACAGAAATTTAGAATGTATTGCTACAATGTTCTACACTTTCTACTATTTATGTTATCATGCTATATAATATTTGAGCAGAAATTTCTAAGATGAAAGTGTGGAATAAAACCACTTACTTGAGGGCTTCTATATTCCTGTTGATTATGAACCAAGTACATGTGGTTGATTTTCTTAAGCATTGTAGTGTGCATTTGTCGGGATAATAGGTTTGTGTGTTTTGCTATGTTTTTATTTTTTATTTTATCTTTGTTTGCACTTAGGATTTATTAGGTTAATAAATACATGTTTGTGGGTAGCATGGCTACAAACCCTCACGAGACACAACTCGTCCGACTAGGGACACCTAGAGGTTTAACGGCTTGTTGCATACGCTCAATGCAATCGTGTTCCCTACGAAAGTGGTGTTTACTTTTATGCATTAGTTCTTTTAGTTTGTTTGTTTGATTTTGTTTTGTTTTATTTTGCTAGGGACTAGCAAAATGTAGGTTTGGGGGCGTGATCTACACATGAAATATGCATTATATTATCTTCTAAACTTATATTTATGCTAGTGTTTGATTAGAATTACTACTACTTTAATATAGTTTTTGGTTTTTGTAGGAAACAAGAGTAATATACAAAAATGAGGTGAAAACGGACTTCAATGGTTAAATCTTCATAACTTCGTGTACACATATCAGATTGGACTGATTCAAGCTTCATGTTAAAGTTCAAGAAGTCAGCTTTCCAACGCCACCGACCGCGCATAATTCGGAGTTCGGAGCGAAAAGTTATGACCATTGGAAAATTGTGCTGCAAAATGAATAGTAAACCGATCGATCGGACGTGTACGCGATCGATCGTATCTACTGGAATTTGCGTATTGATGCAAAGCGATCGATCGGCACAAAAGTGATAGATCGCAAAGAGATCGATCGGCCAGAAAAGTGATCGATCGCCGTATACGCAGAATTGAAATAAGGCCTATTTTGACTTGGATTTGGAAAGGGATTTGAGGGTTTTCCTTCACCCCTATATATATGCCTTAAGGGAGAACGTATTGGGCATTAGAGAATAGAGTTTTGAGTCCCTTTGGAGGCTAGAGAGGAGCAAGAGAAGGAACTTTTGGAGCAAAAAGAAGAAGAAAGATTCATGACGATGGATCTACATAAACAGGCTTTTCTTTTCTCTTCATCTATGTGTAACTAAATTCCTTGTCAAGGCTTGATGAAGCTCTAGATGTGTATTGCTACTCTTGATAGTTTAATTTTATAAGTTGATTATGATTCATGCTTAATGCGATTTCATGAGTTTTCGTTGAGTGCTTGATCATAGACTTAATTGATTATGAATGGAATTAGATATTGTGATTGATTTTATGCCCGATCAAGGATAAGTTTGATTACATTATAATAGAGTTGTGATTGATTCTATATGCCCGATCAAGGATAGGTTTGATTATACAATAGTGGATGAACTTTCGTGTCCGATCAAGAACGTTAGTGAATTCATTAGTAATTCGTGTGTCCGATCAAGAACACGAATTACCATATCATGTCAATCTGTGTACTATAATAATTGAGAGTAGCAATTGCATGTCTAGTGGTGGATTCATTGCCTTGATAATTCTCTCCATTGATTCAAATCCTTTAGAGTAGTTAAAGTTCTAAGCTTTCTCTAGATTAATTAAGCAAACTGAAGTTTTCTCTTGAATTTGGTAAAGTATTCACCGTCCCCGAGGTTCGACAACCCTTAATACTCACTGAGGTACACAATTGCCTTGTGCACTTGCAAGGGTTTAATTTTAAACGATCATGCTCTCTCGACTTTTGCCTCCAATTGGGTAGTTCTGGAAGTCACTTGCGTGAGTATGGTGATGGGAATGCCGTGAAAGTCCGTTGGATTACGGGTCACGGAAGAGGGCCGGAGGACGTCGGCGGTAGGTCGGGACTCTTCTGACGGCCGCCAGTCATAGTGGTAGCAAGGGTGGGTTGGGTGGAAACCGAGGACCGAGAACGGCTCTGGTACCTTTCGCCGGGCCACCACACTCGCCTCCAATAGACTAGATCCCCACTGCCGAACCACCACAAACGCTTCTAGTCAAGGGTCTGTCGCGTATTATCGCAGACCAGAGTCTTCCCCACTACACCGCCACGACTACCATTTTTTCCTCCATCGTTGCAACCACTGTCGTGGATCTCCCTCCCTCTATCAATTGGCCAACCATTCCACCTCCTGCAACGCAGTCACGTGCCACGCAATCTGGCACGTTGTTGTGCCTCATATCACATGCCGCTGCGACGTCGATGCGGCCCAGTTCCTCCTCACCGAGGGCAGCAGATACGCTCCCATCTGTTCTGCCTCATCCACCTCCACCACCAAAGCCACCACCTTCCAATTCAATCTTTGGCTTGGCTCCACCTCCGTCTAAGCCGCCGATTTCTGATCCTCCACCATTAGATCTTCCGTCGTTGCAATCTTCACTGATAATAGCTCAAATCATCCCCTCCCACATCGCTGCTGCCGATGTTGGCTACTCAGCCGTTGATGTCAGTGTAACGCTGCCACCCATCCCTCCGTCACCTCCGTCGTCATTCTCTAAAGTCTCCAATCAGGTCGTCGGCGAAAGAATCGTGACCATTTCCACCTCCTTTCCGGTCATGATTTCTGGGATCATCTCCTCCCAACACACTGATTCCTCCTTGGATCAGAATTCCTTTCCTTATCTGGGAGTAGAGAACAATCTCCTAGAGAAAGTAATATTGTGTTGGGAAAAGTTTAAATGAGATCGCTCTCGTATAGTTTATATGAGGCCAATTCTATTCATAGTCGTTAGATCTTGATCTGACGGCTACAAACAACTACATGAAACTCACCTACCCATTGATTTGATATCTACCCTCGGATCAAAATCCAATGGCCCAAAAGATTGGCCTCATGCTCCTTATATGAGAGCGATCTCATGTAAACCGTCCTCTATTGTGTTATGGGGGTATTTTTTCCTCTGCTTTACTTTCTTGGACCAAACAGGGGTTGAGTATCTTAGTTTGGGTGAGGTTTGATTGGTTCAGACTATGGTGGGCCCATTATCAGTCTTTACCTCTCCTGCGCGTCCAAGCTTCCACTTGTATACGTCACAAGAAGCGAAGACCACCTCAAGGATGAGGTGATGCGGAAACGACGGTGGAATGTTATGATCTGCCTTAGGGGTTGGGTCCACCTTTGAGATTCACTAGATTAAGTAGGATATTTATCTTAGCTAGTTTCCTTTTAAATCAGGATTCTTAGAGTTCAAAGGCTCTTATGCCTGTAAATATGTAGCTAACGTCCTCTCCTTTGGTTAAGCAATAAAGAATTAAGAATTAGGTTTATTTTATGTGTTTTACTTTCTTAGTTATGTAGACCACCGTCTACATCATTCTTAAGTATTTTTTTTTGGTTAAATCTCCTGTTTCTTGAGTTAGAAGCTGAATATAATTTGCATTTCCATGTATTCCCTGTTCAATTATTTGGAAATATGTTAGGAGTTCATGTAGACAATAACATTTAAGGAAAACATTGAAGAAAGAACATGAATTTTGGTATTGATGAACATAGACTTGCCCTGATGAACGTGGAATAGTGTTGAACATTTACTTGAGTAAGAATGTTTGTCTGCATTTTGGTTATGTTTTGTCTTTAGAAAGAAGATACTTAAATAATGGTATTTCTACAATACCTTGGAATCCTTTATTATTTGACTTCTGTAGTTGGGTGAGTGTATATTTGTGCATATGAGATGTAATATAAGATGGAGAATGTTGTGTACCTTCATCTTGCACCATTTCTTTGTTGTGTATCCCAATATTATTTTGGCTGATTTATCAAAAATAATAATCCATATGGCATTATTGTTAATTTTACCATTTCTATAATTCTATACACTTAGAAGAAGTGTCAAGCTTGTTAATTTTCTTATCCAGCTATCAATTCAAAATGACAAGATATCTGACCGATTTATTGTCAGAAAAAAAAATCAAACGTAATTTGTGATTAATTAATTATTATCACTTTATTGGTTAATTATTTTTAAAAATTAGACTCAAACGTAAGATCTTTCTTCCCTGGAAGCTATCTTGACCATTTGTTTTTTTATGCAAAGGATTTTTTTTATACAAATCTTGGCCATTTGTTGTTGTCAACCATGAATAAACAAAATATGCAAACACAATTATTTATTGAGTACCATAGCCGTCTGCATGAGTCGAAGTGCCTCAAGGAGGTTTTTCCATTTACCTGACCAATGATCCCGGACTGCCATATACCCTGGTTTGGGGACTTAGTCTTTCTATTTTGCCCTCCTGAACCCTAACCCTAAACCCCAACTTCATTTTTCCATATTGCCTAGTTTCAAGTTTCACACTTCAACAAATCACATCTCCTTCATTTTTGAGCCGTTTTTATTAAATCATATTCTTATGCAAACACAATTAGGAAAAGTAAGATAACTCTAGGTAGATTAAATCAATAAGCACATAAGGATTCCAATTAAAATTCACTTTTCTAATATAGGTCAACCAATAGTTTTGTTTTTACAATTTTGAGGTTGTCACACTAGCCCCCACCAAATTACACAAGTATAACAAGTTTCACTCCTCGTCGTTATGAAACAACTAGATAGAAGCTGAAAATGGGGCATTCTGAGCAGAGGGTTTCAGGGACGAATCCCTGACAGATTATAGAATGTGACGAGGATCACACCCCATAATAAGCCACCTAATAAAAAACTGAGCAGGGGGCATTAGGGCAAATGATTTCGGGAACGGATCTTCAACAGATTATAGAAACTTGACAAGGATCACTCCCCTAATAAGCCTGTAAAAGATATTCAACCTATTATTTAGAAAACTGGGGTTCGGGTGACCAATTCTCTATTTTATTTCTGTACAGAAGTAATGGGAGATTAGAGATTCTTGTGGTCCAAAAAGCTACATTCTAATTCAACATTGTACAACATGCCAACAACAATAGGTTTAGGACTTCAGCCCTCCAATTAGCCAAGATATTGCTTATTATTACAAAATCTATTTTTTTGTCGGTTGCTCCTTATTAGAAATTATTAACTTCTAATTATTTCTCATAGAAGATAGCTGGTGTGTAGATGATCTTGGGGAGAGTTAACCTTGATGAGAAAGCAACATTAAGCCGGAAGTCAGTGTTGTAAGAAGTTCCACCCTTGGAATGGCAACGAAATAGGCCCACTTGACAAAATTCTCCAGTGACAATTATGCCATCATCTAGTAATCTATCAGAACAAAGATGTCTCTTTCCCATCGTTTATATGCCATGCCATATGCTAAATTCTCTTACTTCCTAAAATATATACATATAGGGTGAAGGAAACACTAAATATCCACAGGGTCACTTATTTGGCTCCCATGTAATCCCTACGTTAAGGGGCGTTGTGCGATCGTATCCCACAGTCCAAAAGCACTTGGCTTGTGAGTGCCCTGGCTTCAGCCTGCAGATAAACACGGTTGGTTTGAACTCTGTTATTCCCTCCGTTTGGAATTATTATTATTAGCATTTCATTTTGTAAAACTAAATGTTAATGTTCATAATAATTTATGATAGATGGATGGGTATTGCTTTTTTTCTTTTTTTGATATACAGGGATGGGTATCACTTAATGGCACACAGTAAACAAGTTCTAGAAAGCTGGACTCTTTCAAACCTTCTCTTGTAGAAGGCTGAAAAGAGTACAATTCAAATCCTTTGTGAGATCAGCCTTCTAGAACTTGTTCGCCTCCTGGTTAAGGTTTGGAAGGCTTGAAGAGTCAACTATTTTTCAATTTGAAAAACACAACTCATTCCACAAAGGAGTGCCAAATTATATTTTTCATGGCAACTAGGAAGCTCTCCTGCCTCCACTATGTGTAACAACTAGCATGTCTTCCTCCTTCCGACATATAGCGCAGTCACTACAGTATCTTCCACCATCAAAAGCCAATTAAATTTGAATGATTTGATATGTCAATATAATAGCCTGGACTTAAATCTAATTGTTTATGTAATTTTCGGAAGGTTCACACTGCGATGGGCCAATCGACTACAGACTTCGAGTGTGAACATTATAGAACTGTGGGCATGGCAGGCCCACTCCCAATTTTTTATCACTTTTGTCATGTCTCTCACTGTTTGATGTTCAGTACTCTAGTAGAACAGAATACGAAAATGGTGAGACAGAGTATGACTAAATTGATTAGTTTGTTTAATCAGGTTTCATTTTAATTAAACATATTACATCATGAATTATGTGTCGAAGCAAAAGAAGGGCATCCTCTAATGGCAACTGATTGAGTGTTAAAATCTCTTAAAGTTGTCATATACTAAAAGAGTTCTGTTGTCATATACTAAAAGAGTAGAACTTTTAGGTATCAAAACTAAACGAAAAAGAGAGTCAAATTGCTAGAGTTGGCATAAAGTTGCGTTAATATACCAAATAAGCATCTTGATAATCTGTTTCCTAATCGCTCAAGCTATTGAAAATTAATTGCCTACCTTGGTAACAGATCTTATAGATGATGTGCGAGAAAGAGTTGGTAATACTATTAGACATTTTGCTTAATAGCAAACAAAATCATAGTGGAACTAATTTATTAATTTGCTATTCAATCTCTTTATTAATCATTGTGAAGCATACTGTGAAATAAGGAGCACATAACTTTGTAAACAGAGTAAAGATTTGCCACATAATTGGCATCATAATCATATTTTATTTTCTTTCTTCGTTTACATGATTTATCAATTTCCACATGATATTCTTAGATATCAATTTCCATGACATTCAGATATAGCAGATGACCAGAAGAGGTTCCCATGTCGTAGCCTCATCCAACTTAATCTCCCAAAAAGCTGGGTAATCTAATCTTCTAAAGTTCAATCTTCCTTTAGCTGAGACCTCCCGCTAACGTGCGCCAAGGGCATTTCCGACCAAGGGGACCAAGTATGCAACATAATCATCATCTGACGGCTGGCGTCTCTCAGCCGCTTCCATCTACGGCCAAGGGCCATCGTCTCGCGATATCCGATCCGTTACAGTACGAATTACCCGTTTCGTCGCTCCATCTGATCGGCGTATTCAAATAGTCGCCTCTCTAATTACCAATTTACCAACACTGGTCCGTCTCCCACGTGCGGCGACCCCCACACGGGGATCGCGGATGCGCCACAGCGGACGGCCGCGGCCGGAGGCCGATAAGAAGGCCGCGGTCGTAGTCGGCGCGCTTGGCCGGGTCAGAAAGCGTGGAGTAGGCATCGTGGACGCGCATGAACTCGCCGGCGTCGGCCGATCCCACCCGCGAGTCCGGGTGGCACGCCCGCGCCCGCTTGCGGTACGCCGCCTTGAGCTCCTGCTGCGTCGCCCCCATCCGCAGGCCGAGCACGCCATACAGCGTGTCCGCCTCGACCGGCCTTTCGTAACAGGGGGCGGATGCGGTGGCGCGGATCGGGGCGAAGCGGCGGGTCTGGGCGGAGCCAGGGCGGCGGTGGAGGAAGGCGGCGGTGGAGGCGGGTGGTGCGGAGAGAAGAGCCATTTGATCTGATTTGGTTTCTTGTCTTGTTTTTCGAGTTTCTTGGTGGATTTGGTCTTAGGAATCTTTTGGTGGGCTTTTATAAAAGAAGGTTTTGGGGATGGGCCCTGGAAGAGAGATGGGGCAGGGCCCACAAAAAGTTGGTCTTATCCGGGATGTCGGATGATGAGTCAGCTGGAAGAAAGTGTACGCGGTTTTCTGCTTGCCTCCTTCCATACAACCTTGATATTTATCCACAAAAAAACTATTATATAAAAAACCTGGAGCCTTTTTTTTATATATAAAAAACCGGGAGTTTTTTGCTTTTTTCAGAGAAAGGTGGAAATACAACTTGAAAATTATTATATAATTTTGGATTTTAAGTGATTGAAAAAAGTTAATATGGTCCCGATTTATGCACGTTGATATACGCTTTCGTATTATGAGACGTCAGATTGGGATCTCGCGGTGGGAATTAACAGAAGGGGTGGGCGGGTGATACAAACTCGCTTGCCTTGTATAAAAATGCACTATCATCTTGGTGAAATTTGACAGCCCATCATGCATCGGTACACGTTGAAGCATGTGAGTTAGATAAAATTATTTGGTAATCCTAGTAAATTACGCAGGTTCTCCCATTATACTCGAGCCAACGATCTCTACGATCAACAACATAAAAGAAGGCTCAAAGGAACAACTCCCCCCTGTGCACCTTCGATCCTGACGTGATTCCAGTCCGTTGTGAGTTGGGAACTCTGTTAAAAAAATATAAGTACTGTTTCTGAATTGAGTAATTTATTCGTTTATGTGGAGTATTAAAAGAAGATTAGTATGTACTCTCCCAATTCTAAAATATTGTGTACATTTGATAAAATTCTCATTTTTATTGGACCATGAATCCTACAAAGAAGTCACATGACTCATGTTCCATCCAACTCGTATGCTTGTTCACAAATAAAGTTTAAAATTTTCTTCAATTTTGGAAAGAGAAAGTCACGTGATTTGATAAAATGTATATAATATTTTAAAATATTGAATATCTCTAAATGTATATAATATTTTGGAAAAAAGGAATAAAATTTTTCTAACAAAAAAAAGAGTAGGATTATAGAAAGGCTAACTAAAAAAAGGGATTCTAGAAAGGGGACCAGGGACGAAAGGAGGCGCCGCGGGATAGGTTGTCGAGTGCCGACCAGTAATAAGTATCGGCCGACGAAAGGATAGAAAGGTCAACACGGTTGTACTGTGAAATTACCAAAATACCATCATAATGACATAAACTGCTTGTCGACGTAACGTTGTAGACACATCATGAACTGTGATGAGCAACGTGATTAAAATATGACGTGTTTAGAGCGTGTTGAAGAGTGGCAACCATTCGATCATATGAGACCCAGGCTTACTGCAAGCCTGCGTGGACATCATAGCACAACCTCAGATTTCATGCCGAAGAAAACAATGTCAAACTGTTGATACGTACCTTTTTTACTTAATGTACGTGCTATGTCGTCAACTCTCTCCGCAGAACGCAATTCAATGGAGCAAATATTTGCCCAATTACTTCATAAACTAGTAGGAACATTTACTTTTACCCCTAATTCTAGGGGTGTAAACGAGCCGAGCTCGAAAATTCACAATTGACCTCGAGCTCGGCTCGGCTTGTTTACAGCTCGGTCCCTCTAGGTTCGAGCTCGGCTCGTTCAAGAATATGGAGCTCGAGTGCCTTATACAGAAACCTCAGCCCAGGCTCGAGCTCGGCTCGTGAGGTACAAGCTCGCCGGCGTATCATCGGTCGACAACGTAGGACTGCCCACTCGTCGGTGTCGCCGGTGAACAAATAAAAATAATAGTTTTTTTGAGATCGCGGAACCTCACTTGACACCCCGCGCCGCTGCCGCCCCCCCTCCTTCCTCTGTTCCCGCCTGCTGTCGCGGGCCCCCTCCCCTCGCCAGCACCCCCCCCCCCCCCCCCCCTCTCTTCCTTTGGGAATTTTGACCGAGGCCCATGTGGGCATGAGGCCTGGGCCCCATGCCCAATTCCAGGGCCCCACGCCCATACGGGACTTGTCCTTCAATCTGGTATTGAAAATGAGTCAGGCTAGATGAACTTTTTTTTCTATGTTTTTTTACATGACATTAGCAACCAGTCAACCCAGGTTGACCCCCGATTGGACTTGCCCGGCAAGAATTCCGGGGTCATCGGTCCGGTTTTTAAAACATTATTGAAGCCTAGACTAAACAGTGGGACTATGTAATCCGGCGGTCTCTCAGAAATGTCAAACTTTTCTATACCACTCACTCTGTAAGAACCTTCACCTTAAAAACCGGTTTATTTTTGTTAAACGTGGATTATCGTGTGGTTTAAGCACTTTCAGATTAAATTCGAATTATTTCGAAAATAAAAATTGTTTTCAAAGGTTTCAATCAAAAACAACTTCACATATATGAGTTTTAAGTGATTTAGAATCAAATCTTAATTTTTCTGATTTTTACCTATTTTTCCGAAAATTAGGGTTTGACGGGACCCCGGTGGGCCCCGCCGATGAAATTAGGTTTTTGTGACCAAAAAGCCCCAGACATTAAACAAAGTCGTTATAAAAATTTTCAGAATTTTTTGAGCTTAATTTGGTATTAAAATCGCTAAATTACCCATTTTTAGCCAAAATTGCTCATTTTACCCCAGTTTTTACCTAGGTCTACCCCAAAACTTTCTATAAAAGGAAAGGGTTGCGCCCTCCCTATTTTGGGAAAGGGTTTTGGCTTGGAGCAGCTCCCCATTAAGGTATGCTAATCTATGCTTAACCTTTCATTTTCATTTGATTTTTCAATAATCTTTACTCAAAACCTTGATTTTCCAAATGATTTTAAAAAATATCTGTTTTAATATCTGTTTTAATATGTATCTTCAAACCCTAAGCTTCAAATTTCGTTTTTATATGATGAAAAGCCCTCGATTTAAGGTCTATTTTGGGTTTTCAAGCTTAGTCGCGATTGGTAGAGTATTAACAATGAATTTATATTTTCTTCAAGGTGATTAAGGTGTTGGACTTCGTGGTCATCCAAATCAAGGTAATGGGTTCTTTAATCTCAGCTTGGGTAGTGCAAATCTTGTTTTAATGAATGTATTTTGAAGGGGTTTATTCATTTTTAGGTCTCTAATGGTAAGATTAGTTTTCCTTAATCTCATGCTTTCTTTTCTTTAGGTTTTGATTTGTGATGGTCTAAATAGTATTTCTCGAAAGTTTGGTGTAATTTAGATATTGTTTGATGCTTCGATTTGATGTTTGAAGTTATGAAAATGGTGTTTCGGTTTAATTCTCGAAATGAGGATATACTGAGTGTTTTGGAATTATTGAACTTTACTGAGGTACATAGAATTGTTCTTTACTGTTCGCAATTACATATAACTTAGTAAATTTCAAAAAATTCCAATAAACTCAGTAATGTTCAAAAATTTACAGTTAAATGGGTTTTTGGAAATTTTGCATTTTTTTTCCATGATTTACTTCACTTAATGACATGAGAAGTATATTATGAGTTAATGAGGCCACGTGATATGTAGAAATGATGATATAATACCTTATGTATGTTGGATTATAGAAAATAAATGTGAGTATGCTTGTAGGAATGTTGTCGAGTTCATGCAAGTAAAGTTATGTTTTTACGGTGGTTTTCACCATGATTTTGGGATTGTGACCAGTACTTAAACGAGTTTTCAACATATGAATATGACACTATGAGTTATGATAAGTATAAATCATGTGATTAGGATATGCATGACTACACACACGCATGGGGATTTACCATGAGATTGTAATTATACCTTGATTATGATGCATGTGGGAATGGGTTGAGAGCATGTTTCATGTGTTGGCACCCACGTAGGATTTGCTCACGTATGTATCCTGAGAGCATGCATCATGAATCGGACTTCATGAATGAGATTTTACCGTGTCTTCATCGGTGTTGATCGATTTTATGCGATGGATGTAATTGCGTGCTGGATTAATCGATTGGAGAATTATCGAACTTGGTTGGTCCGAAAGGACACGTTTTCGATTTGGTCCTTCGTAGATCACGGACACTCCCCGGGTTGAGTTTGATGGATGATATGGGGGGCGTGTTTCGTACTCGCCTTGCGGTTGATACTATTGAGATTAGTCGTACGGGACATGAGTATTCCCGGTGGTAGGTTTGTGCACCCCCTACCACATGTGTTCTAGGGTCCCGCGTAACAGAGATTCGGGCTCTCCCCCACCGCAGGAGACTACCCAGGGCGAACACACCTGTTCTAGTTTTGTTGTGTATGATTCGGGCACCCTTGGCCAGGGCTGTCCAGGGCGAACAGACTTTGGGGTATATGACACCCCCTTGTTTCCAGCGCCGAAACCGGACCATGATACGCCTTCTTAGGCTTGATTGTTCCCAAAGATATTGTGCTTACTACTTGATGGAGGCATTCACCATTGTATTGATGCATTATTATGAATGCTATGAATGATTGTGTATCCTGTAGATTCCACGTGTATAGTGCAGGGTGAGTGTATGTTCATATAAATGCATGATTATGTACCATGTAGATGCTCCACATGTGACGTGATGGATGGATGGATCATGTTATATATGTATGATTGTGTACCAGGGTATATGAGATTCATACCACAGGAATGCATGTTTAGACAGTTTGTGGTTGAGATATTATTATGTATCGTCTTATGACGGGTATGCATGTTCAGTAGGTATGTTGATAAAATTCCATGGTATATGATGTTGTGAGATGGACGTATGATTTAGACGGTATTATCACGTGGATTACGTATATTATTTGATGAACTTTCATGCTTTGATGTTTCTTGTGGATTTCTGATGTGTCTTGAAAACCATTACTGAGTTTTATACTCACCCCTCTTCCTTGTTTTATTTTGGGGCTGCGTGGTGCGACACGCAGACGCGCAGGATCCTCTCTTCGAGGAGCGACCAGAAGGAGTATGGGATTAGTTTGAGCATGATGATTAGTGTTGTGTTATCGTACTCTCTATTGTCTTGATATTACAGTAGATGTCGTGTTATATTTCAGACTGTTTAGACTTGTTATCCGAGCCGCATGTATGGCTCCGGACTCTATCTAATTGTGGATGTAAGACTTGTTGATATTCTAGACTTTATACCTCGTTGAATTTTTACTTGTTTACTCTTACACAAAGCGGCGCGAAACTCCGAAATTATGTTATCGCCCGTATATGGGTGTAAGTCTTCCGCTTTGTCCGACGTAACATCGCCCCCGCACATCATTCGGCCCGTGAACCGGGTTCAGGTCGGGTCAGGCGGTGCGCGGGGCGTGACACACTCGCTTTCTAGTGGTTTGTTGTGCTTTGGCCGAGGATCCTGCGAATATATTGCCTGATATTAGATGGACAACATAGACAAGTGATGTGAGCCAAGGTTTTCAAAACCGGACCGGCCATCGACCCGGATTGATGGCCGGTCTGGTTGGACCGCGGTTTGACCACGGTCAAACCGGGGTCAAACCGGAATGACCCGGTTTTGAAGTATAAATGGTAAATGTATATTAAATAAATAATTTGTATCATATTAACACAAGAGCACAGGTAGCCCAGGTGGTTAAGGCTGTTAGGTGGGGAGGAGGGGGTTCGAATCCCCCCTCAAGCAACAACTTTTTTCAAAAAAAAAAAAATCTGACCGTGACCGGTCCGGTTTAAGAAAAACCGGCCGGTTTGAAAAAAACCGGCCGGTTTACCAGACCGGGGTAAACCAGGTGAACCGAACCGGTTTCCAGCCCGGTTCCGGTTCTCCGCGGTCGGACCGGCCGGTCCGGTCCGGTTTTGAAAACCATGATGTGAGCCCAACATACTCACGACTCAAACCCCTGACAGTCTTCTGCTACAATCCCTTTACCTTCCTCAAGGCCTTCACTCAATGGAAGCCGAGGAATTTCCTAATTTTCTTTTAAGCTTGTAGACTGGCTGGCTAAAATGAGTCAGGTGGATTGGAGATGAATCCTTTTTTTAAAAAAATGCCTACTAATAGAGTAACAGTGATAATTTCTTACTTAATTCACGAGTCTGCAAACATGAAAGCCAATTAACGACAATGTTAGCCCTAGAGAGAGCTGATATACACTTGAAATACGCATTTTATTATCTTCTAAACTTATATTTATGTTAGTGTTTGATTAGAATTAGTACTACTTTAATATAGTTTTTGGTTTTTGTAGGAAATAAAAGTAAGATGCAGAAATAAGGTAAAAAATGACTTCAATGATTAAATCTTCATAACTTCATGTGCATATCTCTGATTGGATTGATTTAAGCATTTAAATTTCAAGAAGTCAGCTTTCCAACGCCACTGACCGCGCGTAATTTTGAGTTTGGAGTAAAAATTTATGACCATCGGAAAATTGTGCTGCAGAATGAATAGTAACCGATCGATCGAACGACTTCGCGATCAATCGTATCTACTGGAGTTTATGCATTGATGAAAAGCGATCAATCGGCACTAAAATGATCGATCGGTGCGACGCAGAAAATAACAAAAGAATGAAGTGATCGACCAGCAAGTGATCGATCGGCCAGAAAAGTGATCGATCGCCCTATGCGTAGAATTAAAATAAGGCCTATTTTGATTAGGATTTGGAAGGGGATTTGAGGGTTTTCCTTCACCCCTATATATATGCCTTAAGGGAGAACGTATTGGGCATTAGATAATAGACTTTTGAGTTCTTTTAGAGTCCTTGGAGGCTAGAGAGGAGCAAGAGAAGGAGTCTTGCGGAGGCCAAAGAAGAAGAAGAGATCAATGTTAATAGAACTATCAAAACAGGCTTTTCTTTTCTCTCTTCCTATGTGTAACTAAATTCTTTGTCAAGGCTAGATGAAGCCCTAAATATGTGTATTGCTACTCTTTTTAGTTTCATTTAATAAAGTTGTTATGATTTGTGCTTAATGCTATTTCATGAGTATTCTTTTGAGTGCTTGACCATAGATTTGATAGATATGAATGAAATTAGATCTTTTTAATTCCTATGTCTAACCAAGAACAAGTTTGTGATTGATTCTATGTCCGACCAAAGATAGGATTGATTACACAATAGTGGATGAACTTTCGTGTCCGACCAAGAACGTTAGTGAATTCATTAGTGATTCGTGTGTTCGACAAAGAACACGAATTACCATATCATGTCAATCTGCGTGTAATAATAATCAAGAGTAGTAATTCCATGTCTAGTGGTGGATTCATTGCCTTTATAATTCTCTACATTGATTAATCTCAGCTAGTTTAGTTAAAGTTTATTTCTTTCTTAGATTCATTAAAAAACAACAACTTTCTTCCTTGAGTTTGGTAAAGTATTTAACCGTCCCTGAGGTTCGACAACCCTTCAATACTCGTTGTAGTACACAATTGCCTTGTGCACTTGCAAGGGTTTAATTTTAAACGATCAAGAGCCCTTAAACTAAATCGGCAGGGGGAAAGCATGAACTTTTGATCTTCTCTTTGCAGCATTCCAGAATTAGATGGTATAGAGGAGGTTGACTCAGCCTCGAAAACTTTACCCCCAAATAGTAGGTATTTCATCTTTATGTGGGAACAAAAAATTAATTTTTTTTAAGAATTAAGACCCATAATGATAAAAGTCTTATGTGGTGGAATCCGAAGCTATAAATGCAGAGGCTCCAATCTTCTGAAAGAGGGAAGGGAAAAATAGTGGTATAAAAACTGATGGATTCCTAAAGATATGGTATATTTTTTTAAACTGCAAATTTTATTTTTGTTGATAATAAAACTTAAAAAAATGATTAATTTATAGTGTTGTCACAACACTATTGTGTCACATTCGAAACATAACTTTGCAATTTAATAGCTTTGGTTATTTACATGTGGAAAATAACATGTAAATAACCAAAGATGCCCCGGTGGGGCGGCGAAATCTGAGAGCTTTCCACCTTTCGCCGCCCCATTGCCACGGCGAGGGTGCCCCGTCGAGCCAGAGGAGACGGCGGGAGGGGGTCGCCGGGGCGGCGGGGCGAGAGGAAGGGGGGTCGCCGGGGTGGAGGCGGAGGGAGCCAGAGAGAGGGGGAGAGAGGAAGAGGGAGAGGGAGAGGGAAGGTGGTCGTCGGGGCGGCGGGTGATCTACACATGAAATATGCATTATATTATCTCCTAAACTTATATTTATGCTAGTGTTTGATTAGAATTACTACTACTTTAATATAGTTTTTGGTTTTGTAGGAAATGAGAGCAAAGATACAAAAATGAAGAGAAAACGGACTTTAATGGTCAAATTATCGTAACTCCGTGTACAAATATCGGATTGGACTGATTCAAGTCTCATGTTAAAGTTCAAGAAATAATCTTTCCAACGCCACCAACCACGCACAATTCGGAGTTCGGAGCAAAAAGTTATAGCCATTTGAAGATTCCGGACAGTAGAAACGATCGATCCCATCCTTATGCGATCGATCGCGTCTTCCGCTTAAAACACTACATTGAAGAAAACGATCGATCGGACACCCAAACGATCGATCGTATCTACTGGAATATTTGGTCTTGCGCGAGATTTTGAAGATAGTAAAAACGATCGATCGGCTTCATCCGTCGTCGTTCTCCATACGATCGATCGGAAGCAATTAACAAAGGAAAACGGCTTCGTTCGGATGCGTTCGCAAGGCGATCGATCGGGTTATACGGGCGATCGATCGGTGCATACGGAAAACGCAATTTAACCCTATTTTGACTCGGATTTGGAAGGGGATTTGAGGGCTTTCCTTCACCCCTATATATATGCCTTAAGGGAGAACGTATTGGGTATGCAAGAATAGAGTTTTGAGACCTTGGAGGCTAGAGCAAAGGAAGAAGAAGAAGATGAAGAACAACATGATGATGGATTCTCTTCCCATGCTTGGCTAGACTCTCTTCCAAGGCGTAGATGAAGCCAAATTGATTGGTTGTATTGTTTCTTTCTCTCATATTATATTTTTACTCTAGTTGGTGTATGAATCTTTGTTATGCAATTAAAGTTAATTCATTGAGTCTATTCTTTGTGCTTGAGAGAGACAAGAGTGGATTTTATGAATTTCAATCTGAAAGATTACTTGCATGTCTGAGAAGAATATGAGTGTTCTGATTTGTTATATATCAATAAAGTTTTATTGATTTATGCTCGAGAGAGATAGATCACAATTCCATATGCTTAATTGATTTATGTGTTACGTCCGAGAGGAGAGCACTATATGTTGAATTGACAAGTGTATGTCCGAGAGGAATACACTAGCCAACTGGAAATCTGAATTCAAAAGAGAGAGAGAGACGATACACTAGTCTATTGTGGTGGATTCGAAGCCTTGGTACTTCTCCTATTGATTAATCTCAGCTTGGTTTAGTTAAAGTTCATTGTTTTTCTCTAGATTAATTAAAAAGTGCTACTTTTCTCTTGAATTTGGTAAAGTATTCACCGTCCCTGAGGTTCGACAACCCTTTAATACTCGCCGTAGTACAATTGCCTTGTGCACTTGCAAGGGTTTTAATTTTAAACGATCAGCGGGGTGAGGCCAGAGGGGGGAGTGGGGAGTGGGAGGGGGTCACCGGGGCGACGGGGCGGCGCCGGGGTGGCGGGCGCCCCGTCGAACCAGAGGGAGAGGGGGAGAGGGAGGGAGGGGGGAGGGGAGAGGAGGGTGATCTCAACCGTCGGATGAGATCCGACGGTTGAGATAGGGCGCCCTGAGAGGAGCTTCTCTCCGGGCGCCCGGAGGCTACCAGGGCTCTTATTTAAAATATCAATATATTTATTATATTTATAAAAAGATAAAAATAGTACTAAGTCTATTGACATTTGGAGTGTAAACGAGCCGAGTTTAGGCATGGCTTAGCTCGACTTCAAAATTTCAAATTCACTTGTATGGGCCCCATCACCCATGTCTAATGGTAATTCTTGAATTTCAAGATACGGGTAGAGTTGATTGTACGAACAATTATCATATTTTTAAAAAATTATCGAACACCAGCTTCTCTAACTTACGATGAAGTGGGAAAAAAAATTCAATGTTTAAGTAAAAGGCAAAATTTGACTTGATAAGGGCACTTAATTAGTAACGAAATAGTAAAATAATTTAATTATCTCTAGTTATTCCACATGTATGATAAGTGGTTCTAAGCATATATTGAGCTTGGAGCCTTTATATTTCTCTTCCAAAATTTCGCACCTAAGTAGTAGGTACTATATCTTCCTGTGTGAACAAGAAAGTAATTTTTTTCCTCTATTGATATCTTTTACAAATAGATATTTATACATACTAATATATTTATTTTATATTTTTATATATCTATATTTATATATATATATATATAACATAACGAGCCGGCTCACGAGCTTATTAGAGCCGAGTATCGTTAGGCTCAGGCTCGGCTCGTATTAGGACGAGTCCGAGCTGAGCCTAAAGTTGAGCCGAGCCAAGCCGAGCCGGAAAAGCTTGCGAGCCGGCTCGGCTCGTTTACACCCTTAGCTAATTCCCCCTTAAAGGAAATGGTAATAACATTTTACTATTTTATGTGCTAAAGCAGATGTGCATCAGTGTGCACTAGACGATTTTGAGCCGCTTGATTTCTATCAAGCCGTGGCTTTAAAGTAAAACCCGTCTGCTCCTAACCCTTGTAAAAATCCCCAAGCAAGATAGTTTTCTAACTTAACAATTTACTCCCTCTGTCCGAAATTATTCCCACTATAATAAAAAATCTCGGATCTGAATTAGTATATGATCTATACATGAATTATGAATTTTGTTAGCTCATAAACTTATGTTTCTATTAGTGTTTGATTAGATTTCATGTGCTTTAATGTTGTTTTTGATCTTTTGTAGGAAAATAAGACATACATTCATTTTGGCTTAAGAAGAGAAAAGAAGCAAAATATTATTGGCAAAGAGATTAAAACAGTTAGATCGAGGGCAGAAGCGATCTAGAGCCGCTGATGTACATATAAGGAGAAGACGGGTTTTATCTTAATAAAAGAACCATTCGGATGAGAGTTGACACATGAAATCGTTGTGACGGGTTTTCGCCAAGAGAAGAAAAAAAAGGAAAGGAAGAACTGAATTGACCCGATCCGTCGGGTGTTCCAACAGAGGCGAGGCGGCCTGAGACTTCAGCAGGGCTGAGTTAGGTCTGTGGGACGACAGCGATAATAGCGACGAAGCACGGCGGCGATGAGTGTCTCAACCAAAAACGGAAAAACAGGGGCCTTGATTTGGAAAGTCACGGATTTGGAAGTCACGGATTGGATACAATACGAGTTGGAATAGGAATCGACTAAGGCTCGAATTGGAGTTTGAATCGCCTATAAAAACAGACGTTTTAGAGGGAAAAAAAAAGGAGAGAACTCTTTGAGAGCTTTTGGGGGAGATTTTCCGCCGGATTCCGGTGGGGCTTTGGCCGGAAGAAAGAGAAGAGGAAGAAAGGAGGGGAGAAGGAGGCCGGAGGAGAGGAGAAAAGCCGTGATTTTGGACTGATTTGGACGAATTGCACAAGTGCTACATTGCTGCTACAGTAACCACGATTTGAGAGATGATGAATAGCATCATGCTACAGTGAATTGGTACAGTACCGTGAACAGTGTTTTTTGAATAGTTTTCGGTGAATAGTGAACATGACTCCGAAAAATCAGCAGTGTTCTCCTCGTCCGATGGCCAGCTAAATTCGTGTCCAAGGCGTAAATTCATGCCGATGGTTTAGCAGGACACTTTGGGCATGACAAAACCATTGAAGAAGTCGAGCGCCAATTTTATTGGTCGAGCCTCAAAAGAGATGTTGCTAAAATCATTAGTCAATGTCGCGCATGTCAACTGGCCAAACACAAAAAGCAAAATACTGGCCTCTACACCCCTCTTCCTGTGCCAGATCGTCCCTGGCAAGATGTTAGTATGGATTTTGTGCTTGGACTACCTCGTACTTTTACAAAGCATGATTCCATATTGTGGTAGTAGACCGCTTCTCCAAAATCGCCCACTTCATTCCTTGTTCCAAAACCTCTGATGTATCTAAAATTGGGAAAATCTATTTTGATAAGATCGTGAGTTTGTATGGTTTACCCAAAACCATCGTGTCTGATAGGGATGTTCGATTTATGAGTTATTTTTGGAAAACCCATTGGCATATGGTAGGAACAAAGTTGAAATTCTCCACTACTTATCACCCTCAAACTGATGGTCAAACAGAAGTCGTAAATCGCAGTCTGGGTAACCTTTTACGCTGTTTAGTGGGAGACAGTAATAGAAACTGGGATTCAATTCTTCCGTCTGCTCAATTTGCATATAACAGTTCAGTCAATAAGTCTATAGGCATGAGTCCATTTGAAGTTGTGCATGGTTACAAACCTAGGAAGCCTGTAGATCTTATTCCCATGTCCCCTCATGTTCATATTTCTGAGTCAGCTGATGCATTTGCATGACATGTTCATGATTTGCATAAAGAGATCCGTAATAAAATTGAAGCAAGTAATGAATGCTATAAAATTCAAGCTGATTCTCGTAGGAGCTTTAAAGAATTTAATGTGGGTGACTATGTTATGATTCGGATTCGACACGAGTGGTTTCCTTCTGGTGCCGTTCGAAAGTTGCAATCCCGTAGTGCTGGTCCTTTTAAAGTGTTAAAACGCATTGGTTCTAATGCCTATGTTATTGATATTCCTTCTGATTTCGTCATCCCTACCACTTTTAACATTGAGGATTTGGTTGCTTACCATGGCCCTCTTGCCATACCTGATAACCCGTTTGATGATTTGTCCCCTGACCATGATCCCTCACCTATCCCTGTCCTATTCCACTGCCTTACCCACTTGCACTAAAAGATCAAGTTGATGCTATTTTAGATGAACAGGTAATTTCCACCACGGATGGAGGGGTACAACGCTATCTTGTTCGTTGGAGGGGACGCCCCGAGTCAGATTGCATATGGATTACACGTGACGAGTTGCAAACACTTGATCCAGATGCCTTTGAGTTACATGAGAGTCTTCCTGCACATAACTCGACGGGGTCGAATTTTTCCCACCCGGGGAGAGTTGGTGCGGATACGGGGCCTATACGGGTTTACACTCGCCGGAATAGGACCCGTGTCCATTAGATTACTTATTTTTCTGTTTACATATTTAGTGATTTCTATTTTCAGCATTTGATTTAAATTTGGAATTTTTTTTATTAGAAAAGCTTGATTCCCGTTTCTAATTTGGGCAAGCTTAATTTGTTGCTTGATTTAAGACTTTTGTAATGCCTATTTAATGGCTACTCCTCTATGAAATAAAGCACTTCAGTTGATGCAAAAGAAAATCTCGTTGATACCTCTGCGATAGAGAATCCCGTCGGTGCCGAATCCGATGCCGGTGCCGAAGCCGGAAGCCACTGGTGCCGAATCCAGTGGTAGGTTTTGGTGCCAAATCCAATTCCCAAACATTGTGCTTTCGTCGTCATCATCGTCGTCGTCGCGGCCGCTTCCTTTTCCTCCGATCAATCATAAGGCTGGTTCCACCAACAAGATCTTCGTCGTCCTCAATCAGAGGAGACGACACCACCATAACCGTCTCCACTACCCCAGTGGTGTTCCCGGAGAAGTATCGCCGTCAAAGCTGCCACCTTTTGCCCAAAGTCGTCGCCTTCTGTCCAGAAACTCGTCGCCGCCCGTTCGTCCCAACAGCCACTGTTGCTGAACAGATTTCGGGCTACCGTCGTCGTCGCTGCCAGTCGAGCTGGTTGACTACCTCTCTGGCCTCCTATCCTGGCCGCCGTCCTACCAGCTCGAGCTCTGATCATCTCGGCCGTCCCACTTGCCATCGTGTGTGGACTGCCATCTTCCTTCTGTTGAGCACGATCGGGTTGGTTCACACTTCATCTAATCACCTGCACGGCTGACCCCGGTTTGTGTCTTATCATATACGAATCTAGGTCGGGTCTACTTTGCATCACATAATTCGGTTCGAGCTATACCTTGCATGCATGAACCACTGGTCCACGGATTCATTTCGGTTCGGGTTTCGGTTTGGAGCTACTTTGGTTCACTGGTTCAAGATTGCTTCGGATTTCAATCAGACCACTTGGGTTCGGTTCGGATTCACTTCGGGCGGACAAGTAAGCTTGCTTTCTTCATCTATATGGTTTTAGTTGTTTATCTAAAATATCATATTTATTCTGAAGTGCAAGTGCGTAGTAAACATTGATTCATATAAGCCTTTTAGTCCTAGCCTAAAACAGTTTCTCAATTGTTGCTGTCCTTCAACCTTTTGAAGTTAAATCTAAATTATTCATAGTCATTTATATTAAATCTTTATCTTGCCTTAGTAAAATTGCTGAAATTTATTGTTTTCTTTACTTGTTTAAATTTTATCGGATCTCAATTTAGTTGTCCTACATCACCTTTGCCTCAGAATCCCTTCTTCTTATCCCACCCGAGCCAGACCTGGCACCGCTACATGCTAGATCTTCCTCCCCATATCCTTGCCTTTGGCCTCTAATCAGCTCTGATTCGGGTCCGTCCTCTCTCTTCCATGCTAGAGCTTGGTTCTAAATACATAGAAAGCTTAGAGTTTTTTTAGTACTGGACATGTAGGGGTGTGAGGATCGTGTGACCTCAATGAAACCTGAGATATTCAGCAAGGAAAAACAAACAACAAACAAAAGATAAGAACACCGGCAAATTGGCGAGGATCGGCCAAACCGCCTCTCCACCAAGAAAGGATTTTCTTCTACTGTATCGACTTGAATGCAATATCATCCGATTAGGTCAAATCATCATTTGAACCTAATTGAGAAATTAAATAGACATACAAGTATTAATTAAATAATTAATCCTTGAAGCTTTGATATTTCTCATCGATTATCTTTGCCTGTCTTTAGTTAGTTTTAATTAAATTTTTACTCATCGTTTAAATTAGTAGTTAATTCAATTGCGAGAATTCTACAATAATAGTTTTTAGATTAGTTTGGAGTAGATTAATTCTACATCATTCCCTGTGGTTCGACACTTGGACTTACCAAGAATATATTACAATTTGTCAACCTTCTCTTGGGTTTGATCAAATTTTGGCGCCGTTTTCGGGGAGTGAAGTTTAGGATTAATCTTCCAATTAGTTTATTTCTTTCTAGTATAATTTAGTTTAATTTTGTTTGTTTACTTTGTAGGAAATTTGGAATATTCTAAGGCTTATGCATGCACTCGTGGAATAGAGATACTAGTGGACAATTGGTTAGAAATAATTCTGCTATTTTGATTGAGAATCCTTTGTTTGAGTTTACTGTTCCATCACACATACCTATCATAATGGCTGATGAGGGTAGTAACCTTGATATTAATGAAAATGAGATTGAACATGATGCACCAATGCAGCCCTTGCGTGATTATCTGCAACCTGCACGCACTAGCACACCCTCCTGTATTATATTACCTCTACAAACACATCACTTTACTTTTAAGCCTAGAATGATAAACTTGCTTCCCAAATTCCATGGTCTAGAGTCTGAAAATCCTTATTTGCATTTAAAGGAATTTGAGGAAGTATGTGCAACTTTTGAGCAAGCTTGTAGTGAGGACATTATTAAGCTAAAATTGTATCCTCTCTTTGAATGACAAAGCCAAGACTTGGCTGAATTCCCTTAAGCCTAGATCTGTAGGAACATGGAAAGAACTACAAACTGAATTCCTTAAAAAGTTTTTCCCTGTTCATAGGACAAATGCTCTGAAAAGACAAATAATAAATTTTGCCCAAAAACAAAATGAATCGTTTTATCAGTGTTGGGAGCGTTATAAAGATTTGTTAAATTCTTGTCCACATCATGGGTATGAGAAGTTGTCATGCTCCCATATAAAAGCAGACTGGTTTTCATTGTTACCAGCTTTGTGATGGAAGATGGCTATATTAATATTTCATGTGCAACCATCATGTCATGAAGCCAATCCACATTTGGAAAGGTGTATGATGAATATGATGATGTTGAATCTTTTTATCATTATCCCCTTTTCGGAAGGTTGCGTCAGGAAGGGCATCCGGCGTAAAAACTTGCCACTATGTTTCTTTGTATGGATTTTGTACTATTTTGATTCCGATAAGAGTCAAATGTGGTATATAATCTATGCTGCCAACCCCATATAGCTGGGATAAGTCGTATGATGATGATGATGGGTATGAGAAGTGGCGCACCATCAGTTTCTTCTATGATGGGATGACGCCCTCAATTAAACAATTTGTTCAAACATTGTGTAATGGGGAATTCTTTGATAAAGACCCTAATGAAGCCCTTGATTTTCTAGATCAAATAGCTGAAGACTCAGATTCTTGGGATCCCACCGACCACTCTGATGTTTCTAATAAACCGAAGTCTTCAGCTACTAGTGGGGGCTGCATCATCTTAGGAAGGAGGATAATTTGAGTACTAGGCTAGCCTCTTTGGCTAGAAAGGTGGAGTTTATGGAATTAAGGAAAATTAATGTTGTTAAGTCTGTTGCTACATAAGAAGCCTGTGGAATTTGTGATGTCATGGGACACCCGACTAATGAGTGCCCTACCATTCCTGCTTTCAAGGAGGTGTTGCATGACCAAGCAGATTCTATGACCCCTTTCAAGAGGCAATCTCCTTATGATGACACATACAACCCATGATGGAGGAATCACCCCAGCTTTAGTTGGAGGAATGATAATGCTGCACAAACACCACATCCTCAAGCATCTTCCAATTATACTCCATATATTCCATCTCACAAGAAGACACTTAAGGAGACACTTCAAACTTTCATGCAAGGGCAAGCTATTATTAATCAACAAACCTCACAAGTCATTAATGACATAAAGAGCTCTCTCACTAAATTGACATCTTCTCTAGCTGTTCAAGAGAAAGGTAAGTTTCCTGCTCAACCCAACCCAACCCACAGGGGCAAGTTCACATGATGGATACGAAACCTTCTGATTCACAATTGGAACATGCTAAGTCAATTTCCACTCTTCGTAGTGGAAAAGAAATTGATAAAACAATTCCACTTAAGGCCCAGAAATCTCAAGAGAGTGATGAATCAAAACATGATAATGATGAAATTGATAAATTTGGGTCAAGCGAAGATGTGAGATGTCCTATTCCAGCTCCTTCCGCCAACGCTCTTCTTATCCGAGGTGGCACTGTGGCAGCACTAAGTTGATGTGTGCAAACATTAAGAGTCTCCTTGAGAAGCTGTGGATATGTAGATTGACCGGAAGAAGAACAAGCAGAATGAAACCAAGAAACCAAAACAAAATAAACACAATGAAGACGCAGGAAACAAGGAAAGAACACAGAAAGAACTGAAAGAAAAAAGAGAGAGAATATCAACAACAAACGAGAAAGAAGAAGAAGAAAAGAGGAAAGAAAAACAAGACGAAAAAGAAAAGAAAGAAGTGAAGAGAGACGGAAACAACAAAAGGGGTGCCACACAACTGAAAGGGGACCACACAGACGAAACGGAAAAGTAGGGAGGTTGAATTAAGGACGAATATAAAAAGCAGACGGAAAGAGAGAAGAAGGGAAATCGAAGAAGAAAGAAGAAAGAAGAGAGAAAAGTAGAAGACAGAAAAGAGAGCACGCTGGAAAGGGCGAAAGACAGGAAGAACAGAAGTGAGGAGAAGGAAGAAAAGCAGGGAGGGGGCCCGGTGGCCAGAAGGTGTTGAAGTGGGAGGTCAAAGGGAAAATATGGAGAAAAGAGCCATTTATTTGGGTTATTTTATTTAAAAGAAATAATTAGGGAGTATTATAAATTAATTGCATAGTTTTGTCTTTTGTGCTTAGTCTAATAGATTTATTTTTGTGTGCTTTTGCTAACAACAAATTTCTCCCCTTTTGGTTTTCAATATTTGTCTTCATCTTAAATGCGTAGTAGTAGCTTCTGTAGCATGTTTACAAGGAGAAATTTTTCGGTTACCAAGCTGGCATGTTTGCTTGGTGTTGATCACCATTCGAAAAGAGACACGCAACATGAGTGTGGCCCCAGGTAACAACCGAAATTGGAGCATAACGGGGTTAGCCTCCCCCAGGAGGTTTTAACGAGTTTAAAAAGGGCCACAAGAGGGTTATATGTCTCTTGTTGATTGGTGACCGACACCATGCTAGTATGCCAGCTACCTTGTGGTGCCTTATGCCAGCTACCTTGTGGTGCCTTCCCATCAGCTGATAACTTGAATACCATTTTGTTCACTAAACGATACTTTCGGCAATAACTGACAGAATGATAAGTGCGCCATGCAGAATATATAGAATTCCCTTTTTTTACCCAGTCAGCTTATTCTGTTTACAGAAAAAGAGTATAATTTTCTACATGATGAAGTAATTCGATTATTTCCTTGCCAATTATTTACAAGCAGTACCGGTGTTGTAGCTTCACTCTCTTCAAGCTAAGTTCTTAGCTTCCGTAACGAAAAAAATGGAAGGGGGAAGAAAATCGCAGGACTCATTCTTATCTCATCAATTAATAGATCATTTCATCTGGTGTTATCCGTTTGAGTTTCCTAACGCCTCTACACCATCATTGCTGAATTGATAATTTTCATAAACTTGAAGAAACAGCTCTCTACATGGTACAACAGCTCCCAGTTTGATGCATGCCAAAAAAGCTCCTGATAGCTTCCTGTGAAGACTATATGCCTCATCAGGTGGTGGTGTCAGCCGGTGCTTCAGCATAGTTGCTCCAAGGGTTGAGATGCTGCGAGCAATGTTTGATTTGCGGAAATCATACCCACCAGGTTTCGCAAAAGGCATTCCGATAATGAATGCAGCTTGCACGCGTGCATCTAGCATGACATCAGATTCCATGCCCGTGAGGAAACCTAACCTTTGGGACATTTCAATTATGGTGCCCCTATCACAATTAGCACAGGCAAGAACCTGCTCATACAAAGTTAAATAATTCAGTGCCAATTTTCAGCATATTCCTACTTTTGGCAGAAGAGAGGAAAAATATTAATATTCTACCACAAATATAAAGCTACCACAAGCAAAGGAGTTCACCATTCTTAGATAGTTATCAACAAAGGGCTGTAGGTAATCCCTAGCTGCTCCAAAATCAATAAGATTAATCATATTTGAATCCTCATCATACAAAAAGTTGCTCCAATTAGGATCTGTCTGAAAATTTGCAAAAGATACAATGAATTAGTCAGCACGTCATCAAAGAATGTACTTTTCTCAACCAGAGTGGACAAACACAAAAAAGTATCAAGTAGAAGATGTTAATTTGAGATATAACAAAAATTATTTTTTTCCAAAATGTCTAGAACACGAGGAATAATTCCTTGTTTTCCAGTATTAATACCATGTGGCAGTGAAAGTTTAAATCCAGTTTCTCAAGCTCCTTCACTGACAGCCTAGCACTATAGCTACCATAGTCGAAATAACAATAGTAATAGAAATAGAAGTGATCATAATTGCAGTAATAATAGTGATAATAATTCCAATAACCATAATGATAACGTTAGCAAATACCTCCCTCCGGTGCATATTAATAGTCCTATTCAGTTTTCAAAATGAACTAATTTGAAAAAATAAATAGGAATATTAATATGGAAGGGAAGGAGGATAATTATAACTATGATTGTATCATTATAATAAAAATTACAAGGAGATAAACTTAGGGCTCCAGATTAGCTATGCTCTGGGAATTTAAGTCTGCGTATAAGCCAGCATGAATATACATAACGCTCCATGAATGAGGAAGATAATCAAACATACAGCAATTACATTTACGAAACTGATAATTATTGTAGTGAAACTGCTCTAGTATAATCGATGAAATAAAAAAAGCATTTGAAGGTTTTAAATTATCAACATTTGAAAGCCATAAAAAGTAGAAGACCACAGAAAGAATGAAAGACCAATAAACTTGGGCGTGCAGCATGAAAAATTTCCGAGTGAAGTTTACCAAAAAAGAAGAATACAAGAATAAGAACCTGCCTGCATGAAACGGAATACAAACAACTCCTCCAGTGTAAGCTGAAGCAACTTCTTCCCAACATAATCACGAATCTCCTGGCTTAATGTTGCAACCTTGTCAATAGGGACTCCTGAAGTAGACAAGGAGCTCATCAGCAACCTTTCCAGCATTTTCATATTAGATAGATTTATATGAAGTGCGAATGTAACACTTACCAGCGACAAGCTCTGTTGTTAAGACTCTTCTGCTTGAAATTTCATCAATGACCACAGGCACATAAAACCCTTTTGCATCAGTTAAAAGTTCACGAAAGCGCTTCTGATTTGTTGCTTCCAGCTTGTAGTCACATTCCCCGGACAGCTCCTCCTTTGCCACCTGTAATTACTAAACAATATTCATATCTTTCAATGTATTTCTTAAAAACCATGCACATCATTTAAATCTTATTGTTGTTTTCAGGGATCACAAGATATTGCAATTTCAGTTAGTTAACAATCAAAATAAAACTCAGACTCCATGCCAGAACAGTGGCAATTTAACACAAAGGTATTTCCTGCCACATCGCTCTAAGGGAGAAATGATTAGGCATATAAGGTTCGTTTCACTAAAAATTTGAGAAATTTCACACAAAAAGGTACTTCCTCAAACAAACCCACTCTTAAAGATAATAAACTAATGGAAATTATTGCAGCAGGAAGTGGAAGTACGCTTGTGTACTTTCAAGTCTACCACAAAAAAATTGAACCTTTTCTAAAACCACTCTTAAAATTAGGAGTATAGTATGTTCTGAACATTAGAGCTCAACAAACATGTTGTATCCACTACAAAGATGCATTCTTTATAATAGAAGTTTGCTACCTAATCAGTGAAACTAGAAATACATTATAATCAAGGTCATTTACAGTTCAACTAATAAGTACCTTCATAGCTCTGTCCAGAAAAAGTCCTTTTGGAATAAGATTTGTGTAATCTAGAAGACGCCTCACATTCTCAAGATCACTTTCAATGCTGTCTGCGACACCAGGATACTGTATTTTCATATCTACTTCTAAACCATCCCTCATAACTGCCTTGTGGACCTGAAATTGATGAACACGTTGGCATTACTGCTACTGGAATTACCTATAAAAATTTAAAAAAGTGAATAAAACAACCTTCGAAAACAATTAACAAGAAATGAAAAAACATCTCAAGGTTCACATATACAACAATAAAAATAAATTGCTACAACAATAGAAATGCCCTAGTTGACTAGGCTATGGTGTTGTCGTTAATAAAAATACAGCAAAAAAATAAATTGTTTCAAGGTTCACATACAGCCAACAAATAAAAATAGGACAGTGGAAATTAAGCACAATTGTGAAACCATGCAGTTATCTATGTGACTACCTGGCCAATGCTTGCAGCAGCCATTGGTTCATAATCAAAACTCATAAGCTTTGATGTCCAGTCAGGACCTAATTCAGCACTCAGAACCTCATTGAGCTGGCTCCGGGGCATAACATCTGCACCTTGACGAACGATCTCCAAAGCAGACAAAATCTAAATGCAGATGGCCACCACAATCAATCCAGTTTCATCTCAACAAAGCACCACAATTTAGAATGGATAATTGGCTGCGCACAACTTTAACAGAGCCTACATGGCCTTTAAATAAATGTCCAAGTTAAGAGACTTCACAAGCATAATTAACAAGGTAAGCACATTATAAACAAAATACCGGAGCTGGAACAAGTGATTCATCCTGGATGCTTAACATCTGACCCAGCTTAAGTGCTGCACCTCGCATTCTACATAGTGCAAGGGCCAAACGTTCTGCATTCTGTTCAGACAAGAAAGATGAATAAGCAGATTGATTTTTTGATGGAGGTGTCCCATATACCAGCCTCTTAGCAGATTCCTGAAGTGTGCCCCATGCAAGCCCAGCTCCCAAACCTGCAAACCTTCACATGTGGAGCAGAGGAAAAACATGAAGAAATTCTAGCAAGTGGGCAACATTTTTTCACAAGAAGCTAAGAAAGAATAAATACTACATTTGGATGATGACATATGCGGGAGACCTTGAGGGTGGCACGTTGAGCAGTGCGTCCTGGAAGCTAATAGAATACAGGGGCATGAAGGAGGTGAAACGTTAGGACATAAGCACCAAGAGGGTGCTTATGTCCTAGTGTTTGCTTCTTTCACACCCTTTTATTTTACATATTTTTAGGACGTGTGGCTTCAGGACAATTGCGTCGTCCCCCACAAGTGCCATCCCCCGATGCTTCCTTCAATGAGCAGGAAGAGAAATCATGGGTTACAACCGAAGGATTGGCCCCACATTGCACCTCTTTTTCTTTTGAACAACAAGATGCATTAAAGTAAAAACGAATCTCTATAGCATTGATTATGTAAACCTTTGGAAGATTCAGAATGTGATGTTTAATTTTTTTACCTTATTCTCCCCCATTCCATATTAATTTGTCCTCATTTGAAATAATGGGAACAAATATCGGGCAAACCTTCCTGGTTGTTGTACAACTGCATCTATATACTTGTTGGCAATTTGCAAACCATTAAATGTCACTTTACAGGCATTGGTAATGAGAGATCTTATCAGCACATGAAGTCAATCACCTCAAGGATAACAACTACTTAATAGAACCATAGATACACCCTAATTCATAAGTACATGATTCAGTTACGTCTCTTTTACATTTTTTTCACTATTTCACTTTGTTCTTCTATAAACTTATATACTACTGTACAATCTTTCAATTTACTACATTCAAGCAGCATCTCTTTGAAAAGAACACAAATAAAATGGAAAACGAGAACAAATAGCAAAACTTGAATAAGCAAAATTCCCATACAAACGAATAAACGAGAAAAAAAAAAAGCATTGCAAATTGTTGCCATACAAAAAGAAAAACTGCAGAAAAAGTGTCGAAATACTAAAAGAACTCCGCCGAGCTACTACGATTTTGAAGTTAAGTCTTTGTGAACTAACATCAATGAAGTGACAAATAGGCAAAGGGAAAATTCCAAAAGAACAAATTACAACAGTTCTGAAGATTGATCTAACAGAGCATGAAACAAATGAAGCAAACAATAGGAACAAATTTAATGCTACCACATTAATCCAACACTATGTATTCACTCACCCAAGAGCTCTGGTGAAAGGAGTTGACAGGACGCGCCCCTCTCGCGGCTTTTTCCTCTTGATGGACGCGACATTGCCACCAACATCACCGTCCAATTTCCCTTCTACATGACCCAACTCCCCAGCACTGATCTCCCTGAAGCTTTCCTCTTCAGAAACCAAAATCATGTCCGCCGCCACCCCCCACATTCGATTCAATCTCTCCCGCGCTTCTTCCCTATTCCACAGCATCCACATTCGAATTCTCGCTCAATACCTCCAATCCATCTCCATTAGATCGAAATTCCTCCGAAGAATCCCTCGTCACTAGCTCAGCCGCCACAACCGCCACCTCCGGACGACCAGGCTCAGCAGGCGCGGCGCTTGAGGCGGATTCGTCGGCGAAGAAGACGACAGTCTCCTTAGGTCTCGGAGGAGAGTACTCCCGAACACTGCCCTTGGTGATCCCGGCTAGGTCGGTGGCGGAGACGACGGCGGACTTGAGGGAGGAGGAGATGAGGGCGGAAAAGTCGCCGGATTTGGCTGCCTTGAGGGACAGGGATCCGGAGAGGGCTTCTTGGGCGACGAGGGAGAGACCGCGGGCGAGCCGCTGGAAGTCCCGGAGCGGAGAGGCCATGAGGCGTCTGGGCTTCCGGTCCGGTGTTTGCGGAAATGCCAGAACGAGCAAGCAGCGGATATGAAAGTGGCGGGTGCTAGACGTACGCGGGAATTACATTTTGGCTTGCTTACAAAAGAAGTGCCAAACGGCAACAGTCCCGAGCGTCGTATCGGATATCGGTAAAATATCGACCAAAGAGGCCAAATATCGGAGATATATCAGAAATATTAGGTAAAAAAAATTATCGGTAATCTAAAACTAATTTTTATCATATATTTTTATAATATAACTTTTAAAATAAGTGACACTTATTTAGACAAATATAAATTTTAAAATATGCATTAAAAATATGTATATAAGTCAAAATATGTGTTTGTGTTTTAAACCCGTGTCCTTTTCCACTTGGCATAGGATGAAAAATAAATAGGAAAGTTGATTTTTTTAAAAAAAATTTCTTTTCAGCGATATTTTAAAAAAAAATTAAAAACGACATTACAATGTCATATTAATTTGTCGACATTACAATGTCATAATATCGATATATTGCCGATATAACATTCCATGGTCCTAGTTAGAATGGAAGTTTCCCACATCCCATATTAATTTGTCCTCATTTTTTTACGATGGGCTCGTGACGCTCCACAGTATCCCACATGCCACTCCCACGAAGAGGTTTGGCCATTAAAAAAGGAAAGTCTCTTTCAGCCAAACAATCTCTATCGGCTCCGGAGACTTGTGGATGTTCAAGGACCCATATACAAGGGATTTTAGGGTTTTTTAAAATGATCTATCTCTTGTATTCTCTCTAAGTTTACACAAGAGTTTGAGTGGTTAAGAAGATTGAAGCACAAGCTTTTTTTGTGTTCAAAGTTGATGAAAGGTTTGGGTATTAAAAGCTTGTATCTTATAGAGATTTAAGATAGTTCTTGTACTTTATTTTCTACAATGTAGTAGAAGAAAATCTTTTCTTTCTTATCTTTTGTTTGTTGTTTGGCCGATCATCACCAATTTGCCAGTGTTCTTCTTATCTTTTGTTTGTAGTTTGTTTTTCTGTATTGAATATCCAA
The DNA here is from genome assembly GCA_039654745.1 of Houttuynia cordata. Lineage (NCBI taxonomy): Eukaryota > Viridiplantae > Streptophyta > Magnoliopsida > Piperales > Saururaceae > Houttuynia > Houttuynia cordata. The sequence goes on from CM077504.1 coordinate 22,729,251, forward strand.
GGTTTAATCAAGGCCATCCGATCCTCACACCCCCTACATGTCCAGTACTAAAAAAGCTCCAAGCTTTCTCTGTATTTAGAACAAAGCTCTAACATGGAAGTGCAACGGAGGATGGACCCGAATCAGACTTAATTGGAGGCCAAAGGCGAGGATTTGGTGAGGCAGATCTAGCATGCAGAGATGCCAGGACTGGCTGGGGTGGGTTGTTCAGAAGAAGGGATTCTGAGGCGCAGGTACGCATATAAGAGAGTTTTTTCCATATTACCTGGCGCCAACTTTGATATTCCCATATTACCAGGTTTTTCCCGTGAAATCTCATATGACTCGGAATCTAGACTTGAAGTACCCAAAATGCCCTTTCTTCTATTTTTTTGTGCTAATACTGTGCGAAGAGGCGTGTTGTGTACAACACGAAAAAAGTGTGAAGTTCTCCGGCGATATACATCGGCGACGTCACCGGCGATCGGCGAGTTCGAGCGGCGATTCAACCGGCGGAATACACGGACGAGTTCGAGCCTATTCGCGTCCCCCATCTCGATATCGAGCTACCCCCCCTGCTGGATTTCGACGACACGACTGAGGGAGAGTGGACAAAGGCGGCGATTTGAAGCGCATACGTCGGTATTTCTGATCTTCAACTTTCTGAGCTCCCCCGCGGCTCCCTCCGCCTGCATGCAACTGGCGGATTGACCGATTGAGCTTCGGTTGACGGCGAGGAAGACTGTGAAAGGCACCTGCGAGGAAATACACACATACAGACGACTAAACTACGGTATGTTACAACAATCCTTACTGATTTTAGTTTCATAAGGTCCGACATTTGAATTTTAAATTTTTACTATGAACTATAAAGTCGTGTCTGTAACATACACGACTTTCTATTTAGTCGTGTACGCGACAACACGACTTTTATATTTTCGTGTTGCACCGAGGAGACTTTTCTAGTGACCACTATACCTCACTCCTTGCAGATGGATAAAAAAAAGATGAGTCTATAGAGGAAATACCATCGGAAGAGGAGGAGGATCATGATTTTATCTTGGCACCTCGACAGCGAAATCAGAGGGGCAGGAAAAGGAAGGCTCTGATGGATCGACCAGTGAAGAGAACATATAATGCGCGACCGGCGCTAAAGACGTGTTGTCAACCGGGAGCGATGAAAAAGTGAGCGGCCCTCCTACAGCGTCACCAAAGATGTGCCCAAGTGATCAAAGATGCTGGTTTCGCTGTCATTTTTGAAGGTGAAGACGTAGTTGTATCTCGGAACCTCCTCGACCATTTGGTCAGGTACTGGGATGAGTCGGCAAAGGTCTTCAATATCAAGGGTAGGACGCTACATTTCACAGAGGAAGATGTTGCACTTATCACCGGATTGCCCGCAAATGGCGAAAGAGTTGAGGTCCTCCCCTCCTTGACACGCCGACCAGAAGGTCAATTCTTTAGAAAGTACTTCGCCGCGAGGAGAGCGGAAATACATTGAGAAAATCATAGACAAGCTTAGCGCGGGCGAACTAAAGATGGAAGAGGAGGACATTGCGAGGATGATCATCTGCCTCCTCTTCTGCACGGTGCTGTTTCCACACAGCACTAGAGCGGTTCATCCCTCTTTGTACCGTTACATTAACGACCTCCCAAGATTGAGGTCATACAATTGGGCTGGGGCTATACATAAGATGTTGGTTTCTAGTATAACCCATACCAGCAGACTAGTGGGTGCGAGATCGCAAGGAGAGTGCATGGGCGGTGGATGCCTAAATGGCGTCGCATATGTCCTTCAGGTATGTAGCATTTATAGTCTTCGATCGGAAAAAAGTCTTATACAATACCACTATATATATAGTCGTGTATTATGCAACACGACTATATTTATAGTCGTGTATGATGGAACACGACTAGGTATATAGTCGTGTTGTTTACGACACGACCATAGTTCAATTCGTGTTCAACTTATAGTCGACTAAGGCAACCGCGCATTGTAATAATGTTTTCATCTGTTTACTATGCAGATTTGGTTTTTCGAGCACACGACAATCTTCCATCCTGCCATGGGCCCTACCAGCCCACGGGCGAAAAGGTGGCCAGAAAGTGGGGCCCTCATTACAGAGGTGAAGAAAGGTGCACAGAAGAAGCACCGTATGGCCGACTATTGGACGGGAGTGTTCTACAATCTTCAAGTAGGGGAGGAACTCGTCGACGTAATCAGCCCCATTTCCGGAGAGGCATCTCTCCTTGCTTCGTCAACCTCAGTGGCCCCTCCTCCACGACGGCAGAGGCCGGAGAGGCTGGAAATCAAGAGGACTCCCAACCAACCTGCATCCACTTCCTCGAGGACGGCTGCCCAGTCCACTGCAACTGCAATGGGGCGATTAGAGGGTGCGCTTCAGGGCATACAGTCACTAATTGAGATATGAGGAGATGGGAAGGAGTGTCGGACCTCTGCGAGAGGTTCTCCACTCTATGAAGGCCTCTGCCGCCTCAGCGTCAATGCTGTTAGAAGGTCAGATCTTCAAGCATCCCAAGCCGGAGATGACTGAAGAGCCGACGAAAGAGCCAAAGAAGCAGCCCCAAATGGAGGCAAAGAAGTCATCGGTGCATCAGATGGAGCCAAAGAAGCGGCCCCGTGACAAGGAGCATAAGAAGAACACTCCGATTGGTATGCGGACAAAGGAGCTGGCAAGGAAGTCACATCTGGATTCGACGAAATGGGGTAAAGGTAAGTTGTAGACGATTATTTATTTTCTCGTGCCCCATGGTACACGACTATTATATTTGTCGTGTTTAATGATACACGACTATGTGATTTATCGTGTTTCATACAACACGACTATGTTTTTTATCGTGCTGCTACTACTAACACGAATAAGTAAAATGTCATTTTAGCTCCCATCAAACGCGCGGATGAGGAAGACAAGATTGAACGGGCTACAAAGAGATCCTCTGCCAAGTTGTTTTTGAAGAAGCTCCAACCAGAATTCAACGAAGATATGGAGCGTGCAGAAGTCGAGTCCCGTCCGACGTACAGACGGGACCTATTCCCCCCTGGTGTAGTGGTAAGGAAGCGAATGAGGACTGTCTCCGCGAGGGAATTGCAGAGGATTAGGGAAGATGACCATATACGGAGAATGGCGGAGGATCAGGAAAGAAGGAATAGGTCCCCTCAGCCGAAAGCCGACTCCGAACAAACCATATCCGATCGACAAGCGACCTCTATCATCGATGAGGTCATCTCTTCCTTACAGCAGTCGGACATCGAAACCGTCAAGGAGGAGGTGAAGGAGGATGTGAAGGACGGGGATGTCGAGGAGGAGGAGGTGAAGGCGGATGTTCTGGAGAAGGAGCCGAAGGAGGAGGAGGGGAAGGAGGAGGAGGTGCAGGCCGACGAAGAGGCGATGGAGGAGGAGAAGACGGAGGAGGAGGAGGTGGCGGAGGGCACTGGCTTAACCGCATCCCAGCCTGTTGACGTCGATGTCCTCCTAACCCCTTAAAAGTGTAAGTCTGTAATTGCACTCCCCGACAACTATGCTGATTTGGAGTTATGCTTCGACATGGGGGTATTGTTAGAGCGGGATAGAGTGGCAATAGATGGATGGATCGCCAATCCGAGGAAGGCTTATCCAATCCCAACGCTATGTGATGACCACTATGTATCCCTCCTACAAACAACAGAAATAAACACCAATGTAAGTAAACCTATGACTATCATGAAAATCGTATATACAATAATCGACTTTTAATTAGAAGTTGTATATTGCCTTACTTCGAGTGTTATGACTCCTGTGGATGTTTTTCCATAGGTTATAGATGCGTTTTTAAGTCTGTTGAGGCAGCGCAATGACAGAAACCGGATGAAATATCCGCGGGCATTTTTTGGTTGCCACGCATTCAAAGAGATATTCGACAACGTAAGTGTTCCCTGCATAAGGAGTGATAAGTAATTAAGTATGATATTACGAGCATCGTTGTCTAACTCTCTTGCGGTTTCGCAGGAGCACCAGGAAGGAGGAAATAATGCCAAATTGGTTAAAAAGCTCGGGAGGATGCTCGACGGCTTGAACCGGAACATGTTCTACGCATTTTTCCCAATCCGCACCGGCTCCCACTTCTGCCTCGTGTATGTACATTTCCCGCACTGTGTATGGCGCTTCTACAACCCGCTGTCTGGCAGATCCCAATTATATCCGCATCACAGAAAAGCTGCTGACAAATTCACACAGTTCATGAACGTTATGATGGCAGGCAAGCTGGGGTGGTTTGGTTTGCTAGACTAGAAGATGACTCAGATAGCCAAAGCGCCGTGGCAACAGAATTCGAAAGACTGTGGCATCTTCATCATGATGTACGTCGCGCACTTGGCGTCCAATGTCAACCCACTGGAGTTTGATCAGTCGACAATTACACGACTTTGGCGACCAATCATCGCTTCAACCTTGATTCGGGGGGTTATTAACAGCGAGTTTGACGACGATTCCGGCCAAGTCACAAAAGATGCCGTCACAGTTGCGGGTTTTATGCGGCTTCCGGATAAAGAATAAATTCATATTCATTTTATTCACATTATTTTATTGTACAAAGCTTATTTGCTGTAAATACCGTACTCTTTCAAATAATTCGAATTCATTTTTGACACCTTGTTGTACAGTTCTCTTTCAAATAATTCGAATTCTTTTTTTGACGCATACTAGATGTAGACAAAATAGTCGTGTTTTGACTTTGAATACGGCCTTCATGCAACACGACTACGTATATAATCGTCTCTGATGCAACACGACTTTATATATAGTCGCGTACTACCGGACACGACTTTGTAAATAGTCGTGTTTCACAATACACGACAGTATAGATAGTCATGTAATGTAATATTCGGGTATAATGGAATAAACGGATGATGCATTAAAACTCGAAACATTGTTTTTCATTTCTGATTTTCTTTATCTTTACAGGCGTACATTTCGGTAGAAGTTAATATGTGTTATACAAGAATTTGACTACATCCTAAGTGAAGAATGGTGGGGGCTGAGGTAAGCCGGAGCGGCGTACATGCGATGTCTCGTTCGTAGTTAGTTTGCCTTGTTGCGGCAGTGTTCATTTCCTGCGCGTCCGATTTTCTTTCTGAACTGGGCTGTTGGTGCACTTTGTACGGTTGTGACCAGCTCCACGACAATTCCCACATTTCGAACGTGTCCTTGCAGGTGGCTCGGGCTGTGACTCAATTCTCTTTGTCTTTCTCCTGCCCTTCTTTGGAGCTTCAACCATGGGCGGTTCGCATTTAAATAAAACCCCGTAATTCCCCCACTGACTTCTGTCTAAAGTAGGAAAGACTACTTCTTCGTACATGCTGCGGTACGTACTTGCGCAGTACCACTTCTCACAATATTCTACCGCTTCCAGACTCCTCTCATCAATACATGCCATGGCGTGCTTGCATGGAAGTCCCATGCTCTGGAAGAAGCCACATGTGCAGGTTCTATTCGTAAGGTCAACAACATCCTGATGCGAAAACATGAACAACATCAGTGTCTTCCAAGAATACTCGTGTCGTCGAAGACACGACTATATGACTAGTCGTGCATGCGACGACACGACTGTATGAGTAGTCGTGTATTCGTCGACACGACTTTGTTATAGTCGTATCTTATAGAAAACGAATTTATGCTTACCACATGGTATAAAGATGTCACTTCAAACTGCCGTAATGATAGCGGTTGAACTCGAACTGTTCCAGCACTCTGATTCCTCATCTGATTGATATGATTCTGTGCATATTTTGTTAACGGAGTCGGTAGCCCGTCTGCTTCTATTCGGCGTCTCTGAAAATGGACGCTTGTGGTCGCCCTCGTTTGCTCGATCAACCGAGTTATTGGCCAAAACCTTGCCTTTAGAAGCATATTATTTACACTTTCTGACGCGTTCGACGTGAGAGTGTCGTACCTTTTACCCGGATATTCTATGTTCGCCCAATGTGTTTTCGGAATATTGTCAACATATTTCCAGGCCGCCTCATTGTGTTCCTTCATCTTCTCCATGGTTGCATCGAATTCTGGTCTCCTGAAGCATTTGGCAGCTCGGAATAGAAGTTCCTTCCGGTACTTATTGTTAAGCATGAAAAATACATATTTTTATATGCCCTTTTACCTATTTGTTAGTCATGTTTTCCAATTAAAACGAGGGATAAAGTAAATTTTAGTCATTTGTTCAGTAATTAGGAATTTAACGAATAAGGCTCTCTAAATTGCTCAATTTAACATTGTTCCGTAATTTTATAAATATTTGGTGCATCTAATTTGGGACATGTTTTATTTTGTATAGGTTCGCATGCTCGTATTGCTGAACAGCCAAAAGTGAAGCCGTTAGACGGGCTTTGAAATGCCAAAGCGACCCAAGATCTGAGATCATGCGCAGAGAAGATCTGGACCGTTGATGTTCACTGATGAAGAAGACGGGCGCATAATGAAATAAAGAGTCATTCAGATTCTATCCAGCGGACGAGATTGCTTCGACGGGTTTAATTGGAAGAAAAGAAAAAAAAAAGAGAAAAGAAAGAAATCCGGACCGGTTCAATGGTCCGGTTTAATGAAAAAAAAATAAAAAAAAATAAAGAAAAAAAAACAAAACCCGAACCGAGCTCGGGTGTTCTGTTCAGTCGGGGCAGAAGAGCTCTCTCGAGCTCTGCTCGAGAGGCCGATGGCGAAATCAGAGCGGCGGCCTGAGGCATCTGGGCTCGACGACGGAGGCTTCCGGCGGCAAGGCTGAAGGACGGCGGCGATGAGGAGCTCGAGGCGATGGACAGATCACGGTGAAGCGACGGCAGCAGCCATTCGAAGCAAGGGGCAAGAGCACGGCGAAGATTCCGGCGAAGACGGAGGCGGCCCGAGGCGGCTGGGTTCCGGCGACGGCGACCAGTAGAGCTCGGCAACCGGCAGAGGAGGAGTCACGGCGGTTCTGGAGCGAACAGAGCATCCTCTGTTTTGGAAAGGCTCGATTTGGAAAGTTCAGACCTTTATTTTGGGACGGATTTGGGGATTGTCCAATGGAGAGGCGTGCCGAAGATGGAATCCTACTCGATTCGGGTTCATCCTCAAGGTGGAAGAAAGCTAACTTTGGCTGTCTATAAAAAGGGAAGCAGAGCCTCATTCGAAGACAGACCGGCAGTTCGAGCGACAGAAAGAAGAACAGAACAGTTTTTTTCCAGTTTTCAAAATTACTTTCATATTTCTTGTTCTTTTTGCTTTGGATTTCTGGTGCTGTGTTGGAGTTGACTTGAAGATTGAGTTGTATCAGTTGCTCGATTTGTAGCTGTGAACAGTAACTTCGAGAAGAGGAACAGTACTTTCTGATTTATTTTCCATTATTCAAAAAGTCTTGTAAGTTGATTTTACCTTTAATACAAATGAATTCCATTATTTTTGCAATTCAATTTTCTAGCATGAGTAGCTAAATCCCTGTCTAGGGCTGAGATGAAGCCATGATTAGTTGTAGGAATATTATTCATGTGATGCAATTGTTTTGTCTAAATTAATGCGTTTTAACGATTGTTATTCTCAAATTAATTGCATTGGATTATATGTTGAATATGATATTTGGGTATTACCTGTGATTCATCGTATAATGGATACAGCTAATGATTTGAATTTCATCTGTTGATATGCAAGAGAATGCAAAATCCTATTTAAAAATCTATATGCTTTAATGCTGAAATTTTCCGTAGGAGAATAGATTGAATTCCAATTCTCTACGAGATAATCGTGAAAACAATTGCTGATTTTAAAAGAAATATTCCTATGATTGTCATGTGCTGATTCTTATGCCCTAGAGTTTTAAATTCTTGATTAAAGTTTCAATTTTTAATTGTCAATTAGTTTCTTTTTCATAGATTATTTAATTGCCTTTAGATTAATTTCTTAGTTAAAGCTGTTTAACTGCATTGAGTCTTAGATTAGTCGTAGTTGTAGTGGATCAAATCAATTTAATTTTTCAACAAGGGTAATAATCTGATCTTCGAATTAGAATTCCAAAACCACAAGTCCCTGTGGGTTCGACCTCGTAAGAATTGTGCGACTATACTCCAAACACGATTCGTACACTTGCGAGTAAAATTAGGAGACTAATTAAAACAACAACAAGTTTTTGGCGCCGTTGCCGGGGACTTGTAGGAAATCAAATTCTAAGACTAATTTTACCCTTGTAGTTAATTTTAGGTCAAAAATAAAAAAAATATAAAAAAAATTAAAAATTAAAAAATTAAAATAAAGAAAATTTTAAAACACGTGAGAGTTGATTGACGGTGGATGACCACGTGGACACGTGATCACACACTGCGTCTGGTTAGCAACAATTCTAATCCTTTAGAGAATAGTGAAACAAAAATTGATCTTTTATTCAAAATGGAAGATCAACCTGAGAAATCTCTGAGGGAGTTATTTTCTCCGATCACAATCAACCCTCCATCTTGCATAGTGTTGCCTGCAACCTCTGCAAAGCATTTTGAACTAAAACCTCAGATAATTCAACTTTTGCCAAATTATCATGGTCTTAACAGAGAGGATCCTTACATGCATGTAAAGGATTTTCTAGAAATTTGTGCAACTTTTAGGTTCACATACTTCTCCGATGAGTCTGTTCGTCTGCGCCTTTTCCCCTTCTCTTTGAAGGACAAGGCCAAGGCATGGTTAAATTCTCTTCCCGCTGACTCTGTCACGACATGGGATATGTTGGTGAGCAAATTCTTGTCCAAATTCTTCCCAATGGCCAAAACCAACGAATTAAAGAGAGAAATCACTGACTTCATGGAAGATGAAAATGAAAAATTTTATGAGAGTTGGGAAAGATTTAAAGACCTTTTACTAAAATGTCCACATCATGGGTTTGAAACATGGAGGTTAATACAACACTTTTACAATGGCTTAACTCAAACACACCGCAACATGATTGAATCAATGAATGGCGGTGCTTTCTTAGACTTAGGAGGTGAAGCAGCTTATAACTTCTTAGAGCGATTAGCTGAAAGGTCCCAACAGTGGGATTTTGTAAGTCATAGGGAGAGACAACATCAAGCTCCTAAGAAAGGAGGTCTCTACGAAATCAAAGATGACGTAGATGTTAAGGTCAAACTCGATGCGCTAACCAAGAAAATAGATGCCCTGAGTTTGAACCGGAGCATCAATGCCCTCAACATGAATGAAGCATGCTCTGTGTGTGCTAGTCCGATGCATACATCTCTGAACTGCCCTTCCATGAATACTTATCCAGAGTGTTATGCAGAACAAGTCAATGTTCTAAACAATTATGGGAAGCCGACAGGCAATCCTTTCTCTGAAACTTACAATTCAAGTTGGAGAAATCATCCAAATTTCTCCTGGAGACAAAGTCAACCACCTATGAATGTAGGTGGGCAGCCTATGCAACCCATGCATAATCAGTTTAGGCAGAATAACCCACCTTATCCAGCTTTGTCTCAACCTCCTACCCAATATCAACAACCTGTCACTCAATCTCAGGGTCTTACACAAAAACAATCCTCGTTAGAGGACACTCTCAAATCTTTCATCCAATCTACAAGCCAAGTCATTCAGTCAACTAACCAAGCTATGCTTGAGATGAAGAACTCTACACATATGAATACTCAAGCAATTGCTAAGTTAGAGACTCAAGTTGGTCAATTGGCTACTCAATTAGCAGAAAGAGAGAGAGGGAGATTCCCTAGTCAACCTGTGCCTAACCAGAAGGGCCAATTTTCCATTGGTAGTAGCTCTAATTCTTCACAGAATGAGGAACATGTTCAATCAGTCATTACCCTTAGGTCTGGAAAGCAAATTGATAATAAAATTGAAACTCCTGAAGAAAAAGAATGTGAGAACACTAAGACTGACATAGAGACTAAAGAAATTAATTCTTCTCCAATTGTTGACAGTGATTCTCCACCTAGGAATTTTGTACCTAGGGCACCATATCCGCAAAGACTAGTCAATCCTAAAAAAAGTGCACAATATGGAGATATTCTAGAAGTGTTTAAACAAGTGCAAATAAACATTCCTTTTCTAGATGCAATCCAACAAGTGCCTTCATATGCAAAATTTTTGAAAGATCTAGTCTCAGTCAAAAAGAAAAATAATGTTCCTAAAAAGGCGTTTCTAGCAGAACAAGTCAGCTCTGTCATTCAATGTAAATTTCCTATCAAATATAAGGACCCTGGTTGTCCCACAATGTCATGCATGATAGGGAAACATCAGATTGAGCGAGCCTTGTTAGATCTGGGGGCAAGTGTGAATTTATTGCCCTACTCTGTGTATGTGCAATTAGGTCTGGGAGAGCTAAAACCCACGACAATGACACTTCAATTAGCTGACCGTTCGGTTAAAATTCCTAGAGGTGTTGTTGAGGATGTTCTGATAAAGGTTGATACATTTTATTTCCCTGTGGACTTTGTTGTCCTTGATACTCAACCTGTTCCGAACATAAGTGGGCAAATACCTGTCATTTTGGGTCGTCCATTTCTAGCTACATCTAATGCTATTATTAATTGCAGAAATGGAGTGATGCAAATTTCGTTTGGGAATATGAAGGTGGAATTGAACATCTTTGACATCAGTAAACAACCACCTGACATGGATGATGTGAATGAAATAAACCTGATTGAAACACTTGTCCATGAAACATTTCTTCAAACACATTCCCAAGATCCTTTAGAGGCCTGCTTAACACATTTTGGCTGTGAATTTGATATCGATCAGTCAATTGAACAAGTAAACTCATTGCTTGAGTCTGTACCTCTGATGAGCACTGAACGGTGGCAACCAAAAGTGGAGCCTCTTGCCTTATCATCATCACCAGTAGTTCCATCTAGTGTTGAGCCACCTAAATTAGACCTGAAACCATTGCCTGATTCTCTTAAATATGCTTATTTAGGTCCTGCTGAGTCCTTACATGTCATTATTGCAGCTGACCTAGATGTGGCTCAAGAGCGTAAATTACTTGATGTTCTTGTAAAGCACAAAGAAGCCATAGGGTGGACCATTGCAGATATTAAAGGCATCAGTCCTTCTATTGTTATGCATAGAATTCATTTGGAGGATGATGCCAAGCCTTCTCGTGAATCTCAAAGGCGTCTTAACCCTGTGATGCAAGAAGTTGTTCGAGCTGAAATCCTTAAGCTTTTAGATGTAGGAGTTATCTACCCAATCTCTGATAGTAAATGGGTAAGTCCTGTTCAAGTTGTGCCGAAAAAGTCTGGCATAACTGTTGTGAAAAACGATGCTGATGAGTTAGTGCCAACTCGAGTTCAAACGGGCTGGCGTGTCTGTATTGATTATAGGAAGTTGAATGCTTTGACAAGAAAAGATCATTTTCCCCTTCCTTTCATTGACCAAATGCTGGAAAGGTTAGCGGGACATGAATATTATTGCTTCCTTGATGGTTATTCTGGTTATAACCAAATTCCCATAGCCCCTGAAGACCAAGAAAAGACCACTTTCACGTGTCCTTTTGGTACCTTTGCCTACCGTCGCATGCCCTTTGGCCTATGCAATGCACCTGCTACCTTTCAAAGGTGCATGTTGAGCATTTTCTCTGACATGGTAGAGCGATTTTTAGAGGTATTCATGGACGATTTTTCTGTCTTTGGGTCTACTTTTGATGAATGTCTGCACCATCTATCTTTAGTGTTAGTGAGGTGTAAAGAGAAGAATCTGGTGCTTAACTGGGAGAAATGTCATTTTATGGTTCAAAAAGGAATTGTTCTTGGGCATATTATATCTAATAAAGGCATTGAAGTTGATAAAGCTAAAGTTGATTTGATTTCACATCTTCCACCACCACGAACTGTCAAAGAAATCAGATCATTTTTAGGCCATGCTGGATTTTATAGAAGATTCATTAAAGACTTTAGTAAAATTTCAAGACCTCTGTGTAATCTTCTTGCAAAAGATACATCATTTGTCTTTGATGATGCTTGCAATAATGCCTTTCAGAAACTCAAATCAGAGTTAACATCTGCACCTATTATTCGGCCACCTGATTGGAGCCTACCTTTTGAGATAATGTGCGATGCCTCTGATTATGCTATTGGTGCTGTGTTGGGGCAGCGAATTAATAAACTTCCCCATGTGATTTACTATGCCAGTAAAACATTGAATGATGCTCAACTTAATTATTCTACAACTGAGAAAGAATTGCTGGCAGTAGTCTTTGCTCTAGATAAGTTTCGGTCTTACTTATTGGGATCAAAGGTCTATATCTATTCGGATCATGCTGCATTGAAGTATCTTTTATCTAAAAAAGATGCTAAACCTCGTCTTCTCCGATGGATATTATTGCTACAGGAATTTGATATTGAAATTCGGGATAAGAAAGGTTCCGAAAATGTTGTAGCTGACCACTTATCTAGGTTGATAGTCGATTTTACTGATGAATCATTGCCCATAACTGAATCTTTTCCTGATGAACAATTACTTGTAGTGTCCCAGTTGCCTTGTAAAGATTAATAGTTGTGTCTGGCTGAAGACGTAAAACTTAGCGCTACTGGGAGGCAACCCAAGTTTTTTAGAATTTTTATTTTTGTGCTTATTTTTCTTATGCTATTCTTGTGCATCACTTGTTCTTTTCATTTTGATAGATACTATAGCGTTTCAGTGGAGTGCAGGTACTATCTTTCCTTCCCTCGTCTATTTCTTTTCCTCAGTATTTATTTCATATCTTTTTACATTGAGGACAATGTTTCATGCAGGTTTGGGGGTATAGGAAGATATTTGTTTAGGATATTTTAGTTATTTTCTTGCTTGTTTTGAATTTTGCAGTTAAAAAAAATTAAACTAAAAAAAAAAAATTAGATTTTAGGTTGTTTGTTAGTATTTTTATAGGTTTTGGTAGTTTATCCCTTCGTGATGCATACTTCAATTTTTAAGAGATTAATTTACATTGGAAGTGTGAGTAAGTATATTGGAGGATAGAGTCACTTAACTGAGAAATAGCATTCTGTTACAGTCCTCTTGGATCAAGTGCTTGAGCTAATAAAACTCACTCACACACACCAGTTACATAAAGTAATACCTTCTAGAGATTTGTTGAATACTAATTTTCAGTGGGATGTCTTTAGTCAGAGTCATTGGATGATGTGTGGTTGTCTGTTGAGCTTAAAAGATCATGATAGACCATTTACTTGGCTATGGCAAGGGCTTGGAACCGGAAATAGGTTGAGAGTATAATACAGCCTGGACAGAATAAAGATGTGCTTGAAAATATATATGCTGAAAAAAAGAAAAAAATAAATGGAAATGAAAATAAAGAAAAGGGGCAGCTTGACTATTATAGGATTAACTTAGGCTGATGCTCAGGTCCGAAGCGGTCCATCTTAAAACCTAATGCCCTAAGCCAACTGGCTGGGAGTCATTGGCCTGAGTCATTGCTAAACCTAAGCATCTTGAAGTCAGGCCTTACACAGTCCTTATAAAAAAAAAAAGGTCTATGGTGTATTATCCTCTCAAATCTAGAATGTTGAACCCGAAGGAGGCGCGCAAGCATCTGTGCTATCATGAACCTAAAGATTACGATGACTATGTAGATTCTGATGTTCTTTGGTTAATGGGTAACACTGGATCTGTATGAAACAGAGATTTAGAGTGTATTACTACAATGTTCTACACTTTCTATTATTTAAAGTATCATGCTATATCATATTGAGCAGAAATTTCCAAGATGAAGGTGTAGAATAAAACCACTTACTTGAGCGCTTCTATATTCCAGTTGATTATAAATGCAAGTACGTGTGGTTAGTTTTCTTAAGTATTGCAGTGTGTATTTGAAGGGATAATAGGTTTTGTGTTTTGAAGTGTTTAGTTGACTTATTTCTCATTTAGATAAAGAATAAGGTTAATTTTATAAATACATGTTTGTGGGTAGCATGGCTGCAAACCCTCACGAGACTTCACTCGTCCAGCCAGGGACACCTGGGGGTTTAAAAGGCTTGTTGCATATGCTAAATGCAATCGTGATTCCCTACGACAGTGGCATTTATTTTTGAGTAGTTTTATTATTTTTCTTTTGTGTTTTGCTTGAGGACTAGCAAAATCTAGGTTTGGGGGTATTTGTTAAGCATGAAAAATACATATTTTTATATGCCCTTTTACCTATTTGTTAGTCATGTTTTCCAATTAAAACGATGAATAAAGTAAATTTTAGTCATTTGTTCAGTAATTAGGAATTTAACGAATAAGGCTCTCTAAATTGCTCAATTTAACATTGTTCTGTAATTTTATAAATATTTGGTGCGTCTAATTTGGGACATGTTTTATTTTGTATAGGTTCGCATGCTCGTATTGCTGAACAGCCAAAAGTGAAGCCGTTAGACGGGCTTTGAAATGCCAAAGCGACCCAAGATCTGAGATCACGCGCAGAGAAGATCTGGACCGTTGATGTTCACTGATGAAGAAGACGGGCGCATAATGAAATAAAGAGTCATTCAGATTCTATCCAGCGGACGAGATTGCTTCGACGGGTTTAATTGGAAGAAAAGAAAAAAAAAAGAGAAAAGAAAGAAATCCGGACCGGTTCAATGGTCCGGTTTAATGAAAAAAAAAATTAAAAAAAAATAAAGAAAAAAAAACAAAACCCGAACCGAGCTCGGGTGTTCTGTTCAGTCGGGGCAGAAACAGTACTTTCTGATTTATTTTCCATTATTCAAAAAGTCTTGTAAGTTGATTTTACCTTTAATACAAATGAATTCCATTATTTTTGCAATTCAATTTTCTAGCATGAGTAGCTAAATCCCTGTCTAGGGCTGAGATGAAGCCATGATTAGTTGTAGGAATATTATTCATGTGATGCAATTGTTTTGTCTAAATTAATGCGTTTTAACGATTGTTATTCTCAAATTAATTGCATTGGATTATATGTTGAATATGATATTTGGGTATTACCTGTGATTCATCGTATAATGGATACAGCTAATGATTTGAATTTCATCTGTTGATATGCAAGAGAATGCAAAATCCTATTTAAAAATCTATATGCTTTAATGCTGAAATTTTCCGTAGGAGAATAGATTGAATTCCAATTCTCTACGAGATAATCGTGAAAACAATTGCTGATTTTAAAAGAAATATTCCTATGATTGTCATGTGCTGATTCTTATGCCCTAGAGTTTTAAATTCTTGATTAAAGTTTCAATTTTTAATTGTCAATTAGTTTCTTTTTCATAGATTATTTAATTGCCTTTAGATTAATTTCTTAGTTAAAGTTGTTTAACTGCATTGAGTCTTAGATTAGTCGTAGTTGTAGTGGATCAAATCAATTTAATTTTTCAACAAGGGTAATAATCTGATCTTCGAATTAGAATTCCAAAAACACAAGTCCCTGTGGGTTCGACCTCGTAAGAATTGTGCGACTATACTCCAAACACGATTCGTACACTTGCGAGTAAAATTAGGAGACTAATTAAAACAACAACACTTATCCTTCCAAGTATTAAGCATATTTGCGGCCATATGCCTTAGGCAAAACCCATGGTGGGCCTCGGGAAAGACATCGGCGACCGCTCTCAGAAGGCCCTTCTGTCTATCAGAGACAATAGTGTCCAGGGAGGCTGGGGGGTCCGTAAAGAGAAAACATTTTAGTAAGGTGAGGAACCACGTCCTGTACAAGTGAGAGACAAGCATATTAAACACAGAATACTTTAGGTTGTTACAAGGTTGTGTATAAACAAAACACGACTGTATGAGTAGTCGTGTTTTCGAAGACACGAATGTGTGCCCAGTCGTGTCGTCCAAAACACGACTGTTAGAATAGTCGTCTTTCCTGCTTCTATACTTACCACATTTTGATATTCTCTTTATCGACAATTGCATATGCAAGACACATTAATTGTTGATTGCCGTCGATTGCTATAGCAACTATTAATACTCCAGGGTACTTTCCTTTTAGGAATGTTCCATCAAGCGTGAGCAACGGTCTCAGTGTTCTTCGGAATGCTCTTGCGACCAGGCCGAACATCCAAAACACACGTCTGAAGTCATAGCCGGCTAACTCAATTGGGATATCAGGTATATCAGCTGATCTTTCTATGACCACATGTGTACCTGCGTTAGACCGCTCTAATTCCCTTCCGTAATGTGGCAAAATACGATATGCGTCTTCAGGGTTGCCATCGATCAATCGGATCAATTCCTCTTTCGCCCTCCATGCCCTTTTATAGTTGACTGTCACGCCCCAATGCTTCTCAATGTATTGTTGGATATTTGAGATTTTTATGGAGTTTGAATCCTTATGGAGGCCATGACACTTCCTCGCAATCCAGAGGTGAGAAGCCAATGGATGATCTTTCGAACTTAGAGAAGTGTCACATGTATGCCGTTCTTCCCTCCTTGTTACGCTGACTCCATCAAGTCTGTTCGACGCTCGTATGTACCACTTGCACCCCGAAACCTTGCACGTTGCAACGAATGTGTCCTTGCTCTCATCCGCTACTTTGAACATGAACTTCCTCTTGATTGCCAGATCAGTTAGAACCATCTTGAACTGCTTGACGCTTTCGAATCTAGCCCCTAAGGTAAGTTGTGCCTCGTAGTCTTCTGCTTGCAAACTTCCGATCAACATCGTCTCCTCTCCACAATGTTTTGAAGGACCGGCCTGTGCAGAATAGGTACCCCAATCCCAACCACCATCACCCTCAATATTGAGATACTCATCGTCCTTCGACGCGACAGATTTCCCTTTACATGTGTCTCCTGCCGTGGGACCTCTAGAAGTTGATGTTCCCGTGTGATCTGGCTGGCCGAAATGTGGTACTGTAAGAGGCTCATCCCACTCATCTGCAGACCATGGTAATTCATCTTCATCCAACAATTCTTCTTCATCTGGACTGGAATCTTCATCTTCATCTTCACCTTCTTCTCCATCTCCCAAACTGCGGGAAAAAAGATGTATGAATGGACTTGAGAAAACGATAGCACGTAGTGAAGTCATGTCTTATGTAACACGAATTGATTTGTAGTCGTGTATTATGAAACACGACTATGTATATAGTCGTGTTGCATACGGCACGACAAAATTTTTAGTCGTGTACTATTATAGTCGACTATAATAGCACACGACTTGCCTGTATCCGCGCCTTAGAAATCTCACCTCGCATAGTCTCCATCTCTTCCTCCTTCGACTGCTGATGCAGGTGTCTTATTGCCCGGGCTGGACGGCCTCTCCGCCGGTGTCTTATTGGCCGGCCTCACTTCTGCCTCTGGTAGCCTCTCCTCCTCTTTATTTGCATTGGCATTTATTTCCTTATTGAGAGTCGAAGTCTCCATGTTATTGCCCGTAGAAGTCCACTCCACGTACAGGCGGAGTAGTTCATTTGTGCCTTGCTTGCTCTTGTGAAGTATAAATATTGACTCCACGTCTTTATCGTCTTCAAGGAGAAATGTGTATTCAGAGTCAACACGATATGACAAAGTTAATGTACCAGATGTAGACTTAAGCGGTAATCTTTCTTCCACTTGCTGCAACAGTTCCAGGTACTTTACTCGTGTATCTATAGGCAGGAGCTTCAATTTCCCGCCCACGTACTTATCAGAATTTGTAAAAACTCCATCGTAGTGTAAACAAAGAACTATCTTCTCCATCCGTACCTGCCATTAAAATACTGAAATAAGTTAAAAAACCGTGAGACATGATATATTGAAAACCGTATATGAGTGAAAAGCAACGTCTATGAGTCATGTTTCATCAAACACGACTATTGTTACAGTCGTGTTGTCGACGACACGACTATAACAATAGTTGAAAACTTGCTAAGTTTTCAACTTTCTTCTCTGGAACCAACTTTCATGATAAAAATCGTCGTATTTGAACTTCACCTACGAGTTTTTCGATGTACGTTGCCTCCGTTGAAGTTGTTTTCCAATACCCGATCTTTCCCGCTCGTTTTCCCGCTTTTTGCCACGGAGATGACCTTTCCGGAGTTCGACGGCGCCGGCGATGATATGGGCGGAGAGGCCGGACGGAACGCCTTCTTCTCCGACTAACGGCAGCTTCTCCGGGTACTCGCTCCCATTCCGGATAATATGGAAAAACGAAGAGTGGGTGGCTTATACCTAAACCTAAGGGCATTTTGGGTACTTTTCGGGTCATATGGAAGAAAGAAAGTGATTCCGGGTAATATGAGAAACCCGTATTTGGCGCCAGGTCACACGTAAAAAGCTCCATATAAGACACCAAAATAGACGCCATGTGTGCGAAAGGATGATACTATTTCAGATCTGAGATTTTTTTATATAATGGTGGGAATAATTTCGGACAGAGGGAGTAAATTGGTAAGTTAGAAAGCTATCTTGCTTGGGATTTTTACGAGGGTTAGGAGCAAGCGGGTTTTACTTTAAAGCCACGGCTTGATAGAAATCACGCAGCTAAAAATCGTCTAGTACACACTGATGCACATCTGCTTCGGCACATAAAATAGTAAAATGTTATTTCTATTTCCTTTAAGGGGGAATTAGTAGTAAAAGTAAATGTTCCTACTGGTTTATAAGTAATTGTCAAATATTTGCTGCATTGAATTGCGTTCTGCGGAGAGAGTTGACGACATAGCACGTAGATGAATGAAGTAAAAAAGGTACGTATCAGCAGTTTGACATTGTTTTCTTCGGCATGATTTGTAATTAAAATGTGAGGTTGTGCTATGATGCCCACGCAGGCTTGCAGTAAGCCTGGGTCTTATATGATCGAATGGTTTCCACTCTTCAACACGCTCTAAACACGTCATATTTTAATCACGTTGCTCATCACAGTTCATGATGTGTCTAACACGTTACGTCTACAAGCAGTTTATGTCATTATGATGCATTTTGGTCATTTCATAGTACAACCTGTTGAACTCTCTATCCTTTCGTCGGCTGATACTTACTGGTCGGTAGGGGTGTTCGCGGCCGTCCGCGTCTGCGGGGCCGGCCGCATCCGAGGTGTCCGTGGCCGTGTCCGCTCCGAAAAGATTTGTCCGTGTATTTCGGCCACGGACACGGCCAAGGGGACCTCGGACAGCCGTCTGTCCGAGGTCCGAGGAGGAGGGGCGGCGGCCGGCGGGGCGGAGGAGGAGGGCGGCGGGGTGGGGGGGAGGAGGGGGGCGGTCACGGAGGGGGGGGCGCCGCGGCGGGGTGGAGGGGAGGACGGAGGTGCCGTCCCCGGGTCATCGACGCGGCCACCGCCAACGACGGGTAAAAAAAAATATTCGTTTTTTACCTTTCTTCCGGCGCGCTGTGGCTTCCGGCAGTCTTCCGGCGCGCTGTGGTCGCGGCGGGCTGTCGAGGGGGGCTGTTGAGGGAGGCGGTCGCGGCGGGGTCGAGGGGGCGGTCGCGGCGGGGTCGAGGGGGGCTGTTGAGGGGGGCAGTCGCGGCGGGGTCAAGGGGGCGGTCGCGGAGGAGGAGGGAGCGAGGGCGGGGGTGGAGGAGGACTGGAGGAGGGAGCGAGGGGGTGGAGAGGAGGGCGGCGCCGCGGCGGGGTGGGGGGTGGAGAGGAGGGCGACGGGGTGGGGAGGAGGGGGGGGGAGGAGGGAGCCGGGGGGGGGGGGGGTCTTTATAAAAAAAAAAGTCCGTGTCCGCGTCCGTGTCCGCCGGACTATCGGACACGGACGCGGACATAAAATTCGCGGACAATTTTATACGGACACGAACGCGGACAACCTCTGTCCGCGTCCGTGTCTGTCCAGGAACATCCCTACTGGTCGGCACTCGACAACCTATCCCGCGACCCGCGGCGCCTCCTTTCGTCCAGTGGACCCCTTTCTAGAATGGGCAGAGACAACCCTACATCAGATTCTTACACATTTTCATACACATCAGAACTGATCTGGGGTCACATCAATTACCCATTTATTTCCATATACATCAGCCGTGAAAATGTGTAAAAATCTGCTGTTCGTTTCCCTTCTGGAATCCTTTTTTTTAAGTTCACCTTTCTAGAATCGTACTTTTTTTTTTTTGCTAACAAAATCTTACTCGACATACTGATCTTCTTTTAATACTCCACATAAATGAATAAACGCTACGTCCATACATTGATTCTCAGCACAAGAATGATTTTTGTTGCACTGTTGTTGGAGATATTCCTCATCAGTTGTCACACATAAAAGATTAACATCAAGGCGACACTAGCGGCGTATTCGCTGTTAAGTATCTCATCCCAGTAGAGTTGATCCATAACAGAGAACATGGAGGTCAAGGTTTTACAGTTGCTTTGGGCAGGTCTTTTGTATGTATTTTGAAGCTTTCCAGCTTGAGGGGAAGGTTCATGTTTACATAGCGTTTTTGCAATTCATGGGAGATGTTAATGAGGCTAGCAAGTACAAGTACATTTTGGAAATGGGTGGTAATAGGAAGAAACAGAGTTGGCAAGGTCACCCACGAAGCATAAAAAACAGTCGTAAGAAGGTTCGCAATAGTTCCTGATGGACTAATATTCCAGCAGCAAATAGTTAGATATTTTGAAGACGATGACAGAAAGATAACGATCAGAGGACTTATAGAGAAAGAAGAGTGAATTATTTTCCCAATTGGTCTTGTTCTCATGTAGTAGCTAATTAGGTCTCCTCCTCATAAGCCTTATTTTGTCTGGCAAAAATTTAGTTCTTTTTTTCATTGTTATTTTAGAATTCATTGCAATTCATTCTTGAATTAAGTTTTAGGTGAATATGTAATTGTTTTTGTTAACTTTTTAGGTTACTTGATTTGAATTTAGTTAGCTTTCAATCTTTAGCTAGAATAAGTGTGTGTGTGTGTGCGCGCGCGCACGCGCGTTTTACCGCTGTTGTGCTGCATTTTTGCTAGCCTCTAGACGTATAGTGATCAAAAAAATAGACTAAACATATGCGCTCAAGCAAACATGCTGTATTTGCCGGAGTGGACAAATACCATGTTGTACACCGTCGATCTTGGTGATTGAAGGCTCGTGCAAGTGGAGGATATCCCAGAGGATACATCCGAGAGGATTCACACTCACCTACCCACTGTCAAATCAAAATTCGACGGCTCGAGATGACTTGCTTATGAAAGATTAGTAAAGTGGACTCTTGTAGCAATGGTAACCATAAAAGTGTTAGCATTGGACCTCTACTTTTTGCACTTGAGCATTAGGCCGTTGTACAAACAGTATTGAACATTAGTTGTTTAAGAATTCATGGCTGGGAAGGTTTATTTTGTTTTGAAATTTTTTTCAATGCATAATTTTCATTTGGCATGTTAAAGGGAGTGAAGGTAGATTGATGATTATCAAGGTTTCCTTGTAGATCATATTGTTGAATAGAAATTTGGCTTAATTTATGAGGGAAAGTGTTGGAATTTCCAAAGCGAAGAAGAAGAACTCACTCGATTGTATTCCAACAACTCTATTCCTAGGTTAATTAGGTATTCTACTCAAGCTTTCTCTCAATTTTTGCACCTACTTTATTCGGAGAGAGAGGAATTCCATGATCTTTAGAGAACTAACTCACAGTTAAGACTCAATTATTCAAGATTTGTCAAAGGGAGATGATGTGTGCTCGGTCAAAACCGCATCTTTTGATCGAGCTGTGTGCGCTATCAATTTCGTATGGTCGACAGTTAGTGAAACTTCACCAGCGGCCTCGCTAGTGAAGCTTCACCGGCATATCCCATCTCCCTCTAGAGGGCGGATGAATGTGCCTAGACGTTAGCAGTGAAAATCATGTCACAAACTGTTGACTTAAGTTAGATACGTAATAAAAATGACCCTTTCATACCAGCTTTAGCTTTAGGAAAAGTTGGTTATCTAACACAAACCATGAAAAAAAAACTCTCTCCGTCCAATGAAACTCATCTGGGTTTAAAAAGATGGCTCCAACATTACATGGTTGGGTTTGCTCTCTCAAGACCAAAAATACGAGGTAGAGAACTGTGTTTTTTTAGCCGGCCTTAAAGTCCAATAACTTTCACTCATTTTGTAATATAAACGAGCTTCATTGGAGGAGGGAGTAGTAATAAATAACGAGTAAATATAATTTCAAATAATATTCTCTCTGTCCCACATTAATTGCGCACATTTTGATAAGACGTGGTTTTTAGGGAAGTCAAATTGTTAATCTTTTTAATCTACTAAACCCTTTACTCTGTTCACTAATCACTATGAGAAGAATAACATATAATAGGACAAGTAATGTGGGACGAGTTTTTTTAATCTAGACGATTAATATGGGACAGTGAACTACTTATACAAGACTTAAACAGAGCTCTTGGTGTAAATGAGGCCATTAGCCACAATTATCGTTACCGGAAAAGAAAAGCTCGAATAAAAAAATGATATTTTTTTCCTTATTAAGGCATGGATCCACAATATTGAAATTTATTACTTCCATAAATGATGGATAAACTGACACAAAGGCTGAGTTCATGGAACCAAAAAAATAGAAACTCCTCAACAAGACGAATGAAAAAAATCACAGAAAAGATAAGGAAACATGAAACTAATATCGTATAAAAAAATAGACTACCATAAGAACTAGATTAAAATGGTACGCATACCTAGTAATGGACTAAAGTCACATGGTACTCAACAATGGCGTCTCCTGTAGTGATATCGTACCAATAGGTTTTGGCCATGGCAAACCCACGGGCCAGCCGGAACAGATCGGTGCCCCCGACGATGGCCAGCTCCCGGACTGGGGTCATTGCTGGGTTCCGGGTCAGCATACTGATGGAGCTCCCATTGTACTTTCCCTGTGTGAAGCAGAAGTTCATGACCATGAGGAGGCTCATCCCTTGCTGCCCGGCCGAGCCGTACATCCCCTGCGCGCGGCCTACTTCCTTGGAAGTGACATTTGGACCCACCGTCAGCGGGTCGTCCACCATCATCATCTCCCCGAAGAGTGTCGGAGACTTGTCGGTCATCGCAGCCTTGGCGATCTTGACAGCTGTTGGATTCTTCCCACTGAGTGTGTCATGGAAGTAGAAGTGCAGCTTGGTTACCTTCTCCTTCCCCACACCGAGGCTCTCACGCCAGCCCTTCTTCGGAGCAAGCTCCTCCGCGAAGGCTTCCTCGCTCCCACCGGCAGCGGAGATGAGGGGAATGAGAAAGAAAAAGAAAATTATCAGGCCAAGAGACTTCGCCATCTCCAGGGGATGCTTCTATGGGAGGAATGAGCTAGATGAGGGAAGAGACTTTATGCTGAGTGTTCTGTTATATAATGACACTATACTAAGAAATTAGAAATTAACTCTTGATGGGTTTATCTTTATACTCCACATTATGTGAAATAAAACAAGAAGTAGAAACAATCAGACCTTGCATGAGTCAAAGATTGGTGCAGTAGCTTACTTAATTTCTATAAAATTGGAGTTGGTGACCAACTTAATACACTCGAGAATAGAGGCAACCATATATGTCTTTCTTTTTTCCCGCTCATGCACACCTAATGGTTTTTTGATAGATCCACCTTATAATTTCTCCATCTGCCCCTTCCTAATTAATATCTTACCTAGGTGGCCCGTGCAAATCTTAATGGCTGTTTGGTACTCCCTTTTTTGTATTTTAATGGAACCGCCCTGGAGAAGCGAAAAATGAAATATATAAGTATTCCATCCGTTCCAAAATATTATGCACATTTGAGAAAATTCTTATTTTTATTGGAAGCCCATAAGGAAGTCACATGACTTCGTCTCCCTGATATCCTGTCCAACTCGTATGCTCATTCACAAACCACGTTCAAATCAATCCTTACAAGTCTCTTCCAATTTTGGAAAGAGGAAGCCGCGTGATTTGGCAAAATATACACAATATTTTAGAGCAATGAATGTATTCAAATGTACATAGTATTTTAGAACGGAGGGAGTAAATTAAACTATTACCAAATCCAGAGTGTTCATTTAGAGCAAAGTTGAAGAGATGATGGCATCCCTATGATAATGTTATATGTGGGTAGCTGCAAAGTTGTGTAGGAGCTGCTTATTTTCCTGAAGATCCCGTAGAGTTTCAAAGGTGCCGAGTCTGGCTGTTGGAGAATAAGTTTAATTACTGAGGTGGAGTCACCCTGGAAGTGGACGTGTGAGATCTGAAGGTGAATGACCATAACTACTGCTTCAGTCACAATTGAGGAGTGGAAATGGACCCCAGATGTTGGGCAGGCTATGCATTTCCCCCAATGGTCATGGGCCACAACCCCGATGGCCGATCGCTTAGTAAGTGATTTAGTGTTTGGCACTCCATTTAAACACTAAAGTATTTGCTTTAGGGTTTATTATTCAAGCCAATATGTCACATCAGTTATTTCCTTCTTTAAAAGGCCAACCCTCCTCTACAAAAGGGTTACGGTAGAATGGACCTTTAAGCTCAATTTCTTTAGAACTTAAAAGGGAGCCAAACAATATTCATTGTGCTCGATGCAATAAAGAGCCAATTGCCGCTTATCTTCACCACGCGTACAAGCGCGTGTACTTAAGTGTTAGCAGGAGCACACGGACGTTGCGTGAGCGCCATCGAAGATCAACGGCTCTTGTAAAGTGGGTGCAAGTCCCGCTGGTTGTGCCGGGTTCACACCGTGCACCCAATAACTTCTCTATTGGATGTAGCTGGCCGAGTAGGTGTTAGCGTTGTCAAGACTTCAAGTTGGAGTATTTAAACTATGAATGCCGGACCCAAGAATCTCTTCTATCCTCCTTTACTTTTGCACCCCATCAATAAAATTGAGAATTTCTCATTTGTCTCCATTTTTCTAAATAATAAGCTGAATATCTTTTATAGGGAGTAGTGTCCGTCACATTTTTATATTCTGCCGGGGACCTGTCACCAATACCCTTTGCTCAGAACGCCCTCTTCTCGGACTTGTATTGGCTTATTTCAAGAAGTGATCCACGTCACGATTTTGTAAACTTTCGGGGATTTGTTTCAAAAACCTTCTGCTTAGAAGGACATCTTATCGATTTCTTACTGGCTTCTTATTGACGGGGAGAGAGCCCTTTATGCTTATATAATTTGGTGGGGACTACTCTCCAAAACCCTCTTACAGGAAGTGAACTGTCAGTTGTCGCACAATGATCGCCAGATGAGGGTTGTCCATGGCTAGTGCAGCCGAAAATGCGGTGCCTTTAATTAGAGTTATTGGGTCCCTCCAAAGAGCAAGAAGGAAATGAAAAATAAAAAGAGAAGAAGAGACGGGAGGAGGATGAGTAAGAAGAAGAGTATGAGAAGAAAAGGAAGAGAAAAAAAGAAAAGAGGGGATCAATCACCGACGAGGCTGCCAAAGAATAGGGAGTGGGAGAGAGAAAGTGTTTTTTTGGCGTTGGAGGATGTGAGAAAATCAGTGGGGGTAGAGCCTTACTAATATTATGGGGGAGGGGGGTTAGGAGTTTAATGGGTCCAAAAAGCCCCGTTCTTAAACTGTGGTCAAGTAGTATACAGTCAAGTAGTATTTCTGATGCTACATTTTCGTTCCAAACATTTGTTGAGGTACAACCCACAAGAGTTACAACCTACTCAAGCATGGAATTAATCAATCTCAGACTGAGCAAACAAAAAATCCACTTCACTAACCTTCTTATCAAACACGTTAAGCTGGACAGCAATCGAAATCGAATTGTTCAAGTCATGCCGAGATTGATGAATGACCAGACTTAGGCTGACCATCTAGAAAACTTGTACTAATGCAATTTGGCCGTCAATCACCATCAACGTCCTTTGTATCTGGAAGTGCGAATTTTCAAAGGAAAATACTTTTGCTTTATTCAAATATACTGTAACTTTTATCCCAAAGCATAGTTAGTTTCCTTAATTGAATAGGAAATAAATGGATGCCTATTTCTTATCTTTTTTAGCCCATTTAAGCTCATTTCCCATGAATTTCTGTTTGTGAGCCTCAAATGCAATGGGAGGCTGATGTCTCAATTAGAACCCAAAGGCCATTTAAGGGGAGTTTACCTTTGAAAGTATAATGTCCTCATGAGGAGATTAGACTTTGAAAGGCACTTCATCTTATCTAGAAATGGGAATATTAGGCAAAATGGCACCCAATACCACTGAAATGAATGACATAGATACTTCCATCAATCGAACAACTGATATGGAAAGTTGCATGACGAGTTGGAGAATTTCATCCAGGGAAAAGACAACATTTTCTATCTTTAAATGGCTTTCTAAATAGTCATTCCAAACAAATATTTACATCCTAAATGCCAGAAATAAAAATACAAAAATTGGGCATCCCAAACAAACCACCATTTTCATTTTATTTAAGGAAAGAAAAATGAGGGAAATGACCTATAGTTCAACTGTAAAAAAGATGTCCAAACATCCCCGAAGTTTCAAAGGTAAAACACCCCTTAAATGGCCTTAAAAAGCCTTTGGGTTCTAAATGACATTAAGGTCTTCAAATGAGCCTCTCAAACAAGAATTCATAGGAAATGAGCTTAAATGGCTTAAATGAGATACCCAAAAGGACATCCTCCACCAGGTAGGAGCCGTCGATCATGAAGATCGATGCAATATAGCACATGTTCACTAAACTTTCCTGACTATACGCCTTATTTTGTTTGTGTATTACCATTAGCTCTTTACTCTCTTTTTTTCTTTTTGATAACGAGGGGTGTCCGAGGGCAACCAACCTCTCAGAGCCCCTGTATCCTGCCGCCAAATATATGTACCTCTTAGTCCTTAAATAGTTTATACTCCCATCAAAGAGACATATAAAAGAAAAAAATATCCCCCACACATATAACATATTCAAATGGCAAAAAAGGCAAGATGATGGTTAATTAACACGCGATATCCAACTAATCTTAAATGTTAATCCCATAACTGGTTTTCCATTACACCTTAAATGCAAAGAAGCAAGTCAAAGTGCAACTTAGTTTACCTTATTCATGTCACAGATTCTCTTAATAATGCACGAGGGTGACATTATACTCAACAATAGCATCCCCAGTGGTGGCACTGAACCAGTAAGTCCTGGCAACGGCAAACCCACGAGCCAACCGGAACAGACCGGTGCCACCAACGATGGCCAGCTCCCTGACCGGGTTCAAGGCCGGGTTCCGGGTCAGCATGCTGATGGAACTCCCATTGTACTTGCCGTGAGTGAAGCAAAAGCTCATGGCCATGATGAGGCTCAATCCTCCCTGCCCGGCCGAGCCGTACATCCCCTGTGCCCGCCCGACCTCCTTCGACTTTCGCTCCGGCCCCTCCGTCAGCGGATCATCGGCCATCATAATCTCACCGAAGAGAGTGGACGATTTGTTGGTAATTGTGGATTGAGCGACTCTTACTGCACTTGGGGTATTCCCACTCAGTGTGTCATGGAAAAAGAAGTGCAGTCGGGTTAATTTTTCCCTACCGAGGCCGATGGCGCGGCGGAGGCTGGCCGGATGCTTTGACTCATCGGCAAAGGATCCGGTGGTAGTGGAGAAGAGAGCCAATGTGCATATGGAGAATAAAATGAAGGAAGAGGTGATCCTAGCCAAGTTTCTCATCTTATGGAGTCTAGCAGCTTGCTATGGTGTGTTCACAGTCCAAGCCAACGAACAACATGAGCAGTTTTTATACAAATTTGCAATTATGATGAACTTCTTTTACTTTGAAGTTTTGGAAGGAGACGTGCGCGTGCGAATAGATAACTAGAAGTGTTATCATGTTGCAAGATGTAACTTGCAAGAGTTGAAAAAGATCCAAGTGAGGGTACTAATTACGGCAATGAATAGTGCAAGGAGGTGGGTATGACTTATGAGAGACTTCTGTCTAATCTAAACTTCTGTTTTTTTGGGTAAATCTAATCTAAACTTCTTGAAAACTATTTAAGGGCCAAAAGTAGTAAAATCTATTATCAGCATATACTGAAACGTAAAGTGGATTCAAGATGATTATCAGCATATACTGAAACGTAAAGTGGATTCAAGATGATTATGGGATGAGGTAGCTGTTATAATTACGACTAGCGGCACGCTATAAAAAGTATCCACTTTGCATTCTTTCCGTAAGGCTTTAACTCTCATAAAGAAAAAGTAAGGTAGTAAATTGAGCTTTTTCCATATTACTTGGCGCCAACTTTCGTTTTCTTGTATTACCCGGAATATCTTTATTTCTTCCGTGTGACCTAAAAACTACCCAAAATACCCCCAAAAAGAGGTATAAGAATCCCACACTCTGCATTTTCAGTTTTTCCATATTGCGGGAGCGAAGGAGCGTTCAGTCGGAGAAGAAGGCGTTCCGGAGAAGTTCCGTCCAGCATCTCAGCCCATATCATCGCCAGCGCCGTCCAAATCGGGAAAGGTCATCTTCGCACTAAAAAGCGGATAAACGATCGGAAAAGATCGGGTACGCAAAAATAACTGCAACGGTGGCATCGTACATCAAAAACTGGTACGTCAAGTTCAAATACTACGATTTTTATAATAAAATTTGGTTCCAGAGAAGAAAGTTGAAAACTTGTCAAGTTTTCAACTATCTACAATATTATGTCTTCAAGCACACGACTGTAACAATAGTCGTGTCATCGAAGACACGACTCATGGACGATGCTTTTCACTCATATACGGTTGAAAACCTTACGATTTTTTTTACTTATTTCGGTATTGTAATGTCAGGTATTGATGGAGAAGATACATATGTGCTTACACTACGATGGAGTGTTTACAAATTCTGATGCGTACGTGGGCGGGAAACAGAAGCTCATGCCTCTAGATACATGAGTAAAGTACCTGGAACTGTTGCAGCAAGTGGAAGAAAGATTACCGCTGAAGTCTGCATCTGGTACATTATCTTTGTCATATCGTGTTGATTCTGGATCCTCATACCTCCTTGAAGACGATAAAAACCTGGAGTCAATATTTCTCATTCACAAGAGCAAGCAAGGCACAAATGGACTACTCGACCTGTACGTGGAGTGGACTTCTACCGGCAATAACATGGAGACTTCCACTCGCAATAAGGAAATGAATTCCAGTGCAAATAAGGAGGAGGACAGGATACTAGAGGCAGAAGTGAGGCCGGCCAGTAAGACACCGCAGGAGAGGCCGTCCAGACCGGGCAATAAGCCACCCGCATCAGCAGTTGAAGGAGGAAGAGATGAAGATTATTCATTTGAAGCTACAAGGTAAGATTTCAAATTCGCTAACTGTACACAAGTCGTGTTATTGACGACACGACCGGACTTCAAGTCGTGTTCTCGACAACACGTGTGTCTTCAAGTCGTGTTCTCAAAGACCCGACCTAACACGAGTTGTGATATTATGTAGTCCATTCATACAATTTTTTTCACGCAGATTGGGAGATGGGGAACAAGGTGAAGATGAAGATGAAGACCAAGATGAAGATGAAGATGCAGATGAGGAATAATTATTCAATGACGAAGAATTACCGTGGTCTGCAGATGAGTGGGATGAGCCTCTTACACTACTTTTATATTTTCGCCAGCCATATCCCACGGGAAGAGACCACACTATATGCCAGGTATAGAACTCCAACATGCAGCGAGAGCATCCACTTCTAAAGGGAAATCTGTCGTGTCGGAGCCGCAAGATTTGGAGGACGATGAGTACCTCAATATTGAGGGTGATGGTGGTTGGGATTGGGGTACCTATTCTGCACAGGCCGGTCCTTCAAAACATTGTGAAGAGGAGACGATGTTGACCGGCAATTTGCAAGCAGAAGACTACGAGGCACAACTTGCCTTAGGGGCTAGGTTCGAAAGCGTCAAGCAGTTCAAGATGGTTCTGACTGATCTAGCAATCAAGAGGAAGTTCATGTTCAAAGTGGTGGATGAGAGCAAGGACACATTTACTGCAGCGTGCAAGGTTACGGGGTGCAAGTGGTACATACGGGCTTCGAACAGACTTGACGGAGTCAGCGTGACAAGGAGGGAAGTAATGCATACATGTGACACTTTGATAAGTTCGAAAGATCATCTATTGGCTTCACACCTCTGGATTGCAAGGAAGTGTCATGGCCTCCATAAGGATTCAAACTCCATAAAAATCGCAAATATCCAACAGTACATTGAGAAGCATTGGGGCGTCAAAGTCAACTATAAAAGGGCATGGAGGGCGAAAGAGGAATTGATCCGATTGATCGATGGCAATCCTGAAGACGCACATCGCATTTTGCCACATTACGGAAGGGAATTAGAGCGATCTAATCCAGGTACACATGTGGTGATAGAAATATATTGTGATATACCTAATATTGAAATTGAGTTAGTCGGATACGACTTCAGACGTGTGTTTTAGATGTTCGGCCCGGTCGTAAGAGCATTCCGAAGATCACTGAGACTGCTGCTCACTGTTCATGGAACATTCCTAAAAGGAAAGTACCCTAGAGTTTTATTGCTTGCTACAACACTCGACGAGAATCATCAATTAATGTGTCTTGAGTTGAAATGTGTCACAAAGAGAATTGAGTCACAACCCGATCCACCAGAAAGCCCCCACCATTCTTCATGTAGATCGTATTGAAATGTTTGTAGAAGAAAAAATATTTGTACCAAAATGTATACCTGTACAGGAAAAAATCTTAGAAATGCAACAAAATATTTGATATGTCGAAGTCGTGTATTCTCCGTTATAGTCGTGTTACTGAAATGTAGTAATCGTGTCGTTGAAGACACAACTAAACGAACATAGCAGTGAATATCTGTTATAATCGTGTCGTCGAAGACACGACAATACAAATAGAAGCCTCCATTATAGTCGTGTCATCGACGACACGACTGGTCGAACAGAAGCAGCCAATCTCCGTTATAGTCATGTTATACAAACAGAAGCAGTTAATTTTCTTTCTTCACATAGATGAAAATAATGTATTTGAGTTTTTGGAAAAAATAATGTATGTACAGCCCATTCGGATGTTGTACAAAAAAGAATAAGAAGATGTATACAAAAGAATATATGTACAAAAAGAATTTCAGTCTTCATCTAATAACCTCAAAAAACCCGCAACTGTGACTTCCTAATTTTTGTCTTTACTTGAATCATCGAACTCGCTTTCAATCTCCCCACGAATCATACATGCAACGATGATTGGGCACCACAAACGTGTAATTCTGGCCTGATCAAAGTCGGGTGGGTTGACATTGGACGCCAAGTGCGCCACGTACATCATGATGAATATGCCAGTGTCTTTTGAGTTCTCTTGACACAGCGCTTTGGCGATCTAAGTCATCTTCTAGTCGAAGCAACCCATCCACCCCAGCGTGTGTACCATCACAACGTTCATGAACTTCGTGAATTTATCCACTGCGACCCTGTGATGTGTGTACAACTGGGATTTACTGGAGAATGGGTTGTAGAAGCACCATACACAGTTCGGGAAGTTAACATAGACGAGACAGAAGTGGGAGCCGGTGTGGATTGCGAAAAAGGCATAGAACATGTTCCTGTCCAATCCCTTCAACATCCTCGCTGAGGTCCGACACTCCTTCTGTCACGCCCCCGGCACCACCCGATCCGAACCGAATCCGGTCCAGGAGTCGAACCGGTGCACGGGGGCAACGTTAAAGAGATATAGCGGAAGACTTATGCCTCACAATGGGCGGTCACAATAACAGAGTTACGCATCACTTTGAGCAAGAGTAAATAAGAGAGTATTAAGAGTAATAATTGTCCACAAGTCTTAAACCCACAACTTAAATCTTGAGCCTACACAAAGGCTCTAAACAAAGGGTCTAAAATAGATCTAAACATAAGTCTGAAATAAGTGTCAACAAGCACCATGGTCCATACTAAAATAAAATACAACTGAAAGATAGTCACATTGATAAGTATAAAATATACATATTTATATGCCTTATTTACCTATATGCTAGTGTAGTTTTATGATAAAATATGGATAAAACGGGTTATTTATGATTAGGGTAGTAATTAGGGGATTAATAATTAATTTACTCTAATTAACTATTTTAGATGCATTAAAGAATTTAATGAATCATATTTTTATCATGCGTCTAATTTTAGTTTGGTTTTGTTATTGTAGGTTTAAAAATGCGAATTGCAGATCGGTAGTATACGAGCGTATTAGACGTGTTTTGAAATGCCAAAGTGACCCAAGAGCTGATATCACGCGTATTGAAGATCTGAACCGTTGATGATTACTTAAGAGAAGACAGGCGCAAAATTAAAATACGGACGTGTAGATTTGATCTGGCGGTTGAGATTGCTTGGACGGGTTTTAATTGAGAGAAAAGAAAAAAAGATGAAAACCGGCTGGTCCGGTTTGGGTCAATGAAAAAAAAAAAAAAAAAAATGAAACCCGAGCCATCGGCTCGGGTGTCTTCTTTTTGAAAAGCAGAGCAGGTCTGCTCGAGCGCCGGTGTCGAACAGAGGATTCCGGTGAGGCATGCTTTCCGGCGGGGCTTTGGTTCTGACGGCGGCTATAGCAGAATGGCAGCGGCCTGGGATGGTTCTACGGCAGAGCTCGGCGACAGAAGAGAAGATCGCCGGCGATGGGTTGAGTTCGAAAAATCTGGACTTGCTGGCGGCCTGAGCTTGGCGGCGGTTGCGGCGGCACTCGAGCCGGCGGTAATGGCGGTTGTGGTGGCAGTCGTGGCGGAATAGGAGCTTGAGAAGGCGTCTGTAGCTGAGGAACTGAAACGGAATAAAAAAAACAGAACAGAGGCATGCTTATGCAGGAGTCTTGAATTAAAATCGAAATCAGATTTCTTTCAGTTTGGATTTGGATTAACTTGGAAGAATCACATTTAGGTAAGGACTCTCTCTTGAAATCTATAAAAACTGAGAGAAGAATTGGAAGAAAAGGACGGTTTTTGGATCGAAGTGGAGCGAAAAGAACTGGAGATTTTTGGGGCGGGATTTTTGACGAACGGGGTTTTTTTTTTCTGTTCTGTTTCGAAAAAACAGAGGCTCATTTTTTCGTGTTTTTCGTCGGGATTTGGCCGGAATCGAAGAGGAAGAAAAGAAGAATCGAAGGGAGAGAGAAGGAGAAGAAGAAAGGGAAGTTTTTGCGCTGTTTTTGCATTTGCTATAGTACCGCAGCTGATTGGGGAAGATGATGAATAGTGTTCTGTGAACAATGTTTTTCTACGGTGTTTTTCAAATGCAATTTCTTCCAAATTTGATTTTCCTCTTGAATATGAATAGCTAAATCTTTTGTCAAAGCTGGAGGTGACATTATTTGATTGGTATTTTTACGTCTATAAAGAAGTTTTTAATGCTTATTTGATTGAATGCGATGTTTTGATAAAGTCATAATCTATACAATTATTTGATTTGTCGTTAACGTAAGGTACGGCGAATGTTTATAATTCCCTGTGATTAGTAGACTATGCTTGTTAATGATAAATTTTCAATCGATATTTTTATGTTAATGGATATGATGAACGTAAATGAAATATCTTTCGATTAGGTCAAATCATTATTTGAATCTAATTGCGTAATTAAATAGACGTAGAATATTAATTAAATAATTGATCCTTGAAGCTTTGATATCTCTCATCGATTATCTTTCCTATCTTTAATTAGTTTTAATTGAATTTTTAATCGTCATTTTAGTAGTTAGTTAAATTACAATCTCTCTACAAGATTTTCTGATAAGAACTTTAATTTGCTAAGCTAAGTAGTATTTAAATTAGTTTGGAGTAGAATAATCCTACATCATTCCCTGTGGTTCGACCTTGGACTTACCGAGTATATATTACAATTTGTCAACCTTCTCTTGGGTTAGATCACACATCTAAAGGCCTCCACGCCTAATCCCAAGCTCTCTCTGATCGCTCTTCATACAGAGGATCCTGTCCATCTGCATGTCACACCACGCAACCCCAAAACAAAACAAGGAAAGAGGGGTGAGTATAAAACTCAGTAATGGTTTTTATACGATCGATAATAATCAAAAGTCATTCAGCATTACAACATAGCAATATAGATCCATAATCGACATGATTATACCATTTTCGAGTCATGCATTCATAATACATATTCCTGCATAACACTATTTCATTCACGTACTTTCTACTCATGCATTCATAACACATAATCCTGCATAATAATATCTCATTCGTATACTTTCCACTCATGCATTCATAACACATAATCCTGCATAACAATATCTCAATCACATACTTTCTACTCATGCATTCATAACACATAATCCTGCATAATAATGTCTTATTCACATACTTTCTACTCATGCATTCATAACACATAATCCTGCATAATAATGTCTCATTCACGTACTTTCTACTCATGCATTCATAACACATAATCTTGCATAATAATATCTCATTCACATACTTTCCACTCATGCATTCATAACACATAATCCTACATAACAATATCTCAATCACATACTTTCCACTCATGCATTCATAACACATAATCCTGCATAACAATATCTCAATCACATATAATGAATGCCTCCATCAAGGAGTAAACACAATCATCGCCACGAAGGCGGCATCACTACACAGGCAGAATCCAGTCAAGGCTACGAAGGCATATCATAGTCCGGTTTCCACATAGGAAACATAAGGTTGGGGTTGTCGGCCCCTAAGTCTGCTCGCCCTGGATGATCCTGGCTAAGGATGTCCGATTCCCACACAGAGAGCCTAGAGCAGGTGTGTTCGCCCTGGGACATCTCCTGTGGTGGGAAAGAGCCCGAATCCCCACACAGGGAACCCTAGAACACGTGGTAGCTGGTGCACGAAGCATACCACTCTGGATGCTCAAGTCCAGATGACAATCTTAATAATCTCATCTGCAAGGCAAGTACACAACTCGCCCCCATGTATCTAAATGTAACATCATTTCAGCTCAACTCAACCAGGGGAGTATACATGTCCCACGAAGGGACAAAATCGAAAACATGTCCTTCGGACCAACCAAGTTTCGATTAATCCACCGATCGATTAATCCGGCAAGCAATCTCAAACATTGCATACAATCGATCAATACCGGTTAAACAGCGGTAAAACTTCATCCATGAAGTCCGATACATGATGCATGCTATCATGGTACATCCACGAGCAAAACCTACGTGTGTTCCAACACATGGAACGTGCTCCCAATCCATCCCCTCATGCATCATAATCAAAGCATAATCAACTAAAATCTCATAATAGATTCTCATGTGTGTGTATACTCATGCATATTCTAATCACATGATTCATGCTTTGACATAAACTCATTGAGCAATATTTGCATGCTTAAATACTTTCCAAAATAATGATTCTAAACTGAAATCAAAGCAATTTCTATCATCAAGCTTAAATCCATCAATGTAAAGTTGAAGGCTTACTCCTACAAGCATGCTCTTTTACCATACAATAAACTATAATATGATCATCTCAATTACTCATAAGCCATATGATCTACACATAAATTATGCATTTTATAAGCCGTTTAACCTATGTTTATGTTGGTGTTTGATTAGAATTAGTGGTACTTTAATATAGTTTTTGGTTTTTGTGTAGGAAAATAAGAGTAAGACATATAAATGAGGTGAAAAATAACTTCAATGTTTGAATCTTTATAACTTTGTGCAAAGATCTCTGATTTGATTGATTCAAACTTCATGTTAAATTTCAAGAAGTCAGCTTTCCAACGCCACCAACCACGTGCAATTCGGAGTTCGGAGTAAAAAGTTATGACCATTAGGAAATCGGGCTGCAAAGTAAAACCAAGAAGATGATCGCAGGTTATCTCTTCCATTTTCAAATATTCAAAAATCGAGACTCAATTAACACATCTTGAAAGCTTAATACATGCCTCAAACATTGACAAAAAGCCATCAAACATTCCAGAACATATCCACATATCATTCTAAGATGAAACCCCAAGAAATCATAGCAAAAGATTAACATTTATTAAACCCACCATTAGAGCCCTAATAAGCATCACTCATTCAAAAAGAATCATGAAAACAAATCATTATCTACTCAAGGATGAGATTGAAGAACCCATTACCTTGACTTGATTAGAATGAACCTTCAATCACCTCCAACACCTTCCAAAAAGACGATTTTAAGTTAATACCAAAAGAAAACCTTAGATCTAGGGCTTTGGAAGCATAAAAACAAGATTTTGAAGATTAGGGCTTGGTAAAGAGGTATAAAACAGTAATTTTTATGCTTTCAAAATGGGTTGAAACAATGGAGAAATCAAGATTAAGGAATGATTAAAAAAACTTTAAAGAAAATAAAGGAGGATTTAGCTAAATACCTCTAATCCTTTCCTCTTCAAGCCTAATGGGGAAGAGGCTCCTAATCTCCCGGCCAAGCCTATTCCCAACTTGGGAAAGAGCACAGCACTTTCCTTTTATAGAAAAAGTTGGGGTAGACCTAAGTAAAATGTGGGGTAGAAATATGGTTTTTGGCTAAAATTGAAAAATTTAGCTATTTTAATCCGAAATTAAGTCCAGAAAATTCTGAAAATTTTTATAATGACTTTTTTTAATATCTGGGGCATTTTGGTCACAAAAACCTAATTTTTGACGGTGGGGCCCGCAGGGGTCCTGTCAAACCCTAATTTTTGGAAAATTAGTGAAAAATCCAAAAAATCTCAAAAATTCAGGTTTGATCCAAAATCACTTGAAACTCATGATTGTGAAATTAGTTTTGATTAGAACCTTTATAAACCCCATTTATTTTGAAAACTACCGAATTTAAGTCGAAAAAACAATTAAACCACTCGATAACCGATACACACACTAAAATAAACCGGTTCAAGATGAGGGATCTTACACCTTCCCATCTTGTCATACGAAGACAGAGCGATCTCAATTAATGACCTAATGCCATGAAGCAAACCGTCTAATCGCCTCATTGCAATTGACTGAGCAGCTGTCCTCGATGAAGAGGGGGGACCGTGAATGGGAGTCCTCTTCATTTTCTGCCTCTCCGTCTTTTGTCGTCGCGGAGGAGGGGCCACAGAGGGAGACGAAAGTAGGCATGCCTCTTCTGCAAGGGGGATCATTATGTCGACGACTTCTTCCCATACGTCGAGATTAGCAAACACCCTCTTCCAGTAGTCCATCATACGGTGCTTCTTCTGTGCACCATTCTTGACCTCTGTAATTATGGCCCCACTTCCTGGCCACCTTTTCACCCGTGGACTGGTAGGGCCCACGACAACATGGAAGATTGTTGTGTGCTCAAAAAACCAAATCTGCATAGTAAGCAGATGAAAACATTAGTAAAAGGCACGGATATAGGCAAGTCGTGTACTATTATAGTCGACTATAATAGTACACGACTAGAAAGTTGGTCGTGTCTTATGCAACACGACTATATACTTAGTCGTGTATGTTAGTACATGACTATATATAAAGTCGTGTTGCATAAGAGATGACACTTAGCGTCGTCATGTCGTGTCTTTTGAAGACACTAAAAACAAAAAAATGCTAAATACCTGAGTGACATATGAGGCGCCGTTTAGGTATCCACCGCCCAGTGACCCTCCTTTAGATCTGACACCCACTTGTCTGCTCGTGTGGGTTATACCAAAAAGCAACATCTTATAGATCGCCCCCACCCAATTGTAGGAGCTCAATCTTGGGAGGTCTTCTATGTATCAATACAAACAAGGCAGCAACTCTCTAGTGTTGTGTGGAGACAACACCATGGAGAAGACAAGGCAGATGATCATTCTCGCCATGTCATCCTCTGCCATCTTCATTTCGCCAATGTTAAGCTTCTCAATAATTTCCTCAATGTGTGAAATATCAAGTCTCCTCACAGAGAAGTACTTCCTGAAGAATTTCCCTTGTGGTTGGCGTGACAAGGCGGTAACGATCTCAACATTTTTGCCCTTTGCGGGCAATCCAGTTATAAGAGCAACTTCTTGCTCTGTGAAATGAAGCAACCTCCCCTTTACATTGAACACTTTGGTTGTCTCATCCCAATACCTCACCAAATGGTCCAGGCGGTTCCGAGAAACTACGACCTCCTCACCTTCAAAAATGACAGAAAAACTAGATTCTCTGATCAGTTCAAAGCATCTTTGGTGACATAGTAGGAGGGTCGCACACTTTTTCAGCGCTCCGGATTGACACCACGTCCGAAGAACCGGTCGTGCATAGTAAGTTCTCTTGACAGGTGAATCTATCAGAGCCTTCCTCTTCCTGCCCTCTGTTTTCGCTCTCGAGGTGCAAACAAAAATTCCTGATCCTCCTCCTCTTCCCTTGGTATTTGCTCCATCAAATCATCTCTTTCGGTATCCATCTGCAAGGAGATAGGTACAATGGTAAATAGTAAAGTCATGTCGAAAAAACACGAAAATATAAAAGTCGTGTCGTCTGATCTATACATGAAATATGCATTTTATTATCTCCTAAACTTATGATTATGCTAGTGTTTGATTAGAATAATTGCTACTTTAATATAGTTTTTGGTTTTTGTAGGAAACAAGAGTAATATACAGAAATAAGGTAAAAAGTATCTCGAATGGTTAAATCATCATAACTTCGTGTACAAATGTCGGATTTGACTGATTCAAGTCTCATGTTAAATTTCAAGAAGTCAGCTTTCCAACGCCACCAACCACGCATAATTCGGAGTTCGGGACACAAAGTTATAGCCATTTGAAATTCATGAACAGTAACTACGATCGATCGGCAATCACTGCGATCGATCGCCAGAGCCGCAAAAGCAGTGTATTAAAGGAAACGATCGATCGTATCTACTGGAATTTTTCAATCGCCGAAGACAGTAACTACGATCGATCGGTATCATACGGCGTCGATCGGCAAAGCGATCGATCGGAGGAAAATAACAAAGGAAAAGCGATCGATTGGCCAGCGAACGATCGTCAATACGGAGCGATCGATCGCCATATGCGGCAAACCGAAATAAGACCTATTTCGACTTGGATTTGGAAGGGGACTTCGTGGTTTCTCTTCACTATTATAAATAGGCCTATGGGAGAACATTTTGGGCATCACATATTCAACTCTTGGAGGCTAGAGCAAAGGAAGAAGAAGATGATGAAGATGAAGATGATGGATTCTCTTCCCATGCTTGGCTAAAACTCCTATCCAAGGCGTAAATGAAGCCCAATAATCTGGTTGTGTAGTTTCTTTTCTCTCATCTTATGTTTTTACTCTAGTTGGTGTATGGATTTTATTGTGTAATCACCGTTAATTCAATAAAAGTTTGTTCTTTGTACTCGAGAGAGACAAGAGTGAATTCTTGTGAGTTTCAATCCGAAGAATTCTTGCGTATCCGAGAGGAACGTGAGTAGACTGAGGTGTTATATATCAATAAAGTTTCATTGGTTTATACTCGAGAGAGATAGATCACAATTCCATGTTTTAATTGTTTTATGTGTTACATCCGAGAGGAGAGCACTATATTTTGAGTTGACAAGTGTATGTCCGAGAGGAATATGCTAGCCAATTGGAAATCTTTATTCAAAAGAGAGAGAGAAACGATACACTAGTTATTGTGGTGGATTCAAAGCCTTAGTCTTCTCCTTATTGATCAAATCTCAGCTTAGTTTAGTTTAAAGTTCATTGCTTTCTTAGTCTAAAATCAACACTGCTATTTTCTCTTGAATTTGGTAAAGTATTCACCGTCCTTGAGGTTCGACAACCCTTATTAATACTCGCCGTAGTACAATTGCCTTGTGCACTTGCAAGGGTTTAATTTTAAACGATCATCGTCGAATAGACGACTAAATATAAAGTCGTGTCTTTGAAGACACGAGTTTATATTTCGTCGTCAAAATAACAAATCCAAAATCAGAGCTTCTGAAACAAAAATCAGTATGTATTGTAACTTACCGGGGTGTATTTACTACTTCCGGTTAGGAGTCGTGCAACGGGAAAGTCGAAGACACGACTTTATATTTTGTCGTCAAAATAACAAATCCAAAAGTCAGAGCTTCTGAAACAAAAATCAGTATGTATTGTAACTTACCGGGGTGTATTTACTACTTCCGGTTAGGAGTCGTGCAACGGGAAAGTCGAAGACACGACTTTATATTTTGTCATCAAAATAACAAATCCAAAAGTCAGAGCTTCTGAAACAAAAATCAGTATGTATTGTAACTTACCTAGGTGTATTTACTACTTCCGGTTAGGAGTCGTGCTACACTCATTTGCCCATTGCTGTAGCAGCTTAAACAAAGAGCCTAAATCCGAAATGATCACTCTCCATGTTAACAGGCTCACATAGCTAAGTTATATGTGATGATGAGGAAGACGTAAATTCAAATAGGAAGAGATCAAATTTCCTGTTTACTGATCATGAAAACAGTAGGTGGATTAAACTTTTCGGATTTGTGATTTTTAATGGATGGACCGCCGCAATTGTAAATTCCTGGATTGTCCTTGTATGCAATAACTTGTTTTAAATTAAAGCAGCTTATTCCTCAGTATGCTAGATCTGAAAGAGTGAATGGCAAAAGAGAAGAAAACAAAATGTGGGATCTGAAGGATCGAGTTACAAGCTCATGCTTTCAAGTTCAATGTTTCAAATGAAAGAGGTTTCCTAGCCTTTGTGGCTTGCTCAAAAGCATAGGCTATCTCAATTATGATAGAATTTAATACAAAGACTTAGGCATACCTTTAGCCATTAGAACCGAACGTTCAATGGAGTCTCTGCTAATCGTCTTCAGAACCACGTGTTTCTGGTTTAGAACTTGGCTGAGAGCAATCTCACTTGAGACACCGTATTAGGATGGCTAATGGTGTATTTATAACTAAACCAGGACACCACTGTAAAGAACCCTAGAATCCTGACCGTCCATCCATAGGTCATCCAATGGTTCAGATCTACCACTCAAAACCACAACTTAATGGGTATTCTGACTCAGGCCCATTACCCAGACAGTTCTAAAAGCCCAAAACACTGTCAATTGAGATAGTTGGGCCACTTTATGTTTTCTTACAAAAACAAGCCCAACATTCTCCCACTTGGCACAACTTCTCAATTGAGCCATATAAAGAAGAAAATCTCCCACTTTGTTCAATTAAACTAACCAAGTGGGTAATGGGAAACTTTAATAATGACTTTCGTATGCACATACAAAAGTCATAACCATACAAAATACCCTTCGAACTGTATGTGGTAACTTTATACTCAATCAAAATGTCATAATCGCATGAATCAAGGCGGTTATGTCCTCAAAGGAGAACATTCCCTTCAATGTATCACAATGCAACTAATTCATTCTGGTTGAGTGCTATATGTGGCAAAATATTTTGTGAGTGAATGCATGCTCCCACTCATTTTGCAAATATTGTCTCATACTTTAAGTGCACTGAAAAATGAGACACACCGCGAGAAAAGAAACTGGAACTGCTATGATAAATGAGTAAAGTCCAAAAGTACATAAGCAAAATCAAATGCACGATGAGCTAATAAGACCCATATGATCCACATGACTCTTAAACAGAGAAGGGGGCAAGCCCTTAGTCATTGGATCAGCAACCATAAGCTCAGTGCCTATATGCTCAATAACAATTGTCCCTGCTTTAACACGATCCCGAACAACAAGATACTTGATGTCGATGTGCTTACTTCGACTTCCACTCTTGTTGTTCTTCGTGAAGAACACAGCAGCACTATTATCACAGAACATCTTTAACGGCCTACATATGGAATCCATAATAGTAAGTCCTGTGATAAGATTCATCAGCCAAGTAGCATGTGACGTGCCCTCATAACAAGCAACAAACTCTGCCTTCATAGTCGATGACGCTATAAGGGTTTGCTTAATACTTTTCCAAGAGACAGCACCACCTGCCAAAAGGAAAATATAACCCGATGTCGACTTTTTCGAGTCAACACAACCAACAAAGTCTGCATCTGTATATCCAACCAGTTCCAAATGATCAGAATGTCTGTATGTAAGCATGTAATCCTTCATTCCTTGTAGATACCTCATAACCTTCTTTGCAGCTCTCCAATGATCCATCCCTGGATTTTTCTGGTATCTACCCAACATTCCCATAGCAAAGGCAATATCAGGTCTTGTACAAACCTCCAAGTACATCATACTACCAACTGCCGAAGCATAAGGAATTTCCTTCATGCTTTCCAATTCCAAAGAATTCTTTGGACACTGGAACAAGCCAAATTTGTCACCCTTCACAATAGGGGCTGCACTAGGTGAGCAGTTTTCCATGTTAAACCGTTTCAGAACTTTATTGATATAGGCCTGTTGAGACAACCCTAGGATCCTTTTGGATCTATCACGATAGATCTCAATCCCTATGACACAGGAGCCTCTCCTAAATCTTTCATGTCAAAGTTCTGAGAAAGAAACTTAGTCTCGTGCAACATCCCTAAGTCACTGCTTGCAAGTAGAATGTCATCAACATACAAGACCAGAAATGTGTAACGGCGCCTACTAACCTTAAGGTATATGCATTGATCAACAATGTTCTCCTTAAAACTAAATGAAGTAATAACATCGTTGAACTTCAAATACCACTGTCGGGAGGCCTGTTTCAGTCCGTATATTGACTTCTTGAGTCTACAAACCAGATGACTACCTTTATCTGAGGTGAAACCTTCAGGCTGAGTCATATATACCTCCTCCTCAAGATCCCCATTCAAGAATGCCGTCTTGACATCCATTTGATGTAACTCCAAGTCAAAATGAGCTACAAGGGCCAAAATAACTCTCAATGAATCCTTCGTAGAAACTAGAAAGAAGGTTTCATTATAGTCAACACCATCTTTCTGAAGAAAACCTTTGGCTACAAGTCGGGCCTTATATCTGTTAATGTTACCAGATGGATCTAATTTAGTCTTATAGACCCATTTGCAACCAAGAGCCCTGGCGCCCTGCGGTAACGCTATTAGATCCCAGACTTGATTATCAGCCATAGATTTCATCTCGTCCTGCATGGCATCAATCCATTTGCTAGAGTTATTTCCTGACATGGCCTGTGAATATGTAAGAGGATCTTGAATGAGTCCAACATTCTCGTCAGTCTCCTGGAGGTATACAACATAGTCAGAAGGGAGTGCAGGTTTCCGTACTCTTGAGGATCGTCGAAGTCCTATTTCATCAACAGGCGGAGGGGCCTGTGCAATAGGAACTTGAGCAACTTGATCTGGAGGTGAGAGTAGAGGGTGGATAGGCTGTTCTAGAATCACCATAGGTGATACAGCATCTGATCCTCCACCAAAAGTGGGTATAATAACTGGAACCCGAATTTCCTCAAACACAATGTGTTGAGGAGAAATACTCCCACTGAAGTTGCCATACTAAAGAAAACGTGCATTCCGTGCTTCGACTACTGTAGGGGTGTGAGATGGACAATAAAACCTATAACCCTTAGACCTTTCTGCATACCCAATGAAAAAACCACTGACAGTCTTAGGGTCAAGCTTCTTCTCAAGTGGATTATACACCCTAACCTCAACAGGACAACCCCAAATGTGCACATGTTCTAAAGTAGGTTTCCATCCATTCCATAGCTCAAAGGGTGTTTTAGGAACGGCTTTAGATGGAACTCGATTTAAAATGTACACAACTGTCTTTAAGGCTTCACTCCACATTTTGAGAGGAAGAGAGGAGTTACTAATCATACTCCTCACCATATCCATCAAAGTGCGATTCCTCCTTTCAGTGACACCATTTTGTTGTGGTATGCCTGGTACTGTGTATTGTGCAACAATACCATGTTCCTTCAGGAATTGCGCAAATGGTCCAGGTTTTTGTCCACTCTCTGTGTACCTGCCATAGTATTCCCCTCCTCTGTCTGATCGAACAATTTTGATACTCAATCCAGATTGTTTCTCTACCTCTGCCTTATAAGTCTTGAAAGCATCAAATGCTTCAGACTTTTCATTTAAGAGATAAAGATACATGTATCGTGTATGATCATCTATAAAGGTAATGAAATACCTTTGACCATTCAGACAGGGAGTACTAAACGGTCCACAGATATCAGTGTGTATAGTGCCTAATTTCTCATCATGCCTCTTAGCACCCTTAGAAGACTTGTTAGTCTGCTTTCCCTTTATGTAGTCTATACATGTCTCAAGATCAGTAAAGTCAAGAGTTTTTAAAACTCCTTCTTTTACTAATCGCTTTAAGCGGTCCATGGAGATATGCCCCAAACGCCTGTGCCATAACATAGAGGAGTTCTTTTTAATAACACTTCCTTGCACAGACATCATAGATTGTTCAAATGAAACCTGCAAAGAGAGTCTATATAGTCCATCAATCAAAGAACCAGAACCAATGGTGACTGAATCTTTAAGAATCAGAAATGAGGAATTCATAAACTGAAAATTAAAGCCATGAGGTACTAGTTTTGATACAGAAACTAAGTTTTTAGAAAAACTTGGAATATAGAAAACTCTTTCTAAATCTAAGGTGTATCCTGTATGGAGAACGAGTCTATATGTCCCCACACCTTCAACCTTCGAACACATCTTATTTCCAGAATAGATGTTGTGCTCCCCATCATTTGATTTCCTTAGACTGAGAAACCCCTGCATGACAGTAGAAACATGGATTGTAGAACCGGAGTCAATCTACCATGTGTTATTATGATGAGAATCAGCATAATTAGATTCATAACACACTAAAGACATGAAATTACCTCCTTTCTTGGCAAGCCACTTCTGATACTTAGGGCAACCTTTCTTCATGTGTCCTGTCTTCTTGCAGAAAAAACATTTGGTTTCCTTAGTGACACTAGTAGACTTTATTGGCACACCTTTACCAGCTTTCTTCTTAGGAGCACCATGATTTGCCTTCTTTTGTCCTTTATGAGAAACTAGATGGGCACTCTCTAGTTTCTCTTGCTTAAGTCTCCCCTCTTCCTGTACACACATACTCAGAAGGTCATTAACTGACCACTGAGTGTTATGTGTGTTATAAGAGATCTTGAATGGCCCATATTGTGCAGGCAGGGAGTTCAGAATGAAGTGGACCAAAAAAGTGTCATCAATCTTTATTTTCATGTTGTTCAACTGACTAGCAATATCACGCATCTGCATGATATGCTCTCTCACCCCTTTGTCATCTGTTAGCCTCATGGATGACAACCTGGACATTAAGGTGCTGGCCAAGGCTTTATCAG
Source organism: Houttuynia cordata (assembly GCA_039654745.1). NCBI lineage: Eukaryota > Viridiplantae > Streptophyta > Magnoliopsida > Piperales > Saururaceae > Houttuynia > Houttuynia cordata. Next base: position 22,774,209 of record CM077504.1, read on the forward strand.
AACTTTTGAATTGAGCTTTAATAGCTTTCAAAAGTTCTTGGGCTGTAGCGCATTCTGGGATGGATCCTAGAATGCTATGATTTATGTGAGACCTCATGAGCATCATACTTAAGCGGTTAGACCGCTCCCACTTTTCAAAAGATGCTGCCTCACTTGGCGTACTTTTTCCGTAGGAGTGGTGGGTACATCCATACGAAACGCCAAATCCAAATCCATGCACCCTAATAGTAAAAGTAACTTTTCCTTCCAATCCTTAAAATTGTCCCCAGACAATAACAGAAGGTGCTGATTAGGGTCAGAAATGAAAGACGGATAAGCTGCAATAAAGGAATAAATACATGCAAACATTAAAGAGGGCAAGACACAATAGCATAAGTATGAAAATAGCCAATGCTAAAATCATGTAGTAAAATTGAAAACCTCTCTTTGGGCAAAGGTTGCAATCTGCATCAAATTTACTAAGCTGTATAGAAACAAATATTCATTTGTCTCATGATAAGGCTAGTGGGTTATACAGAAAACATTATAGGAAAATCCCACACCTTTGGGCATAGGGATTCGCCCATGTTAAAATATATAACCCTCTACCTTATCCTAATTATGTAACGCTAACTACCACCTCCCTTTGGGGCCGGATGACAGTCTTTGTCACATAATCAAAATTGGATGATAGCACAATATTTTTATGTATGTGAATTTATGCACCCCATGGTAGCATTCTATATGATTCACACGTTGACAAATAACTTAGGATGCTTTGGCCATTCCTAAATCATCTCAACGGACGTGGAAACTGAATTTGTGCTATTCACCATTTGTAAAATAACAAAATGAATGCAATTAATTATCAGACAATCATGCAATATCCATATACAAAATTGACTAGGGCATTAATGTCAATTTTGTCATCAGGCTTTTGGGACTCGGTCAGGGGATCCATCACCACACACCACAATGAAAAAATATAGTCCAAAGTCCTTATACAGTCCTTTTTAAAAAAAAAAAATTGTACAAGGTGGAAGCTATAAGCCCCTGTAATAGAGAAAAAAAATATACATTAATTCTTCATTACTGCATCCGCCTCCAGACGTGGTCCTTGAAGTCTGGTGTCGCTTACAATAGATATAATGTACACTCTCTCAAAATTACATAAGTGGTGTGCTCAACAATTAAAAAAAAAAATTTGATAAAACATACGATTGCAATATAATCCCCTGGCCGGCCCATATAATTAATAAAGCCTTAATCATAATAATTAAAACGCATCCATAACATACATGCAATCATAACTGTAAAAAAAATTCCTTTTTTTTGGCCTTGGTACGGACCAAAAACCGGGTCTGGAGACCCGGTTTGGGCCGGGTCATCAGGTGACCCGGTTTAGAGGGTCATCCTCTTTGAGAGGATGCCCTAAATCTTGAGGGCACGAGGCGGCGGCATGGCGTGGGCGCCGCCGCCGCCTTCTTCCTTCGGCGGCCACAGGCGTCACCGCCGCCGCGTCCATCTACCTCCGTCAGTGGCAGCAACAACCGCCTACACGGACACCGCACCTTCGGGACTTCATGGCGACGGCGATGGAGCCCACGGGAGCAGCCGGAGCAGCGATGGCGACGGCATCAAGGGCGGTGGCCATGGACGCCGCCGCCACGGGCTCCACTATGGCGACGATGCCGTCGGCAGCCTAAAAGGTTTTTTTTTTTTTGTAAACGCTACTGGACTGTGCGGCCGAATCCAGCTTTGCTGCTGCACCGGCCAGAGCCCAACGCCTGGCGACGGCGGCTCTGGCCGGTGCGTCTGCTCGCAGCGGCGGTGCCGGGCTGTCCGACGTATATGCGACCCGTACGACCGTCAGATGCGCATGATGCGCGCTAAAACTATAGCGGAAGCGTACCAGAATCTACCGAGTGCTCCTGATACCAATTGATAGAATTTAATTCAAAGACTTAGGCATACCTTTAGCCATTAGAACCGAACGTTCAATGGAGTCTCTGCTAATCGTCTTCAGAACCACGTGTTTCTGGTTTAGAACTTAGCTGAGAGTAATCTCACTTGAGACACCGTATTAGGATGGCTAATGGTGTATTTATAACTAAACCAGGACACCACTGTAAAGAACCCTAGAATCCTGACCGTCCATCCATAGGTCATCCAATGGTTCAGATCTACCACTCAAAACCACAACTTAATGGGTATTCTGACTCAGGCCCATTACCCAGACAGTTCTAAAATCCCAAAACACTGTCAATTGAGATAGTTGGGCCACTTTATGTTTTCTTACAAAAACAAGCCCAACAAATTAATCTAGGCTCAAAGCCTCTCAACCCACCAAAACAAATCCCAAATGGAAAGCCATCCTCATGATATCCTGCCGGAACAGTTATTCCAGGATAACCCCTAATGGCCAAAACTGATGAAGCATTTGCATCCGGGCTCACAAATGCATCCAATGCATTTTCATACATCAACTTCTCAATCCCATCCCTTGACAACCTCTCCATGTTCTGGATTGCCTCCCTTTCTCTTTCTCCAATTCCATTTGTCTTCTTAGCTTCCAAGAAAATGTCCTGCCCGAACTCATCCATTCTTTCCTGAAGAAATTTTTAGTTTGCTTAACCATAAGCAATTGATAAGTGGTAGTTATGTCATAATTGGCAATTGCATGTTCATTGATACCTCAGTTATGTCATTTTGGCTAAAAGAAATTACGTCAGCCAGTGACCCGACTGGGGAATGGAGTAGCTCTTGTAAGTAAGCATTGAAATTCTGCTTGAACTCGGCTAACACTGCAACACTTTCATCAGTGAAACTCAGAATAGAACTCACATTTGCTATCTCCAAATTGTCCACCAGAATTGCTCCTTTTTTCCTTCAAATTCCAACAGGAGCCAACACTTTACATATGGTCACAAAAAATAAAGAACATACCAGCAACCAAGGGACTATGACCCTAACTGCACAACCATGTGTTGTAAAATGGGCTCCACAGATCAACTCTTATGCATGAAATAACATATGTGCATTATTGGAATTTACCTCATGGTGGCAAAGTGTCTCTCAAAAATCCGTTCAATCGCTGAACCAGCCGGAAATTCAAAGAAAGGTTTTCTTATAACTCCAATCCTCTTCCCACTGAGCCCATCTGCATTGAGGAATTGCTTGTATCCTCCCATTGGAATGAACTGAGCTACTTCTTTCGTTGCCTGGGCGTCTCTCGGGTCATAACCAACAATCTCATCCAAAACATAGACTGCATCAGTCACTGTCCTGCATATGGCCTGTTACAAACAACAGTGCACACGTTACAAGTTACCAAAGTCCATCCACTATGATCTTTCTTCAATAGATGGGCCTGTTCTCAATGTTCAAGGAGTTGTGTGTTTGTGTAGAGCAAGGAAATGGAGTTTTTACCCAATGGTGTCCTGTCTGAGAGAGACAGGAACAGCGCCTGCTCGGCTGGTGAGGCCTACTGTGGGTTTTATGCCAACCACTGAGCTGTAACTTGCAGGGCAGAGGATGGAGCCGTCTGTTTCCGTCCCTAAAGACACCATGACCAGATCGGAGGCTACTGCGATTGCAGGTCCACTGCTTGACCCACATGTATCCTTGGATCACACATACGGATTCTACATCTTTAAATATGCAATCACTCAGTATGCACATAAATCCTAAATCATGTGACCATAAGGTAATGAGTGATTCGCAAATTAAGACACTTTACTGGTGAAAAGGAAGATACTAAGGGGTTGTTTGGATAGTGAAAGAGGGCTGAATTCACTGTCAATTCAGCCCTCTTTCACATGAAAGAGGGTGAAACATGTTTGTTGGGTGAATTTCAGGTGAATTAAAAAATTCACCTGAAAGAACAAATTCAGGGTGAAAGAGCACTTTCAGGTGAATTTCAGATGAATTAAAAAATTTATCTGCAAAAATACAATTCTGCCCTCATCATGATTCATGAACAGTACTCCCTCCGTCCAAAATTTGTACTAACATTTAGTTTTCCAAATTGAACTAAAATCAATCCATTTGGGAAAATCATATGGTATTACTAATGTCAGACGGAGTGTAGAAAAGAGGTCATGCAGGGGTAAAATAGTTATGTTTTAAAATTTTACTTATTGTATCACATTCACTATCCAAACACATGACCAATTATATTCATCTTAAGAATTTCACTATCCAAACGAATTTCACATTCATCATGAAAGTCAATGAATTTTTTCACGAAAAATTTAATTTCACATTCATTACTCTTTCACTATCCAAACAGCCCCGAAGTCCGTGATGAGGGGTAGATACTATTTGCACTCCAAACTCGACATTGGGCATTGTGATGCAGTGTCCTACGATACCTTAGGCTGAGATAGAAATCCATTTCTTGATCGAGTTAGATTTTTTCCTTCTTTTTAGAACGGTCGAGGCAAGCTTCAAGATGGTGTTTAATACATTCACTGGGAATTTTGAAGAATATGCAGAATTGAAGTATTTAGTCCTAGGTTCCATATTCATAGTCCTATTTGGGAATTCATAATGAAGTAAATGGTCGATGGTGGCTTCCTTGGGTTGGAAATGGCGGCTTGTGGGAATCAAGAAGAACAAGAGGAAGATGGCTGAGAGGGTAGAAAAGAAGAAGAAATGGTAAGAGATCATCGCCATGACACAGTTGAAAGTCTCACCAAACAGAAGAGGTTGTTAGCACTGATGCTCAATGGTAAGTAGTCCTATTTATCTACTTGATTCAAACCCGTCTGCCCACTATATTAATACGCCCCGTCGGATTAAAATTCAACAGCTCACAGCTCTCCAATGCACACCAAGCACGTGAGTCACGGCGCATATAAACAGATTCTTATTAAAAAGAAATATTAGGGGTGTGGCCCATAATGGGTTTCTTATGTCTCTAACTGAGAGTTTGGGGGACTTGGTCTTTGACAAGCAAATTCATTGGGCATGACCATTTGGTGCAGAAAGAATTGTGACAAGATAATTGTTTGGTTGTTTAGTGCAAGAAATTTCTTCAGTATTCATCATCCTCTAGCCCCGTGACAATGTCAAAATGTCTCTACCTTTGTGTAAAGTATTTCTTCATTAGTATGAATGTATTTCCACTTTTTCTGAACCATGTAATCCTTTTTGGTTTTCCTAAAATGAGCTAGAGAAGAATTCATTGCGATTCTTTATGCATAATATGGGTTTATTTTTGCTAGAGTGATTTTGTTTTACACAAGAAGCAAAGCGGCAACAAATACACAATTCACATGGAGACGGGAATTTTAACTACTGATCAAAGGTGCGCAAACAAAGTCTCTAGCCAATCCCCTTCAAACCAATAATATGAAGAGGAAGACATAGCAATTTTGTGAGGAAATTGTTATTATAATTACTTAACTGCTACTGTATTAATGATGAACTGTGTGTACCTTTTGTAAAGATGATAATAAAGGAAAAGAGTTTATGATTGAATCAAGCGAAACACTTTGTCCTTAAGACAGAATTCGCCCTCCCTACAGTGCTTAGGACTCTTGGGCGTCTGCCTCCCAGGATAAGACAATCAACCACGCACTGTAGGAGCACTCCAAACAGCACGCGCAGCGAACCACAAATGTGTAATGCTTTCACAGAATGAGAAGAGGAGGAAGAAGAAGATGCAGGGAAAAATCCGTACTGAAAAAATCCGTTTTTACAAGCTTTTTAGAAATCCCGTTAAAGTCCGTTGAAAACACACCGTTTCCCGTTAAAGCCCGTTGAAACCTTTTCCCGTTAAACGGACGCGTCCGTCCGTTAACGGTCATAATAAAACGGACCCGTTTTGGTTGAACCAAAATAAATTAGAAAACCAAACCATTGAATTTGTCCCAAAATAATATTTTCTTGTTGACCCAACCCAACCCGACCTGACCCGACCCGCCGGCCGTGCGTGCGAACCGAACCGAACCGAGCCGAGCTGGCCGGCCGGACGGACGGCGGCGGCGCGCGCGCGCGTGTGGGTTAGCCCACCTAGGTGCATGGGTCCAACATCTCTCTCCCCCACAAAAGTGGGGTGGCCCTTGGGCCTAACTTATAAGGCCAACCTTGGACCTTATATACCATCCACAACCCATCCTTGGTGTGGATGTGGGACTATTCATCCTTCACCCAATTCACTCATTCATCTCATAGCAAGTGGGTTTTAAACATGGGTTAGTTCTCTCTCTTTAATACCCAATTATGGGTTATAACTAACACCCACTTCTAACAATCCCCCACATGAATGAGAATTGGCTAGATAACTTATGCAAAAACTATACAAAAAACTTGTGAAAGTAAATATTGAGAAGATCATGCATGGGGGAGAGGTAGCTTTCGGCTTTGAATCTTCCCTTGTGAAGACTATCGGGTTTACTGGCTAATCAGTGAACGTGATGTCTTGAACTGTTCAGCCGTTTGTGTAAACCAAGACAATAGAAGTCACACAATCACTTCTCAGACACATTGTGGTTCTCCTGACTTTGTTCATTTTGGCCCCTTCCCACTCATATAGGTGATTCTCATTAGGAGCATCCTGCAATACCCCACTGTGGTTCTCATTACTTTGTTCATTTTGGCCCCGAACAAACCTGGTTTTCATGAGTGCTCTAGAAGATTTAGCCTTAAAATCCTCATAGAAGTGGCCCATTCACACTGATATAGGTGATTCTCATTAGGAGTATCCTGCAATACCCCACTCGAACTAAGTCAAGCTATGAGAACCATTAAAAGCAAAGCTTATCCTGATTCATTCAGCAGGCATCACTATCTCATCATAGGAATGGGAATGAGATTTTATCTCCATAGTGATTCCCCCCTTGAATCCCCCACAATTCGGATGTCCCTTTTGAACCTAGATCTTGGGATCTCCAGTCAACTAGGTTGGGTTGCCATTATGGTGATTCTTAATGTATAGGCTTCAAGCCCATTCCCCTCGATGAATTGCTCACTTGTTCTTTGGTCAAACCCTTTGTTAGCAGATCCGCAATATTTTCTTTTGACCGAACATACTCAATGGAAATTATTCCACTAGAGAGCAATTGTTTTATGGTATTATGCCTCCGACGTATATGTCGAGACTTACCATTATACAAGTTACTTTGTGCTCTTCCTATAGCAGATTGACTATCACAATAGATATATATAGGTGGCACAGGTTTCCCCCACATTGGAATATCTTCTAAAAAATGACGAAGCCACTCAGCTTCTTCGCCTGCTTTATCAAGTGCAATGAATTCTGATTCCATTGTGGATCTTGCAATGCATGTTTGTTTAGAAGATTTCCAAGACGCTGCTGCACCTCCAATAGTAAAAACATATCCACTTGTGGATTTGGAGTCTCTTGTATCAGATATCCAATTTGCATCACAGTACCCCTCTAGTACTGCTGGATATCTCGTATAGTGCAGTCCATAGTCCAAGGTATATCTTAGATATCTAAGAACCCTGACTAGAGCCTTCCAGTGGTCTTCCCCTGGATTGCTATTATATCTACTCAGTTTACTTACTGAGTATGCAATGTCCGGTCTCGTACAATTCATGAGGTACATGAGACTTCCAATAATTTGAGAATATTGGAGTTGTGATATGCTCTCACCCGTGTTTTTGCTTAAATGTAATGTCACATCCACAGGTGTTCTCGCTGGACGATTATCATTCTCATTAAACTTGTCTAGAATTTTTGTAATGTAATGAGATTGAGATAATACATATCCATAAGATGTTCTAGTGATTTTCATCCCTAGTATAACATCTGCAACACCCATATCCTTCATGTCAAACTGTTTGTTTAACATCCTCTTAGTAGCTTTAATGATATTATCATTGCTACCAATAATGAGCATTTCATCCACATATAGGCATACTATAACATAGCCTTCAGGTCTAGCTTTGACATAAACACATTTATCACATTCATTGATTTTGAATCCATTTGACATCATCATTTTGTCAAATTTTTCATGCCATTGCTTAGGTACTTGTTTAAGCCCATAAAGAGACTTAACAAGTTTGCACACTTTGTTTTCTTGACCCGATACAACAAACCCTTCAGGTTGTTCTATATATATTTCCTCATTCAAGTCACCATTCAAGAATGCTGTTTTTACATCCATTTGATGTATTTCAAGATTATACAAAGCAGCCATAGCAATTAACATCCTAATAGAAGTTATTCGCGTGACTGGTGAATATGTATCAAAATAATCTTGACCTTCCTTTTGCTTGTATCCTTTGATAACAAGTCTTACTTTATATTTGTCAATTGATCCATCAGCCTTCATCTTCCTCTTGAAGATCCACTTGTATCCGAGAGGTTTACTACCTGGTGGTAGATCTACCAACTCCCAAGTGTGATTTTGCATAATGGATTCAATTTCACTATTTACAGCCTCCTTCCAATATTGTGCTTCAGGAGAGGACATGGCTTCCTTAAAGCTTTGAGGCTCATTTTCTAATAAATAAGTTAGAAAATCTGGACCAAAAGATTTTGATGTTCTAGCACGTTTACTACGTCTAGGTTCATCATCTTCTCCCTCTTGGTCTTCACTGGTGTCTCTTGCAACATCCAAAGTTCTTTTAAGAGAACTTTTATTTTGTGTAGAATTCCACGGAAAAATATGTTCAAAAAATGAAGCATTCCTTGATTCAATCACCGTATTGACATTTATATCAGGAATATCCGATTTATGAACAAGAAATCGATATGCACTGCTATTATTGGCATAACCAATAAATACGCAATCAATGGTCTTTGGTCCAATTTTAATCCTCTTGGGATTAGGGACCGCCACTTTTGCTAGACACCACACTTTTAAGAAGTTGTAGGAAGGCTTTCGACCTTTCCATAACTCATATGGTGTCTGCAAGGTTTTCTTATGAGGTATTTTGTTGATAATATAATTGGCTGAAAGCAAAGCTTCCCCCCACATGTTCTGAGGTAACCCAGAACTTATTAACATGGCATTCATCATTTCTTTTAAAGTTTTATTTTTCCTTTCAGCAACTCCATTTTGCTGAGGTGAATAAGGTGTCGTGGTTTGGTGTATAATACCATGTTGTGAACAGAATTCACCAAAAGGTGATTCGTATTCCCCACCTCTATCACTTCTTAGAACTTTTATTTTCTTGCTAAGTTGATTCTCAACCTCTGTTTTATATAACATAAACATGTTTATAGCCTCATCTTTACTTCTCAGCAAGTACACATAACAATAACGAGTGCAATCATCAATAAATGTTATAAAGTACATTTTACCTCCTCTTGTTTGAACAAGTTTTAAATCACATACATCGCTGTGAATTAACTCAAGAGGTTCAGTACATCTTTCAATACTTTGGAATGATTTCCTTGTTAATTTAGATTCCACACAAGTTGCACACTTATGATTAAAGTCAATATTAAATTTAGGCAGATATTCCATATTAATCAATCTACGTAAAGAATCATAATTAACATGTCCTAATCTACCATGCCACACATCACATGACTCAATCATATAAGAGGAAGAAGCATTCTCATTCATAACATTAGAAACTGATACATTAGGTAATACATTGAGCTTGAAAAGCCCTTCATTCAGATACCCTTTTCCCACATACATCCCACCCTTAGTCAAAACAAATTTGTCTGACTCAAACACCAACTTGAAGCCATTCTTGCTCAGCAATGATCCAGACACTAAATTCTTTCGAATTTCTGGCACATGCATCACATTGTTGAGCGTAAGTTCTTTGCCCGAAGTCATCTTCAGCACCACCTTTCCAATTCCTTCAACCTTGGCAGTAGAAGAGTTGCCCATAAACAGTTGGTCACCATTTTCCACGGAGTGATAATTGGAGAACATCCTCCTGTTTGAGCACACATGACGGGTAACCCCAGTATCCACCCACCATTCTCTATCGTTAGTGACCATATTCACTTCCGAAATCACAGCAGAAAGGTTGATGTCATGCACATTGTTGGAGAGATTCTCCACTTCGGTCATGTGGGCTTGTGCCTTCTTCTTCTTGAAACCATCTTGTTTCTTCCGTTTGTAACAATCCTTAGCCTTATGGCCCATTTTGTCACACACATAGCACTTGCCCTTGAACTTGTTATTGTTGGAGTCATTGTTTGACTTACCCCCAGGATGCTTCCTCTTTTTGTTGGTAAAGCCATTGCTTTTATGCCCTTGTTCTACAACATTTACTTTGGCGTCCATGCCATGACCCCCGGTTTTTTTTTTCAGAAGAACGGTTGTCCTCTTCAATCCTTAACCTCACAATCAGATCTTCCAAGTTCATCTCCTTCCTCTTATGCTTTAAGTAGTTCTTGAAATCCTTCCAGGAAGGTGGCAATTTTTCAATTATTGCTGCCACTTGGAAAGACTCACTTAAAGTCATATCTTCTGCATGAATTTCATGAAGGATAACTTGTAGATCTTGAACTTGATTGATCACAGTCTTAGAGTCCACCATTTTGAAGTCCAAAAATTTGCCAGCCACGAATTTCTTCGTTCCAGCATCTTCAGTTTTGTACTTCTTGTCTAAAGACTCCCACAGTGCCTTAGCACTTGTCATCGAACAGTACACATTATATAATGTGTTGTCCAATCCGTTAAGGATATAATTTCGGCATAAGAAATCTGCATGTTTCCATGCATCTACTGCTGCAACAGCCGTTTTGTCTTCCCGTTTCTCCTCAGTGAGAACAGGTACTTCCTCTTTAAGGAATCGGGCCAAATTCAGCGTGGTAAGATAAAACAACATTTTCTGTTGCCATCTCTTGAAATCCACACCACTGAACTTTTCTGGTTTCTCCCCTTTAACTTGAACAGGAGCATTCACCGGAGTGGGAATAAGTATGGTACCATCAGTAGCCATTTCTGTAACTTTGCAAATCACAGAAGATTATCTCAGTAAAATACACAGTAATTACAGTACAAATGACAGTATATTACAGTACAGCACAGAAATAATAAATAACAGTAAAAATTCTGTCTTAAGATTATTATTATAATTACTTAACTGCTACTGTATTAATGATGAACTGTGTGTACCTTTTGCAAAGATGATAATAAAGGAAAAGAGTTTATGATCGAATCAAGCGAAACACTTTGTCCTTAAGACAGAATTCGCCCTCCCTACGGTGCTTAGGACTCTTGGGCGTCTGCCTCCCAGGATAAGACGATCAACCACGCACTGTATGAGCACTCCAAACAGCATGTGCAGCGAATCACAAATGTGTAATGCTTTCACAGAATGAGAAGAGGATGAAGAAGAAGATGCAGGGAAAAATCCGTACTGAAAAAACCCGTTTTTACAAGCTTTATAGAAATCCCGTTAAAGCCCGTTGAAAACACACTGTTTCCCGTTAAAGCCCGTTGAAACCTTTTCCCGTTAAACGGACACGTCCGTCCGTTAACGGTCATAATAAAACGGACCCGTTTTGGTTGAACCAAAATAAATTAGAAAACCAAACCATTGAATTTGTCCCAAAATAATATTTTCTTGTTGACCCAACCCAACCCAACCCGACCCGACCCGCCGGCCGCGCGTGCGAACCGAACCGAACCGAGCCGGCCGGCCAGACGGACGGTGGCGGCGGCGGCGCGCGCGCGTATGGGTTAGCCCACCTAGGTGCATGGGTCCAACATCTCTCTCCCCCACAAAAGTGGGGTGGCCCTTGGGCCTAACTTATAAGGCCAACCTTGGACCTTATATACCATCCACAACCCATCTTTGGTGTAGATGTGGGACTATTCATCCTTCACCCAATTCACTCATTCATCTCATAGTAAGTGGGTTTTAAACATGGGTTAGTTCTCTCTCTTTAATACCCAATTATGGGTTATAACTAACACCCACTTCTAACAGAAATAAGCAGTCGTCTTTTATAAATCACATGTAACAGATCATTTGTTTATACTGTTCTTGACTTTAAAAGGTAAAATCAACTATTTTACTAAAGTTTTTTTATGATTACAGGGAGACCATTTAAAGGATTTACGTAGTATCCATTATTAAGATTTTAGTTAATCATCTCTAGTAGATGATATTAGAGTTATTATTAGATGCAAGGGTAAATTCATCTTTTATTTATTATGTGTAAGACTACATATTTCTCTTTATTGTATTTTGACGTTCAAGTAATCATTATTAAAATCCTAGCATTCCTCTTTGTTCATTCTTCTCCTTCTTGGTTTCTTCTCATTCACATAGTGTCAGAGCAATGAAAGTTTTGATCTTTAATCTTATAGAAGAAAGTTTGATCTCTTTCGTGGACTTCGTAGCAATTTGGATTCGTTGTAATCTGGAGTAATCTAGAATCGAAGATCAAGAAATCTCAATATTTGGAGTCGTAATGGTCTAGAATAATTTGAAGTTGCGGTAATTTGGAGCCCTCACTTTCTTGTCTTTTGAATATGGTAATTCGTTCATCTCTTCTCTGTAATTGCTTATTGTTTTTGTTGGTTTTCAAAATGGCTAGTGAAAAAGATAATTCAGTTCAATCTATTAGTGTAAGATTGAATGAAAGAAATTATTCGTATTAGAGTTATGTGATGAAAAAAAATTTAGGGCAAAAAGATATTGGGACCTTGGATAAACCTATAGATTAAAGTTCTACAAAATATGATCAACAATTAGATACTTGAGAATCCAACAATTCAAAAATTATGGATAAATAATTCTGTTGAGTTTCAGATAGGTACTCAGTTGACAAAATATGAGATAGCGAAAGAGATTTGGGATAATTTGGCAAGACTGTTCACACAGTCTAATTATGCGAAAAAATATCAATTCGAAATGGACATTCAAGGAATTCAACTAAAAAGTATGAGTATCTAGGAATTCTATTCTGCCGTGACCAAAATTTAGGATCACTTGGCTCTCACTGAATCAGCAGAACTGAGTGCATTTCACCATATATTGCCCGTAGAGAGGAACAACGGTTGGTTCAATTTTTTATAGCTCTTCGTGATGATTTTGAGGGAATTTGTGGGACGATTTTGTATCGTAGTCCACTTCCCTCTGTTGACTCAATAGTCAGTGAGTTGTTGGCTGAGGAAATTCATCTTAAGTCTCATGCAAAAAGAGGAGTTTCTAACCTCCTAATCCATCTGTCTTAGCAGTACCTTCAAAACTTCTGCCAACTATGAAAACAAGCCCCCTTGGAAACCTGGTAATGATAAATGTCATTTCTGTAAGCAAAAGGGACATTGAAAGAATCAATGTCCTAAGCTATTGAATAGAATGCAACAACACCAACAGTTTATGGGCCACCAGCAGATTCCTCCATAGAAATTCGAGAATCAAAACCAATTCCAACAACGATCATACAAGCCTCCACAACCTAATATGGCAGCAGTTGTACCACTATCAAACCCGTATGATTTTGGCGCCACAACATCCTCTAATCCCACAATGGTCGGCCCTGCTGAGCAATTTCAAAAGTTTTTGCCACACAGCCATATGCTAGGTCTATCTCTACTCCTAAAGGTTTGTCATCTCCTAATTCTTCATGTATGTTTTCCTCTATGTGGGTCTTAGACTCTGGAGCTTCTCATTATATTTCATCAAATTTGCCATTTTTTGCTTCTTTGTGTCCTACCTCATCTGTATCTATCATGACTGCTGATGGTGTTCCTATGCCCTTAGCAGGTGTTGGTTCTATTGTCAACCCAATATATTACTTTCTTTCATTTCTTGTTTCTATTGGTCAATTGTGTGACTTTAGTTACTCAATTTTCAGTGAAGCACGGACACGACTGTTTAGCCAGTGTATCCTTATCCGATACGTATCGGATACGGATATGGTTGCGACACGGTTGCCTCCTTGTCGCAATCGTTTTCGAAGAAAAAAAAAGGGCACGGGAGGGGGGACAGGCAGGGGAGGAGGGAGAGGGAGGACGGCCAGGGGAGGCAATGCTCTCCCTCTCTCCAACCACTCCTAGCGCCACCCTACTCCCCTCCTCCACCATGCATACCACCATTGTTGTTGGTCCTCCACCACCGGCTCTGCCTACACCAGCACCTACGCCACTAGCCCACTTCACCATCCTGGGCCAAGCTCCAACCACCGCCTACGTCTCTCAGGGATTGCTCCTAACGCCACCAGTCAAGGGAGGACGGGCGGGGGAGGAGAGAGAGGGAGGAGGAGCTACATACAAGCATTTTTGTGCTTACATACAAGCATCGGAGAAGCTACAACTAGATATAGCAACATCAAATGATTTGATTGGTGTGGAGACCAAGAGTAGTGGCCTCTTTTCCTCTTCAGTCTCAAAGATAACTAATTAAGATGTAGCTACAACACCAAAAATATATTTAAAATTTATATAAATAATTTTTAATTAGCCGTGTCGTATCCTACTTTTTGGAAAAATGTTGTTTCCCCGTGTCCGTATAGTGTCGATGTATTCATATATGTGCTTCTTTGTCAGTTTCTTTCTCTTCTACTTCTTGTCATGTGTTGGATCCACAATCCCAAAAGCTGATTGGGACATGCTGTAGGAAGGGGGGACTTTATATTTTGGATGACCTAAGGATACCATCAGTTGTAGCCTCTAATGTTGACTTGTCTTCCTTTCGTTTGAGTCCTTCTTCTAGTTTTTATTTATGGCATTCTCGTTTGGGTCATGTATCAGCATCTCATCTAAAATACTTAGCTTCTACAGAAGCATTAGGAAATTTGCAAACACATGATATTTTTTATTTTAGTGGTTGTAAACTGGCAAAATTTTTTGCCTTGCTTTTTAATAGAAGTATTTCTTCTTCTCTTGCCCCATTTGACTTAGTTCATTCTGATGTGTGGGGACTTTCTTTTATTCCTACAAAAGGGGGATCTCGATATTATGTTTCTTTTATTGATGATTACACTTGGTATTGTTAGGTTTATCTTATGAAGAATCATTCTGATTTCTTGAGTATTGATACTATATTTCGTGCCCTTGTCAAAACTCAACATTATGTTGTTATTGAGTGTTTTATATGTGATTTAGGTGGTGAGTATATCTCTACTAAATTTTGTGAATGGCTTGCTTTTGATAGAACACTTTGGCAAACCTCATGTACTAACGCTCATGGGTTTATCTTATGAAGAATCGTTCTGATTTCTTGAGTATTTAAACTATGTTTCCTACTAGTTCTTATAACCTAACCAAGTATGATGTTATTCACATTGATAATTTCTCTAAGTCTAAGGATAGTTTAGATATTGTTCTACCTCATGGTCCCCATTCGCTCGTTCCTACTAGTTCTACAAGTACTGACACTTTGGTTTCTAATAATATTATGATTTTCCTACTACTTCCTCTTCTTCTGCGGTCACCCCATCTGAGATTGTGGATCCCCCTCCTCGCTATCCTTAGCGCATTCGAGTTTACTCAATTACCAAATTTTGTTTATTCCTGTTATTCTGGTTCTTTTACTTCATTTTTTGCCTCTATTCACAAACTTTCTGAGCCTTAATCTTATAGAGAGGTAGTTATTAATCCTCTTTTCAACAAGCTATGGCTGAGGAACTTTCTGCTTTGCATAAGACAGATACTTGGGATTTGGTATCTCTACCACCAGGTAAGAGTACAGTTGGTTCATGTTGGGTCTATAAAATAAAAACCAAGCTTGATATGTCAGTTGAACGGTACAAGGGTAGACTAGTTGCAAAAGGATTTTCTCAGCAGTATGGTATGAATTATGAGGAGACTTTTGCTCTTGCTACAAAAATGACTACAGTTCGCACTCTTATTGTTTTTTCCTTTGTTCATCAATGGCATATATCTCACATGGATGTTAAAAATGTCTTCTTGAATGACGATCTTCAAGAAGTTTACATGGTACCCCCTCCTAGTGTTTCTCATAACCCTAGTGAAGTTTGCAAGTTTAAGAAAGCGTTATATGGTCTGAAATAAACATCTCGGGCTTGGTTTCAAAAGTTTTCCTCTGTCATCACTTGTCTTGGCTTTCGCCCCAGTGATCATGATTTTGCTCTCTTTCTGAAGTGTACCATTGTTGGTCGTATTCTACATTCTTTATATGCCGATGATATATTATTATTACTTGTGATGATGTTGATGGAAATATAGTGTTAAAATCAGAATTAGCACGTCATTTTGATATAAAGGATTTGGAATGTCTTTGTTACTTTTGTGGTATTGAAGTAGCCCTCTCTCATAAGGGTTATCTTCTCTCGCAGTCAAAGTGCACAAATGACATCCTTAAGGATCCTCTTCTTACTAGTTCTAGGATTGTTGATACTCATCTTGAATTTAATGTTCGGTATTCTCCTTTTGATGGTACTTTTTTGCCACATCATATTTTATATCACACTATTGTTGGTAGCTTGGTTTATCTCACTATTACACGTCCAGATATTGAGTATGCTCTTCACATTGTTAGCCAGTTTGTTGCTTCTCCTACTGCAATTCATTGGGCTGTTGTTCTTCGTATTCTCCAGTATCTTCAAGGCACTATATTTCATAGTCTTTTACTTTCATCTACCTCATCTTTGGAGCTGTGGGCATACTCTGATGCTGATTGGGCCAGTGATCTTGTCAATCACAAAATCTATCACTAGATTCTGTATCTTTTTGGGTGATTCTCTTCTTTAGTGGAAAAGTAAAAAGCAGGTTATCGTATCTAGATCTTTCATAGAAGTTGAGTATCATGCTATGGCTTCCACTACCACTGAAATCGTTTAGTTACATTAGTTACTTGTGGATTTAGGTGTTCCTCTTTCTCATCCCACTCCTATGTATTGTGATAACAAGAGTGTTATTCAGATTGCTCACAACTCGGTCTTTCATGAAAGGACCATGCATATCGAGATTGAGTGTCATCTCACCCGTCATCATCTGTAGCATGGCACTATGACTTTGCCATTTGTTTCCTCGTTCATGCAGATTGCATAATTCTTTACAAAGTCGCATACAGTTCCGCATTTTCATTTTTTGGTTGGCAAACTCTCGATTTATATATTAGAAGGGGCAAAACATGATGGATGATTTTGGGAGAGTAAGCCGTCACACACTAAGAGGAATTCAGCCTTCTTTGGGGAAGAAGAAGGGTTTTTATTTCGTCTGTGAGTTGTGTGAGAGGTGCTGAGAGAAATCATTGTAATTCTCCCTTGTATTTGATTCTCTATCTAGTGGAATTGTGTGATCCCGTGGATGTAGGCAGTAAGGCCGAACCACGTTAAATTCTCTTGTGTTCTTTGCTTTTCTGTTAGCGTTCCTACGATTTATTCTTCCGCTGTGAGGGATTGGCCTGGCGTGGGCCGTTCTATTCCCTATAATTAGTATCGGAGCTGCAGGAGGAGATGGCCGACGACAACAAATTCAAGATAGAAAAATTTAATGGCCAAAATTACAGATTTTGGTGCATGTAAATTGAAGACTATTTGTACCAGAAGGATCTTTATCAACCTTTGATTCCACACGCTCCCGCCATCGGACTGCTGTAGCTGTACGTAGCAGAAGTCATTTCCAAAGCCTCCTGCACCGGGGGTGGTCTCGCGGCGGAGGAAATAGCCCTCGAATTTGCCAGAGGGGGAGGTGATGAAGAGCTGGGTGGGCACCGCCGAGGTGGCAGCAGGGTCAGTGCTGGTTTGGTGCGCATTTTGCATCATAATGGAGTAGGAGAAGTTAGATCAGACAACACTATTCAAGCTTAAAGAGACTTCTATTCTCCTCTGGTTGACAACTTAAAGAGAATGTGAGAGCATGTTATAAATAACGAGCAGGTGAAGAACTGGCCGGCATCAAAAGTAAAAATGGTCAAGAACTAATCAAACAGCAGTTGTTTAGACTAAAGTCCTTCTGTATTAATAGCTGCTACAGCTGATATCAGATGTCAAATTTTCAGCATCAAGCGTTAAGGAATGAGGAGAAGGGCTAGTAAGCTTATCTAAGAGGATAACTTTCTGATAATCTTTTAGGAAAGTTCTCTATGGGGTGTACTTGTTAGAATATACAGAGCTTCAGATTATAGAAGGTCTTTGGTTCTAGTCTCGTACTAAAGCTGGTTAGGTTGAGGAGATCTTGCATGGCATCAACCAGAACATGAAATGCAGCCCGAAGTTAAAAAGGAAGAACTGGAAAACGTTAATATCTTTGGATAGAGATTTTCCAATATGAAATCCTGATACTTGAATGGTAGAGATATGAGTTCATTATAGAAGAGAGTGAGTTCTTTTTTTAAGATTTTCTAAACCTCTGCCTCTGACTAGGTACAATCAAAATTAAAAGTCTCACTCCTAGCTTTACACATGAGCAAATTCAGATTGAGGACAACTTTATAGGTAAAAATTTCCTGCTTTTGCGCTACATTAAATTGATTTGCATTGATGATTCGGTCTAAAATCATTAAATGAGCCTAATTATTACAGAAAGCAATCTCTGTAGTGAGCAAATACCCTTAAGCCCCTTGCTTACCCACTCATTCATTCATGTATCTCAAAACTGGTAAAAAATGAGTCATAATACACAACTAGAAACAAATTATTAATTTCATTATGCAGCAAATAATTGAATTTGCATATATACAAGGACAATAAGATGAAATAAATGAACAAAACAAATACACTACTAGAAATGTATACTATCAGAATAGATTCAGAGACTTATGGGTAATGTGTCTTCAACCCATCCATGACATCCAAACCCCGAATCCTCTCATGTTCCAGCTCTGGAACTACTCTGGACCTTACATTGGGAGAGCTACTACAGCTCCTACTTAATCTTATCAGTTTGTTACCTCTTTCCTTTCTGCTCTCGAATCTCTGGCTTTTGCTTAGACCTAATACTAACTTTCTATGGCTCACCTCTTCCAACATCTTTTTCTCTTCCTTGGTTAGCTCAACTGCCACTTTTCCATTGCCTATTTTAGATGTATCCTGACTATTTTGGGGCTTAAGCACCAAAAGTTCTGGTAATGGGACTTTCACCAGGCCCTTATGTCCATAACTACTGTGTTTGGCCTGGATGACAAGCTGGTGAAGCCATGCTACTAGCTCAAGTATAGATTCATCTGTCCTGTCTTTCTGCGCATGATAAAGCGTCTGAATCCGCAAAACATTGTTGGTAGTTTTTTTGTCAAACTCATTACTGGAAGCAGTAAGAACAAAAAGAAATGAGCTTATTCTTTCTTCAGACATCATATAGCTTATTAAAAATAAAAGATTACTGGAAACATTGGGAACCAAGAAAAATGAGCTTGTTCTTTCTTCAGCATGACAAAGCTCATGAAAAAGGCAGTGGCGAAACTGACCTTATATTTGCCCATTCTCCAACCCATCCAAAACCTTGATGAGCTCTGATTAATTTGCCATCAACATCCAAAAAATTTAAAATTAGCACACATATATAAGCAAAAAAGAAAACACACAAGTGAAATGGAATATTAAAAAACTGCATCAAGTCTCCAATGTTGCATATGTTGTTGCACTTCTTTTAAAACCTACTTGGTTGTGTTGGTCGCCATTGGAACAATCCACTGAAGAGTTTTTTCCATCTCGGCTTTGATCTCAGATACAGTGAGCTGCAAACATGTCACTTGCAGACTTAATTAGCAGTTTCTTCAGAGCAAACACATCTCAACAAGAAAGCTCAAGCAGTATGCTAGTCTATACAGTGAGCTGCAAACATGTCACTTGCAGACTTAATTAAGCAGTTTCTTCAGAGCAAACACATCTCAACAAGAAAGCTCAAGCAGTATGCTAGTCTATACCATTATAAAAAAAAAAGTATGCTAGTCTATACACTTTGGATTGAAACACAATTAATTGTGAAAGAACAAAGAAAATCTCAACCAAGATGGCATAAATTCTTATAATGTGTCGCACCATACGAAGGCCCAATAGAAATTAGTAGAGGCGTACCTCATCTCTGCTATTAATTGACTGTAATTTGGACCGCAGTGCTGTCTTCACGCCAGATGGTAGACCATGATATAAAGTATCCCTTGTATTAGGAGGAACAGAATTTGGTCGAGCCACCTGCATAGTATTAGCATCTTAAAAAGCAAGGAACAAAATGGCAACGCATAAAATTCCAAAGTTAAGAAATAAACTGTCTGCTATATGTTTTTTTTCCTGGAATATACGTGCTCATTTTAAATAAACCACCGAAGCAGAAGCCGCTGGATAGTCTCCTTCATGTATTAAGCAAACAGATATGACTTTGCTCTTTTCCAGGGTTGGGATTTGGTGGATAAAGTAGTTGGTAGGAAAATTGAGGGTAGTCAAACACCTGGCTTCCAAGCCAGTATTGACATCTTGAGAAACATGCCGTGTGAATATCTAGAATGGCAAGAGTAGCTATGCATTTCCTTAGTTCTATCATTTCAGATATCTGTGCATTTTTGCAGTGCCCTTTGCGTATTACGCAATTGTGTTCTTGTTGTGTATCCTAGGAAGAATCTTTGGCACCCACAGCTCTGTTCTGCACGTATATATAGGCCTGAAAAGGGTCTTACAGGGTAGGACCTAGAGAGTTTGAAAGAGGATCATAGGATGCAGTCATCAATTTTTGGCCCATTCCAAAAAGGATCCTCTCCATCTAAGTGTTCTCAGGAGTATCTCCACAATATCAAGTAAGGGCTTTAGGTTGCACAAGAAAAGCGTGGGAGATTTCCTGGTGATATTGGTTAACATGTAGATACAACAGTAACAGATATTCAACTAGCACGTAGCCGCTCCACTTACAATATTGTCAATTTGACTGATGAGGTTGGCATAATGTAATGCAAGCCCGCTAGCACCAAGTCTGCATGGTTTCTGATCACATCCTTTCACATCAAATTCAATATCTGATTTACATTAAAAACAAGCATAACCTTAACAAAACTAGTGACTACAGAACATTAGAGGTAGAGAAGAAACAAAATAACAAGTTGTCTAATCTAGTAGTTGCCAATAATTAATTTCACATTTTACAAATGATATGAGAGCTATAGAATGTAAACCACATTTTGTTGGGCTTATCTTCTCAAGAGACATAAAATGGCCCAACTTTCAATTGGCCATTATTTTTTAGGAATTATAGATTTACTGGGCAATGAATTTCAGGTTTGCATATCCATTAAGACTAGTGGTTAGTGGCAAATCCTAGACCTTGATCTTGATCTATTGGATGGAGGGTCAAAAAATTAGGGTTTCCTAGGGTGTCTCGGTTTAGCTATAAAAGTGCCTATTGCCATCCTAATAGACATTGCTAAGTGATATTTGACTCAGCCAAAAGCTAAACTAGAAGCTCTCTGGATCCTGATCACACATTTGGCAATCTTAAAGGCCGGAAAAACTACTTCCTCTATATTTTATTTAGAAATGGCCCACCAATGGAAATCCATAAATCTAGAATGGAAGGGAGTTAGAGAATAGAAAAACTAATTAGGATCCATTTCTAAGCTCTTACCTATATTTCCAAAAGCTTCAACGAGCTCCTGACGCAGAAAAGTGACAATATCAACCAGCTCACCCATTAGCTGCAATCTCAACCAATCAAACCGTTACATTCTGTTTTATTTGAGGTCATGTCAAAGTAAAAAGACATAGACCGTCTACAGGATCAAAATGTTTTGAAGACAATAAACTCAGGATAATTTATATAAACCACAAAAAGAAAGGCAAAAGGTTCTTTAAAATGCTTTCAAAAGAAGAAATTAACTAATGGAATGTTAAAAGAGGAGGCTTAGTTTATGAACCGAGTCACAGACTAAGCTTTCTGCACTTCCACTGAGCATCACTAGAGCAACAATGCTATTCCAGTACACATAGAGTACTTTTCTCTTCTTGAAAAGTGTCCATTATCACGTGTCCTATAGAATAGGGTTGTAGTGCTATACCTCTTCCAGATTTTTAGACCAAAGAGATTTCTTCTTTAAGCTTTTCACAATTCTCCTTTGGCGCTTTACCTCGGTATGTAGCATCATGACACCCTCTCCTGGAAATACATACAGAATGATGCACTCGTAATTTCAGCCAAAAGAGAACATAAACTGAATCAACTAACCCAAACAAGCATCTCATGTATACAATACTTAATCCAATACTGCAGATTCACCTTTCGAAAATATTTGTCCTAGGATCACAATATTTAGATGCTCAAAGAAAAAATATAACACAGGAAAAAGGAATTTGATTTTGATTGACCAAGAATGGCAATGTCACATTCAACATTGCGTATCATAACAAATTTGTTTTCTAGCACTAAAAATAGAAAACACGTCAACGTAGATGTACTTTATAAGGTCAATGCCCTGTGATCACGAGTGTGAGGATATCACATATGTAGCATGAACTATCGGACAGGCACATAGCCAAGTGAAGAGAAAGAACAGTTTATAAAATGATTCATTTGATTGCGTTATTAAACAATATAGCTGAGCAAAAAGAAATAAAAAGTATGAGGGACAAAATACTCAGATAAACATAAGAACAAGTAAAAAAAGAAAGTGGATTGAAATTCATTCTTAATAGATAAAACTTTGATTCAAACTATTCAACAAATGATATTCTGCTCTAGTACAAAATTGACACAGTTCACATAAATATGCAGGAGAAGTGAATCAATCATTGGGAATTTTAGATGTAAGTGGGATAGATGCAATAATATATATTCTTTCTTCACCAAAAAACTGTGTAGTTATACATAGTTCCGTATGTGAAAAGACTATATATCTGCAAAAACTAATCACATCATTATTACTGATCTTGTAAGGAAGGAAACCTAATATTGTACATATACAAAATGGTGCAACTAAACCAGTGGAGTATGGTTCTCACACGTCAGTGGTTCAAGCTTTCCCCAGCCCCTTTTCATCAAGGGACTCCCAAATACACAAAGGAGTGTCATTCTCTAGGCACATTGCTATCTCTTTATCTTTTGCTAGGATGTTTGATTTTTCTAAACTCCATAAACATGCTACCCTCCTCGAACTACGACAAAATTATTTACAAAAGAAGATACAGAGCCTAAATAAATTAAACAAAGCATGGCACATACTAAAAGTATAATGTGTCTCACCTCTTCGTGTGACATTTGAAGCACCTTCTTCATGAACTTTGCGATGATAATCTTGCTCAAATCTATCCAACGTATGTAACTCATGATAAAGTTCCTAGAGTAAGACTCTTTTAGTAATGCGAATAATTAGCAGCACTAAGTGTTCCATCCATTAATTCGCTTAACGGAAAAGAAACTTTAGATTTAAACAAATAAATCTTTTAGCAATAAATATGCAAGCACTGCATGGTTTTATAAAATACAAAAAACAAATTATCCATAGTGTTGGTGGATAGTTGAAATTGAGGCTACCACAACATGAAAAATGCAATGGTCAAGTGAAGAGACTATACATTTATAAAAGGAATGTTTCGAATTCCATAATTTAACAATGATTTACATAAATCCCACTGTATAAATGCTTTCAGCTTCTCCTTTTATATGTCCTCAGTTGTGTCAGCGTCATGTGATCTACTAATTCGAGAAACTTGACGATATATAGTATGGTCTAATAGCTAAATGCCTTATACTTTCTGAGAATCAA
This sequence comes from Houttuynia cordata, assembly GCA_039654745.1. Classification (NCBI taxonomy): domain Eukaryota; kingdom Viridiplantae; phylum Streptophyta; class Magnoliopsida; order Piperales; family Saururaceae; genus Houttuynia; species Houttuynia cordata. Next base: position 22,797,738 of record CM077504.1, read on the forward strand.
ACACAATATCAGAACCTAGGTTTCAGGTTCAAACCCTTATGTGTGGATATATGGAATGCTTAATGCTGCTTGCACGTGGTTGAATGTAAATGTGATCAACACTAGTTAGTTACTCCCTTAACAGCTTAAGCTTTTAGGAGAAAAAATTAACTAACACCCCAATCAAAGAAACAGGCAGAGGCAAGAAGCAAGTCTGTATAATGGCAAGCTTGACCGTAAAATACATTTAGTTGACCTATGAACATACTTACAGATGTGTTTTGGGCCAAAGTTACCAGCTGTTGCATTGTCCTTTCTGCTTCTTCTTTGTGCATTTTATGAAGAAAAATATCAGAATTCAATCTGTGAAGTTAAACAGCAATTAGATGCCAACATCAAGTTCCTAAGAACTCAAGCAGTATACTGCAAAACCATCTAACTTACTTTTGAAAATATCGACCCAGGTTGTGCCATTGAGGATCTTTACATAGGTCCCCAAACCTTACCACTTCTTTTGAAAAGACATCCAACTCTTCTCTGAATAATTGGAAAGGGGATTTATCAAATACAAGTATACAACAACTTCTATAAGCAAAACTTCAATGAGTTTACAAAATGCGATTTTTTTCAATGGAAATGTCAGTTCTGCGCTATATGTATTAGATCATATTATAATCAACCCAATAGATTACTTTTTGTCAGCTCCAGCAATGGTGAGAAGATCCTCCATATCTGTTGATACCAGTCCCTGGACTCCATCCGAGGGTAAAATCTCACTTTTAAGAAAGTGAATGTTTTCCTCAGAAAGTGATTGCATCAGATATGCACCCTTAACAATTGTATTAGCCACCTCAAAAGCAAGGATGGTTAGTCTGGTCCTATGAGCTGCCATTCCTGATACGAAACCACCAGCATGATTCAGATTTGACATGCTGCTTCCAAGGCTGTCTAAAACATCAACAGCCTTTTCAAGGCCCATAATGCCAGCCTTTCCCAGTAGGGAGCTGAACTCTGGTACCTAAACGACAAAAATAAAGATCTGAATGTATTGAAGATCTCAGCATATAGTTACAGACTTGAAATTCTATCTCAAACTTTATTATAAGCATTCATATTAAACTCCTTATTGGAAAAAATGAAAGTGAAAATGAAAACCTCTCCAGCTTTATTAGTGCAAAAAACATTGTAAAACGATATATTTGGGATAACAATGAAGTTCTAAAAAAGACAATTCAAATTCAAACAGGCTTCCACCAAAAAGTTTGATATTATATGATAACGAACATCAAACAGCAATAAATGGTCAAATTCCAAAAACAGCATCTCACAAAGAAGATGAAAAGTACATCAGAAATTGGTAATGGCAATATAGTATATGAGAGGACATTCTTACATAGTATTTTCCAACCTACAACTTGATTACTGAAAAGCTAAAGTTTTGATGACGCAATAATGCATGTACAGCAGAATAAATGATAAATCCAATGCTCTTAGTATACATTTCCATTATGGTTTGACCTTACAACTTACTTTCCATGAAATATTTGACAGCCATAGCAGAGAATGCAATGATCAGTAATTGAGGCTTTGACCCTCTGAGCCAGCAAATGTCTAATTTTTAAAGAAAAGAAGCAATGCAAGTGAATGACATTTAGTTGTGCTATCCAACCCCATCAATAGTTATAGTTCCTTCGGGCTTTGGAACATATCTATTATTAAGATTCAAGGAAAACTAGTTTTTCGTAAAATTAACTCTATACTGACGTCTACAAAAAAAAACTTTATTCCCAACTAAATCTCTTCATACATATTTCACCCAAAAAAATCACCTTACATACTCACAACAATATTTGTGGCACACTGAATTTGACCCTCTGCCACAGCTTTATGGTTTTTCAATACCATTAATTTAACAAATAATCACGGTATGATAGATTTTACATCATCTTTCTGAAAACAATGTTTGTGGGATGCTCAATTTGACCTTCTGTCACTGTTTTATGGTTCATCATCATCATCATATGCCTTATCCCAGCTATCTGGGGTCGGCGGCATGGATTATATACCGCATTTAACTCTCATCGGAATCAAAATGGTACAAAATCCATACAAAGAAACATAGTGGCAAGTTTTTACGCTGGATGCCCTTCCTGATGCAACCCTCCGAAGAGGGGACAAATAATCATAGTTTATGGTTCTTCTTCCAAAATGAGAAACTCAACAAATAATCATAGTATGGCATATCCGTCAAGAATCTCAATCCAACAAGAACGAACTCAATGAGACATTTTTATCAGTCTTCCACCAAGTTAAAAACCAATGGTATAGACCAAGATAGGCATCATGTGAAATAAGTGTGTCGTCCAATATTCCTTTTAAAAGTAAGAACCACACTGTTTGAACATTTTAATAACTAACTACCAGCATCCCAGATTTCCAGCAGGATTAGGTGCTGAGTATGAGAAAAAATTTACCTTACTTTTCTCTTCAATTATTTCATAGACATATTGCCGGATTGGCCAACAAGAGTTAGGTGGTGAGCACGCCAAGACAAAAAAATTTATCCATCTCTACGCCATATAAAGGAAACGAGGTCATTGATGGCACTCATTCCTTGTATCTGTATATGAGCCTAGCAGGGTACTTCAGAGATATAATTTTTATGTTGTTTCGTTTAGAAGTGTGAAAAATCAAATAAACACTTGTAATTGATAAGAACTTAAGTACATAACTAAGCAAAATCAATACACTCATTTTATCCGAGTTCAATTTCGCATCCATTCAATCCAGCTAGATTAGCCAGGACCTGCATCTCCTAATTGAGTTCGGCCAATCGAGGCACTCCACAGGTTTCCCAATACTAAGAAAACAAAAAACCATGTGCACGCAACAATGAAGGACTACCTATATTCAATAATGGAGTTCATGAATTTATTCTTGAACATGGAGAACTATCAAAAAGGAAAGAAAAAAGAAGAAGAAAAATTGATGATTACCTTGCTCGATCCCATCTTAGATGTAGTAGTGCCCTTCACTTTTCCATACTCCGACAGCCGCAATCCCAGTTCGCCAGAGTCATACAACCCAGGCATAGGAAGCACCTCCTGCGCCATTCTTCCCTTCCCCAAGCTCTGCCTAGACGGGACACCATCATCCCTCCCCACACGAACCTTGGTGCACACACAACCCATACCTCCCCAATCCTCCTCCTCACCTCAACTCCTCAACACACCTCTCCAACTAAACTGACAAAACAGAAGCATGAAACTCAACTCGGCAATCAAAACCCAGAAACAAACAATGAATAAAACAGTGAAAACGATCCAGAAACATGACAAGTTTGATCGTTGAAGTCCAGAAAAACAGAGAAGGGACGACTTGGTCTGTAAAAACTGTAACAAAGGGTGGAATCTTGAAAAACTCAAACTAGGAGGATTGTTCGAAGAAGATAAGTGAAGGGTCTGACTTTGGACTTTGGAGGAGGGAAAGTATGAAGTAAATGTAGCTCGTGCAGTCAGCAAGGTGGGGGAAGAAGGACTTGTTCCAAGGTCTGAAAGCTCTCTGTAATGGCGTCAGGGTTGGTGCCTGCGGCTCGTCAATGCGCGTCGCGGTGGGTCCGCGTGTACCCCATTGCTTTTCCCGCGCTTTTCCGTGAGTGGAGAATACTGAGACGTAGCGCGGGAGAAGACGGCCACACGCGCGATTTGGGAATGGCAAAATGGACAATTTGGACATTCTGCTTCTTTTCAATGCGTGGGTCCCACTTGTGGGTCAAGCGCATTGAACTTATAAAACGGTTAAGTTTCAAAAAGGGGAAAGGAGACATTGTGGAGTACTCCTAACAGACCATGTCAAATGTACTCCCCCGGAGTTATCAATCCGGAGCCGCCTATCCTGGGGATCAACGGTGCGCATCAGTGATCCGTGTGCTGTCGATCCTCCTCTATAATAGGGGTAAATCCTATGTGGTCCGTCGGGAGTGCTGAATAATTTTTCGGACAAAATGTAGAGCCTGTGTTCTCAATTAACAGAGTTTTGTTGTCTTTTTTGCCGTTTGGGTATTTATGCGAAGTTTTGTCTTGCATATTGCAGCGGTTTGATTCTGCAATTCAAATTATCCCAAAAATTCTTCAATTCAAATCTTCTCTTTTGTTGCATTTGTTTGATTCGACATGTACAGATCATATTATAAGACTCTGGAAGAAAGTCTACACTGACGAGTTGGCTTCCAAACAGGGTTGAATATAGGGCCACTTGCCTTAATTGTTTGGATCTTGTTTCTCCAAAACCCCGTTAACATCGTCTTGTCAATGGCAATCCAATCTTGTTTCACACATGTTCCTAACCGAAGCCAGTGCTGTTGTGTTGCCATACTATCATAGAATCTTATCATGGTGATAAGGGAGCTTTTTTTCTTTTTTGGAACTAGCACAGGTGATTGATTGTCTTTCAAACATGGGTCTCTTCAGAACACACTATTCACCTCAAGGCTATAATTTGCCTTCTCATGTATTGAAAATCATTCAGTCTCAACTTAAAGAATGAAATAATTGATATGGACAGATGGCGACCTCAAGAAAAAAAATTAGCAACCTTGTGTTATTAAATGAACACAGGAATTAATTTACAGGTCAAGCTCCACACCGGAAAGCCACCACAAACAACCCCTTCAACTTTCAGCAGCCAGGCTCTCAAATTAGCGGAAGTCAAGCAACTGGGTCAAAATCGACCGCCATTCTCCATCGTTCGGTAAGAATCTGCCTTATCCAGAGTCAGTCTCTGTACGTGTGTCAAAAGCCTATCAGCTTCTTCATACTGGTCTTTGCCTATATGCAAATTTGAGAGAAAAAGGAGCTACTCAAAATACTCTGAACTGCGCAAAGTGATGAAGTGATCATCATCAAAGCCCTTTAACGATTCCCCACTGCGGAGGTACCATGATATAGATCCTGCAATTAAGTAGGCAACAAAGAATAAGCCCAATAAAGCAAGATATGACAGGAAGAGAATGAAGTGAGGAGACTTTCTAAAGCAAACTAATCAAGCATTTATCAAGGAGATAGACCAAAGCCTCTGATGCCACAAACTGAAGAGAATGTAAAGCTGTGATGTGGTAAAGGCAGACATGTGCTTCTTATGGCTTTTTAGTCCCATGGAAAGGAGGTGCTATATGCAATTTGTAAGTTTAAAAAACAGAAAGATAAAACAGTTGCATAGAATCTACATGGAGGGCACAAGTACAACACACAACAAAAATCAACTTTAGGGCAGCCGTTTCTCGCTCAGCATAAGCATTGAAGGGCATACCTGATGCAGGAGCACTTTCCTGTTCTCTGGTGGAATGCAAAATGATCGTCCCAGAAAGAACTGTTATAAACCCACATATTTCTGAAGCTATACTACTTACATTTTGGCCAGACCAATCCTGTAAACACGACATTGAACAAAACAATAGACTGTTAAGGGTAGCATTAGAGATACTCTCAAACAGAAAAAACAGAATGAGAAGAAAAACAAAACAAAAAAAATTCCCACATTAATGGGAAAAGTATTACGGCAGCTGACTGCTTTGAGAAGATTACTCGAGGATAAGTTCAAGGGATCACCTTAAACATTATTGCACTGGCAACTATAGTGAGAGTCGTGAACATAACATAATATATTGGAGAAACAATTGCTGTATTGAAGGTGTCCAATGCCTGGAACAGGAAAACGATCAATCATTAAAACAAACAGATGCACATTGAAATATAATTTTGAGATATCTTAGAGTAATAGAAATTTCAAAGGCGCAAAAACCCAAGATATATTTTGTCCGGCATTCTGGGATTACAATGGTAAAATACAGTTTTTCTAATTTTTTAAATTGAAAAATTAGGAGAAAATTCCAAATTTGAACAGTAAACAAACCCGAACAGATTGCAGACTTGTAGTTCTTTTTAAAAAGGAACTTCAACATGAACATTCATAAACCTTGGCAAACCTAATTATTAGCTTTTTCTTTGTGTACGTCCTCCGTCAATAAGCTACAAAAAGAGTTCTAAGGGCCATCATTCCAACAAGTAGAATTGCTTTTGTAGAAACATCCTGATCTGGCTGATCCAGCATTAGTTATGCTGGTTGAATCTCTCCCAGGTGGAGAGGTCCCAGGGTTGAAGCCATGTGGCACACAATTAAAGGTGTCTTACCTATCCACAGAATAACATCTTGATCTGAGATTTTATAAAGTGGAGACTGCAGATATCAGATATCCCATGTTTATTCAGCATTCAAAAAAGTAGAAGATGGTTCATAATCTAGCAAAAAAGGATCTTATTGCAGATCAAAGTGATATCCAGCAAAATAAAACTTTTGCCACAGTCCACTACATAGAATCAGTTATAAGATGATCATAAAATGTTTAGAGCCACTACTTAGGCAGACTGACTTTAGTCATAAGTTCTAACAGAAGTAAATCATCATTTAACTTCACCACATACATGTCTTTAAAATTCTAGCACCACATGTGCGAAGCACGCTCATAACTTTCTCTTGGAAGAGAGACTATTGGAAGTTACATGGCCATACGATAACCCCATTATCAAACATCTAAACTTTCCATACAATTAAAGGATTAAGATATAAGCTAGTAATCTGGGGTAATTGCATCTACAAATTCAGTGACCAAACCCAAAGAATGTAGTTCAACATACATCAAGTAACTGTCACAGATGAAATCAACATTCACTTAAGCATTCGCCAGTAGTTTGTGTGAAATAGTTAATATCAGTAAGAAGGATACAGCAGCCTGACCTTGTTCAGATAATTTAATTGAGTGATGACGCATACAGCTGCAACTGTTACAAAGAACCATGTCTGAGGATAAGCTACCTGACTTATTCCCTCTATTGTAAGCTTTATTGCAATTCCGATAGCTTTAATACTAACAACCTACGCACATACAAAGCAGCAAATTTAGAATATTTAATGGAAGAGTAATTCAACTTCTAACAAAAGAAGGGTAAACACATTACTGTTAATGATCCCACTAAAGAACAGATGCCTAAATACACCAATATGTTTGTCTGCCCGCACCGAGGCTCAAAGTGTACAACAAGGACAAGCACTATTGATAAAGCAGCCGCAGTGTACAAAAGAAATGCTGCAGACAGGAAAGGACAAAAGTGAACCAAATATGTTATATAGAGGGAAAAAATGCTCCTCTTTTCGAGTAGTGTGTCTATCACATATTCAAATGAGATACAATACCAGGTTGTGTTGCCAGAGTCCAAATTTGCTCCACGGAGCTTGGTGTATGCTCCTGGGGTGCATGAAGAACAATCACCACCGAACCCACTATGCAGGAAATACAACCCAAAACACCTAACTTCTGCAGTTTTTCTTTCAGCATAAAATGGGCCAAAACAGCGCTGTCAGTATGATAGAGATGTCAGATCCACTAATCACAAGAAGCGTCTAACAAGGTAAGAGGAATAAAAAATCTTACAATCACCTGATAATAATACTCAATGCACCTAGAGGAGTTACAAGGACAGCTGGAGCAAAAACATAAGCAACAAAGTTCGCTACCTCCCCAATAATCACTGTAAATCACACGACTTCGAAGGAAAAATCAATCTTAAAAATTACGTACTAAAGGACAAAAGAGTTTCAACAACAAATACATGAGAAGCACTTATTGGTTCTCCTTACTTGTCAACATTCCAGCCCACCATAGTGGCTCTAACAAATAAGTGTATCCACCAACACCTACACCATCAGAAGAAGAAGAAGATAAAACAAGGTCGTTAAATCTTGATATGCTGGAAAATTTGTCAATAATTTACATAAGAGAAACAGGTTAAAGTTTTATGATCAAAATCAAGGCAGAAACGGTCACTTATGGTCGTAAAGCTTCAAGGGTGACAACTTGGCATTATAAACACAATAAACTACCGGATAACATTAAGCCGAGAAAAGAAAACATCAGTATTGCTTCATTAAGACGAAGGGAGAGGGGGCACATCCAATCCTTAATTCTCATTAGTTCCTAATCCATTTGCGTGGAGAAGAGCAGGTTGGTCACTTTCTGAAGAAATAATCCCCCGTATTTACATAATAAGAACATGAATTCCATTGAAATTCAACTAAGAATGAGTTATCAAACGTCACTTCTAAACTCTAATGGGTAAAAACTAAGGTTAGCTTTTATATTGACCAGATGAATCACAGCTGAAAGAACTCCACGATATCCACTCAAACATCGGTCTCACAATATCGACAACATGATCCTTATGCAACATGTTTCCTACCAATTCCACACTTCGTCATTGAAATGCACCCATTCCATCATAAACACAGAGTAAAGTAACCACATTTCCACCCAAACATACCAAATTCAGACTAATTCCAACTGGGTCGAAGCAAAATCAATCTGAAACAACGCTAAATCAAGAGAAGCAGACCATACCAGCACGAGTACCGGAGGCGCCAGCCCGCTTGAGCCCCTTCTTCTTGAGTATGAAGCTGGCGCCGATAAAAGCGCTGGAAAGGACGGCCAGGATCAGCCCCCTCGTGTTGTCTGACACCATCATCACCCCCTCCCTCCCTCCACCTCCACCTCCACTGTCTTCTCCTCCTCCGCAACCGCCGAGAGATGTTCAATCGAAACCAATACAAAAATTTCAAAAGATTGGAGGCCCGGCTGGATCGGACAGCGCCACCGCCGGGATTCAGACCGGAAGCCGACCGTATCGGCGAATTTGAATCGAGAATTAGGGGGGGGGGGGCAGAATCTTGGCTCCGGTCTTGCTGTTGTGGGTGTTTGTTGGCTGTTTGTTGCTCTGCTGTTGAGTTAATTAACGAAATCGCCATCAGGGTGTTTCAACTTGTTTTTACTTTTTATACTGGCCGCGCACCAAATATATCTGGGCTCACAAATAAATGTGCATAAAAATACAACCTTGCTTCGTAGTTTTTTTCTCTTTAAAAAGCGGTGCTCACACAAATTATGGATACAACAAACGAGAACCCCTGCAACATGGGGGTGCATGTAATTTGGGTGGATAGGCTGCCCTTAGTTTATCACTTGTTCATTTGTGATGTATATGTTTTTGAAAAAAATAATTTAGTTAGGAAATGCTCGGTCATGTGATAACATTCTCCGCATGTCTGTGATGTGTCGGCTTTACATGCAGGCTCAAGTTATCATAATATTCGTATAATTTTGACGGAAAATTTATTAAATAAATCATTAAAAAAATTATTTCCCAAAGTGGCTATCTAATAAGCCATGCAAGCACCTATGTGGCACCCACATGGCTTTTTAAAAAAAAAACTAACCCTAAAGGCGTCGGTTCTCTTACACCTTTATGTGTTTTTATCCCACTTTAAATGGGCAATCACTTTAAAGATGCATATCTCTCTTATTTCTGATCCGTTTTTGTATCTTTTTCATTCTTCCTAATTTTTAGTGCTCTTTTTAGTCATCATGATATCACAAAAATGTTGAGTCATCGTATTTTATTTATCAAAAAACAAAAACCATGATAAATATTATGTGATTGCTCAAAATCTTTATAATATCATAATGATTAGAAAGAGTACTAAAAATAAAGAAGAATAAAAAATAAAAAAAAACAGATAAAAAATGAGAGATATGCATCGTTGAAGTTATCGCCCCTTTAAAATGGGACAAATTTTTAAATCGACGTATTTGTTTTTTGTGATGTATATGTTTTTGCAAAAAATAATGTAGTTAGGAAATTCTCACTCATGTGAGACCATTCTCGGCATGTCTGTGATGTGTCGTCTTTACATGCAGGCTCAACATACAACACTATGATATATATTCATCGAGTTACCATAATGTTCATATAATTTTGATGGGGAATTTATTAAATAAATTATTAAAAAAATATTTGATTTGACGCACTGTAGAAAATATTTCCCAAAGTGGCTCTCTGACAAACCACGCAAGTGCCTGTGTGGCGCTGGCACATCCGTGGCTTTTTAAAAAAAACCAACCCTAAAGGCGTCGGTTCTCTTACACCCTTATGTATTTTTGTCCCATTTTAAATGGGCAATCACTTTAAAGATGCATATCTCTCTTATTTCTGATCCATTTTTGTATTTTTTTCATTCTTCCTAATTTTTAATGCTCTTTCTAGTCATTATGATATCACAAAAATATTGAGCCATTGCATTCTATTTATCAAAAAAAAAATACCACAAAAACCATGATAAATAGTATGTGATGACTCAACATCTTTGTAATATCATGATGATTAGAACGAGTATTAAAAATAAAGAAGAATAAAAAATGGACAAAAACAGATAAAAAATTAGAGAGATATGCATCGTTGAAGTTATCGCCCCTTTAAAATGAGACAAATTTTTAAACCGACGTATTTGTTTTTTGTGATGTATATGTTTTTGCAAAAAATAATTTTGTTAGGAAATGCTCATTCATGTGAGAACATTCTCGGCATGTCTGTGATGTGTCAGCTTTACATGCAGGTTCAACATATTTACAACACCTTCATATATATTCATTGAGTTACCATAATGTTCATATAATTTTGATGGGGAATTTATTAAATAAATCATTAAAAAAATCTTCGATTTGATGCACTATAGAAAATATTTCCTAAACTGGCTATCTGACAAGCCACGCAAGTGCCTGTGTGGCGCTGGCACCCACATGGCTTTTTAAAAAAAAACTAACCTTAAAGGCGTCAGTTCTCTTACACCCTTACGTGTTTTTGTTCCACTTTAAATGGGCAATCACTTTAAAGATGCATATCTATCTCATTTCTGATCCGTTTTTTCTCATTTTTTTCATTCTTCTTAATTTTTAGTGCTCTTTATAGTCATCATGATATCACAAAGATATTGAGCTCTCACACTCTATTTATTGAAAAAAATACCACAAAAACCACGATAAATAGTATGTGATGGCTCAATATTTTTATAATATCATGATGATTAGAAAGAGTATTAAAAATAAAGAAGAATAAAAAAATAGACAAAAATAGATCAAAAAATGAGAGAGATATGCATTGTTGAAGTTATCACCCCTTTAAAGTAGGACAATTTTTTAAACTGATGTATTTGTTTTGAGCTATTTTAGTGGGACAAATTTCAACGATACATCTCTTTCTTATTTTTTATCAATTTTTGCCCATTTTTTTTATTCTTCTTTATTTTTAGTGCTCTTTTCTAATCATCATGATATCACAAAGTTGTAATATTTTTTTCGATAAATAGCATGTGATGGCTCAACATCTTTGTGATATCATGGTGACTAGAAAGAGCATTAAAAATTAGGAAGAATGAAAAAAAATGAGTGAAAACGGATAAGAAATAAGAGAGATATACATCATTGAAGTGATTGCCCTTTTAAAGTGGGACAAAAATACCTAAGGGTGTAAGGGTATAAGAGACGTAGGCCGATGCCTTTCGGGTTAATTTTAAAAAAAAAAGTTATGCGAACGCATGCGTGGCTTGTCAGATAGCCAATTTAGGAAATATTTTCCACAGTGCATAAAATCGGTAAAAAAGATTGTGATTTATTTAATAAAATCCCCAATTTTGACTTTTAATCCAATGCAATGTATAGACAAAAATATTTTATTTCAAAGTTAGGATAAATGTAAGCACATCATATAAAAATTGAATTACCTGTATAAAATGACCCACTCGTGCGACCTTGAACACAACACATTTGATGCAATTCACCATACCAATATGACATAGCAGAACAAGTTTTTTTTTTCATTTTTGACTATTGATCTATACATGAAATATGCATTTTATTATCTCCTAAACTTATATTTATGCTAGTGTTTGATTAGAATTATTGCTATTTTATTATACTTTTTGGTTTTGTAGGAAAATGAGAGCAAAGATGCAAAAATAGGGTGAAATAAGACTTCAATGGTTAAACCTTCATAAGTTCGTGTACAAATGTTGGATTAGATTGATTCAAGTTTCATGTTAAAGTTCAAGAAGTCAGCTTTCCAACGCCACCGACCATGCATAATTCGGAGTTTGGAGTAAAAAGTTATGACTATTGGAAAATCGTGCTACAAAATGAATAGTAAAGCGATCGATCGGCCAGAAAAGTGATCGATCGCCGTATACGCAGAATTGAAATAAGGCCTATTTTGACTTGGATTTGAAAGGGAATTTGAGGGTTTTCCTTCACCCCTATATATATGCCTTAAGGGAGAACGTATTGGATATTAGAGAATAGAGTTTTGAGTCCCTTGGAGGCTAGAGCAAAGGAAGAAGAAGATGATGAAGATGAAGATGATGGATTCTCTTCCCATGCTTGGCTAAACTCCTATCTAAGGCATAGATGAAGCCCAATAATATGGTTCTGTAGTTTCTTTTCTCTCATATTATGTGTTTACTCTAGTTGGTGTATGAACCTTTGTTATGCAATTAAAGTTAATTCATTGAGTCTATTCTTTGTGCTTGAGAGAGACAAGAGTGGATTTTATGAATTTCAATCTGAAAGATTACTTGCATGTCTGAGAGGAATATGAGTGTTCTGATTTGTTATATATCAATAAAGTTTCATTGATTTATGCTCGAGAGAGATAGATCACAATTCCATATGCTTAATTGATTTATGTGTTACGTCCGAGAGGAGAGCACTATATGTTGAATTGACAAGTGTATGTCCGAGAGGAATACACTAGCCAACTGGAAATCTGAATTCAAAAGAGAGAGAGAGAGACGATACACTAGTCTATTGTGGTGGATTCGAAGCCTTGGTACTTATCCTATTGATTAATCTCAGCTTAGTTTAGTTAAAGTTCATTGTTTTTCTCTAGATTAATTAAAAACTGCTACTTTTCTCTTGAATTTGGTAAAAGATTAATCCGTCCCTGAGGTTCGACAACCCTTTAACACTCACCGTAGTACAATTGTCTTGTGCACTTGCAAGGGTTTAATTTTAAACGATCAAGTTTTTGGCGCCGTTGCCGGGGACGGCACAATAGTTTACCAGATTCTTAGCATAATTAGTGTTAGAGTAGTTTAGTGAGTCTTAACTTAGATTATTTATCAGTAGCTTAATTTTTGTTTTTTCTTTCTTTTTTGCAAGGTTAAGAGAAGACGTGGAATTCTCGCCAACGTGGAAGGGCCACCCCTTCCCCTAGTTTGCATTCTCTTATTCTTCCCTTTTTAGATTAACTTGTGTGTTTGGTGTTTTTCTTTTCTTTCTGTGACTGCATGTTGTGCTAGTTGTGGCTATTAGGACTGTTAGTTGTCGATATCTAGGACTGATGATTGCTAGTTGTGGATATCTAGGGTTGTTTATTTGATTTGTGGATGTGTGATATTGTGGTTCAGTTGATGAATGCATGGTGAAGAAATGTCTTCACCTTTCTATGGATTTAACCATGAGAACCCATATAGGAGCTTTAATGATTATTGTTCTTCACACATACCTAATCCCCCTCCCTATGAAGTGCCCTACCACCCACATCCCTTATATGCTGATACTTACAACCGTGGGTGGGATAATCACTCTAATTTTTGGAGTGGCACATCTTCCCTACAATACACAACTCATCATATGTCGGAACCATGTGCCATCTGTTTAAGTCCCATTCACACCCCAGTAGAGTGCCCTTTGGCCCATGAGTACCCTGATTTTATAAGAAAATATGTGAATGAGGCCCAAAGTCTTCATAGGTGGGAGGATCATCCTAACAACCCTTGGGAGCAACCCAACCCTGGGCCCACTCTTCATCAGGCCCCTAGACAAGATTTCCTAAGCCATCAATTACCTTACCAACTAGCCTCTACTCCTCAGTTTGGCCAACCGACCTTGGAAGACCAGATGAGTCAAATGAGCCAAATGCTTCTCTCACACTTAACCGAGATTAAAACTGAATGTGAGGAGATGAGAGATGAAATACGGACTCATGCCCAGATTGTCCATTCTCACACACAGGCTCTTGCCAACATTGAAATACAGTTAGATCAGCTAACACAGGCCATGAATAAGAACGACGAATGCATTTTACCTGTTGAGCCCCAATATCCGAAGGGCCAATTTTCTGATGAAGGGATCTGTTTTTCCCCTGATTATGATGTTACATCCCTTCAGAATGCCCAAAGGTTTGACAATGAGCTTGAGTGGGCTTTACACAATGATCAAGAGGGTGTAGAAATTAAAGAAGAAGTGAGTGTGTTGATAGAACCAAAATGTCAACCTTCTTCTATATCTGAGGAGTGGCAGTCTACAACACTGTCAACAGAACCTTATATTCCTGAAGCACCATTCATATCTTGTCTAGATCAATCTAACTCTTTGTTTATTGACAGTAACTTCGACTGTTTCATAGATAGTTTAGTTGATTCACTAGTTGAGGAAGCTTTCCCAATTCTATTACTAGAAGAGGCCCCTAAGGCCAAAATGGTTGATGTGGGGGAGGAGGTTCCCTTTATATTAAAATTCTCTAATGACCTTCTTTCATGGTTAATGCAGGGACCCCTCTTTCCAAAGCTTCCCTACCCACCACTCCATCCTTTTATTCCACGATGTGCTCCATACTTAGGCAACAAGGATAGGAGTGTGTGGTGCAATCATTTAATTGATCCAGGTTGATGACTTGATAATCTGGCCCCTACAGGATGATTGTGGCTACGTCTGGCTGAAGACGTTAAACTTAGCGCTTGGTGGGAGGCAACCTACGTATTCAGGTGTATTCTCTCCTTTCTTTGATTTTCTTTGTTTATATGCTCATTGTCATGCTCTATTTTGTTCACATTGAGGACAATGTTCATAATAGGTTTGGGGGAGGGAATATTATTTTCATAAAAATAAAAATTAAAAATCAGAAAAAAAAAATTGAAAAAAATTTGATTAGTTTTAAGTTGTTTGTTAGTACTTTTTCTTAGGTTTTGATAGTTTATCCCGTAATGATGCATGCTATAATTCTTAGGAGATTAATTTACATTGGAAGTGTGAGTAAGTATACTGGAGGATAGATACACTTAACTGAGCATATCTTTCTGTTACAGTCCTCTTGGAACAGGTGCTTGAACTAAGAAAATTCACTTACACACACTAGTTACATAAAGTAATACCATCTAGAGATTTGTTGAATGCTAATTTACAGTGGGATGTCTTTAGTCATAGTCATTGGATGATGTGTAGTTATCTGTTGAGCTTAAAAGATCATGATAGACCATTTACTTGGCTATGGCAAGGGATTGGAACCGGAAATAGGTTGAGAGTATAATACAGCCTGGACAAAATAAAGATGTGCTGAAAATATGAATGATGAAAATGAAAATGAAAACAAAATGAAAGAAAAGGGGCTGCTTGACTTTATAGGATTAACTTAGGCTGATGCTCGGGCCCGAAGCGGTCTCTTAAAACCTAATGCCCTAAGCTAATTTGGCTGGGAGTCATTGGCCTGAGTCATTGCTAAACCTAAGCATCTTGAAGTCAGGCCTTACACAGTCCTAGCGAAAAAAAAAATCTGTGGTGTATTATCCTCTCAAATCTAGAATGTTGGACCCGAAGGAGGCGCGCAGATTTGTGCTATCATGAACCTAAAGATGACGATGACTGTATAGATTCTGATGTTCTTTGGTTAATGGGTAACACTGGATCTGTATAAAACAGAAATTTAGAATGTATTGCTACAATGTTCTACACTTTTACTATTTATATTATCATGCTATATCATATTGAGCAGAAATTTCCAAGATGAAAGTGTGGAATAAAACAACTTACTTGAGGGCTTCTATATTCCTATTGATTATGAACCAAGTACGTGTGGTTAATTCTCTTAAGCATTGTAGTTTGTATTTGTCGGGATAATAGGTTTGCTTGTTTTGCACTATTTTATTTTATTTTATACTTGTTTTGTTTGAACTTAGGTTAATTAGTTTCATAAATACATGTTTGTGGGTAGCATGGCTGCAAACCCTCACGAGACAACACTCGTCCTACTAGGGACACCTAGAGGTTTAACGGCCTGTTGCATACGCTCAATGCAATCGTGTTCCCTACGAAAGTGGTGTTTACTTTTATGCATTAGTTCTTTAGTTTGTTTGATTTGATTTGATTTTGTTTTGTTTTGCTAGGGACTAGCAAAATCTAGGTTTGGGGGTGTGATCTATACATGAAATATGCATTTTATTATCTCCTAAACTTATATTTATGCTAGTGTTTGATTAAAATTATTGCTACTTTATTATACTTTTTGGTTTTGTAGGAAAATGAGAGCAAAGATGCAAAAATAGGGTGAAATAAGACTTCAATGGTTAAACCTTCATAAGTTCGTGTACAAATGTCGGATTAGATTGATTCAAGTTTCATGTTAAAGTTCAAGAAGTCAGCTTTCCAACGCCACCGACCATGCATAATTCGGAGTTTGGAGTAAAAAGTTATGACTATTGGAAAATCGTGCTACAAAATGAATAGTAAAGCGATCGATCGGCCAGAAAAGTGATCGATCGCCGTATACGCAGAATTGAAATAAGGCCTATTTTGACTTGGATTTGGAAGGGAATTTGAGGGTTTTCTTTCACCCCTATATATATGCCTTAAGGGATAACGTATTGGATATTAGAGAATAGAGTTTTGAGTCCCTTGGAGGCTAGAGCAAAGGAAGAAGAAGATGATGAAGATGAAGATGATGGATTCTCTTCCCATGCTTGGCTAAACTCCTATCCAAGGCATAGATGAAGCCCAATAATATGGTTCTGTAGTTTCTTTTCTCTCATATTATGTGTTTACTCTAGTTGGTGTATGAACTTTTGTTATGCAATTAAAGTTAATTCATTGAGTCTATTCTTTGTGCTTGAGAGAGACAAGAGTGGATTTTATGAATTTCAATCTGAAAGATTACTTGCATGTCTGAGAGGAATATGAGTGTTCTGATTTGTTATATATCAATAAAGTTTCATTGATTTATGCTCGAGAGAGATAGATCACAATTCCATATGCTTAATTGATTTATGTGTTACGTCCGAGAGGAGAGCACTATATGTTGAATTGACAAGTGTATGTCCGAGAGGAATACACTAGCCAACTGGAAATCTGAATTCAAAAGAGAGAGAGAGAGACGATACACTAGTCTATTGTGGTGGATTCGAAGCCTTGGTACTTATCCTATTGATTAATCTCAGCTTAGTTTAGTTAAAGTTCATTGTTTTTCTCTAGATTAATTAAAAACTGCTACTTTTCTCTTGAATTTGGTAAAAGATTAATCCGTCCCTGAGGTTCGACAACCCTTTAACACTCACCGTAGTACAATTGTCTTGTGCACTTGCAAGGGTTTAATTTTAAACGATCAACTATGATACATCATTGTTCTTTTAGTTTATAACAAAATCATGTACACGTCATTTTTTATTATAAAATAAAAAATATATGTTAGTTGTTTTCTGTTGATAAAAGTTTAAATGAGATTGCTCTCATATAGCTTATATGAGGCCAGTTTATGTCGTAGCCGTTGGATCTTGATCTGATGGCTACAAAGATGAGTGAGAGTTCATACTTAACTACCCACTGATTTGATACCCACCGTTAGATCGAAATCCAATGACCCAAAAAATTTACCTCATGCTCCTTATACGAGAACGATCTCATTTAAATTGATCTCTTTTTCAGCTATTACATGAAAGAACCTAAAAATTGCGTAGGCAAACCAAAGGGAGAACTGTGTCCAATGTGTGAGGCGGCCAAGCCCAATTCACAAAGAAATCAAATTACAAAACCAGGGGTAGTGCTGATAATTAGGGTGAAGTTGGGGGTGGATGGAAGCTGAGGTACGGACGTCAGGCTGAGAATGACGAGGAAACAGGAGCTGGAATCACGTGGCCCCGCCAAAACAGGGGAAATCTCGCCGTAAAGAAAGTTCAGAAACCCTGTCCTCCTCTCCATCAATGTGTTCCTGTGTATGGGTATGGACTATGGAAGGTGCAAGTGTTAAATAAACTTATTCGCATCTAGGATTACACTCTCTCTCTTTTGTTAAACAGGATTACCATTATAGCATATAGAATTATGAAACTTGGTTGGATCACAACATATAGGATATAGGGGGGTATTTCCTCACTTACTCCCCAAACAATTTATAAATGAGAAATGTAAAAACTTAACACTGAGCGATGGCTCATATACATCTCTAGCATCTAAGGTTGTTGCCAACAACAACAAAAATTTATTCAGGAGGGGGAAACTTTAGAAAGACTTGAGAAGTGGTTATTCCTCTTTGAAAAGACTATCTCAAGGGATGTGACTTTTTTTTTTCTTTTTTAAGGGTCAAACTTTTAAAAAAAGGAAATAATAGATGTAATGTTTTGGCTTAAATAGTAAACCTTAAAGTAAAATGAAAGAGAGTGCCAAACAACTCCTCAATTTTGCTGCATCAACAAGAACACATGTATTATCCAGCGAAAAAAAAACAAGAAAATATATAAGTTATCAATTGAACCAATTTTTTTAATATCTTTACATCATTTTCATGCTTCTTATATTTAGTTTTACTCACCTGATTAATATCTTAGAAGCTGGCAAAAATCACTTTTTACTTTTTATTACAAATTTAGTCATAACTACTGCAGCTACGATGCCTTTTCGACATTGAAATTTTAGCGTACGAATTCACATTCAAGCATATTTATCCTATCTTTTTCTATTGATCTTTAATTGAGGACATTCATATATGAATTGCCATTGGTATTGTATATTGTTCATTTATTTCTTCTCCTCTTTTGCTTGCCTTCAGCACCCACCGGTCTCCTAGAGGTCACCTACAAAATCAGAGGCGATAATTTGCAAACAAAAAATCCTCTAATTTGTGACTTTCGCCCTGGTTCCTTTCAATGTCTATTCAATGGTCTGATTTTGACATCCGTAATGCGATTGGAATTAACATTGTACTTTACGTCATCAAATCAAATTAGTCTGATTATCAACCGAGATTTTTGTACGCAAAATTCATAACAAATTTCCAACTAGTTTCATCTGGAGAAATTCAGCTTCCCACTTCTCTCTTTTGGCAAAAACAAAAATTGTGCCCCTTTTTTAGTACAAAAATCTGTACCTCTAAAATCAAACAAAAAACAGAATAAACATTAGAATACGATTCAAAGCAACAAAAATGAACAATTCTACCCTAGATCATTGAAAATAAAACTGGCGATTACAAAACAGATGACATTAGGGAAAACCCACTTCGCCATCCACTTGATTTAATGCTTAACCAGCGGCTGAAAATCCTAAACAAGAGAAGCGAATAAGGAAATCAGAAAGCAGAATACGAGGAGCATCATGCATCAGAGTCATGGAAGATGAAACAACACCGCTAAGCTTTCAAAGACTCAGCTTCTGTTTCTTTCAACACAATCTTCGTCATCGCATGCACTTCATGATATCTCTACCAAACAAACCAAATTCATTCAATAAAAAAACATTGGACAGAGAGTACAGGGTTTTAAAAAACTCATAGATCTTGCAATTCCAATTATCGGAAGGACGCTGATGAATGGGCAGCGGAACGAGGTTGTTGTGTTTCAACTGGGTATTTATACAAGCAAGGTGGCCCGCTCTCTGTGCTGGCTAGGGTTTTTTTAGGTGGTGGTGGCCTCGTGGCATGTGGAGGTTTTTCCTTAATAGATTGCCAATGAGTCCGGATTACCGTATTATCTTATTTTTCCATGTTCACCTCAACTTTTTTTTACACTTTCACCTAATAATGTCTAATTTATTTCTACTCTATTTTTACTTTTTTTTTTATTTTTAATACACTTTCTTATCATCATGATATTCTAATAACCGTAATATATTATCAAAAAAATATCCTAAAAATTAGCAAATCATAGAGTTTTTGTGAGACAAACTTCAACGGTTTATATCTCTTTTATTTTGTAATCCACTTTTTTTAATTCTTAGTACTGTTTCTTATAACGATGATATCATAAAAATATTGAGTCACCGCATACTATTTATCGTAGTTTTTTTGATACTTTTTTATAGAATATCATGATAATTATAAAAATTACTAAAAATAAAGAAAAATTAAAAAAAATAAACAAGAACGGATTAGAAATAAGAGATATGCATCTTTAAAATTTGTCCCACTTTGAAGAGTGTGCTGTTGTGTTAGGTCATAGAAGGCACAATGAGTAAATCATGTACCAAAAAAAGTTACATGAAATGAGTCCGAAAAAACTAGGTAATATGATAATAATATAAAAAAACATCTGGCATGGGACATGATAAAACTGGAATTTACCATTCAAACCGGAACGTGTTCGATCGCTGGTGACGGTCCGTCGGCGACTCCAATCAGAGGTTAGATTGTGATGGAAAGGAATGGAAGGCCGATTATGGGATAAGATATTTCAGCAATCAGCACCCAAACATATACACACTATCCATACTACTGGCTCCATTTACAAATTAACGATTCTTATAATACTCCCACCGTCCAAAAGAACCTGGCAGGACTACAAAATGAGTTAAATTCATTAGCTGTAGGGCCTACAGCATTTCAATCCTCAACTTAGCCTTGCACATGCTGACATCACATGACATACACGTTGATAAGGATCAGCTGGCCGCAAATCCAATCGCCTAATAGTGGATCCGTAATTTTTCGAATGCTGTCAAGTTTTTTTGGACGAAGGAATAGACCACCCCAGACCCATTCCTCTGACGCGCACAGATTCCTCTCCTTTGTCGTGTCCATCTCAGGACTGCGCGCACGAGGCCTGCAGGGGAGCCCTGGATCTTCCCATTTCGACCTCCATTTTTGGCCAGCACTGCGATCTTGCCATGAACTGAGATCCTGCAGAGCCCCCTGACCAGAGAAAATGGCGAAGGCGCCGAGCATGGAGGTGTTCGAGTCCTACTTCCAGCGCGCGGATCTGGATCGCGACGGCAGAATCAGTGGCACTGAGGCCGTTGCCTTCTTTCGGGGATCCGGCCTCCCCAATCAGACCCTCGCGCGGGTAATTTCGCTGTTGCTTTGTTTCTCTAGTCTTGGAATGTCTGCTGGCTGATTCTGTTGTTTTGATGATTGTTTGAAACGATTATTGGGGGTTTTGATGATTATGAAGGAGAGCTGGTATGACAACGCTAGCGGATTATCATTTTTTTAGCTTTTGAACCGATTTAGCCGATTTTGAGCCGCGTTGGTGGCAGTAGAGAATATAATGGTGCGACGCGCAAGGAGAAGAAGGGGGTGAAGTTAGTGAGATGCTGTAGTATATCAATTTTGGAAGAGCTGGTGTAGGGAAATTGGATTTAAGAGTTTGACCATTTATGCCCGGAAATTTTAATGTTTTTTTTTTAAATTGGTGAAATCTGTTCTTCTTTAGGTGTTTCTGAAGATTAAAATTTGATTGCATACAGTTTAATTATCGGGAATTTTTATATTACGACTTGAACACTTCTTACAGAAAAAAAAAGTTAGTTACTTAGTTTAGTGAAAGTTGCATATAAATTGATGAAATGGAGGGGTAAGATCCATGTCGCCGACCTCAAATGTTAGGAAAAAGAACGATTTGACTTGATTTTGCTCAGGTGCAGCTATTGCTTTAGGAGTCCTAGTTACGCTCATTTAAATGAAAAATGTGGGTTTAGACTGATCTGATTGTGGAACTAAATGCACATCTTACACTTGCACGCCATGCCCAAATATATTTGTTTATTCATTGTGCTTGTTCATTCGTGGTTTAAGTGATTTTAGCAAATACTCTCTCTGGTCTTTTTTAATCAATGCAATTGATCAAACGTCCATATCTGCGAAAGCAGAAGACCGGAGGGAGTATGGTGTTTGAGATTTGGGTAATTTAAAGTGGAAATGATAAAAGCTTAGTTTTTGAACAGCTTGTGCATTAATATATGGTGAACCTTAAGGGGCCTTGGATTTTAGAAGCGTTCTGTTTTAGCTTCTTCTGTTTCTTCTTCTGGCTATGTATGATGTAGATGTAATATCTTGCATCTCTTGGGTATTGCCACAATTAGTGAAATGCATATGTGGAATTTCTTGATGGTGAAAGGCTTCGTACATGGAATTGTATGTTTAGTTTTGCTGAGCGTGTGAGGTTAACTGCTTTTGCAGATATGGACGTTTGCTGATACAAGCAATGGTGGTTTTCTTGGTCGTCCAGAGTTCTATAATGCGCTTAGGCTTGTAACAGTGGCACAAAGTGGACGAGAGTTAACTCCAGATATTGTTAAGGCAGCCCTATATGGTCCAGCTGCTACAAAAATTCCTGCACCCCAGATAAATCCTGTAGTGGGGTCCACATCTCACATAAATTCATTTGGGCCTCAAAGTGGTGTGGTTACATCAGCTTCGTCACCTGGTTTTGCCGGACCTCAGATGCCTCTGGGTGCAGGTATGAGCCAGCAGGTTTTGCCTCCCTCTTCGGGCCAATTTACGAGGCAGCCTCAAGGTACTTCAGGTGGGCAGGGTCCTCACACAGGTTTTCTTGGAGCTGGTAGTGTAACAGCTCCACATGGCTCTCATCCTCAAGTCCCTTATGGAGGCAGCTTTACTCCCCCGGTGATCTCAAATGGTCTTGGCATCACACAAGCTGGTCCCATGCCTGTGGCTAATTTTACTCAGAAAACTACGCCGGGCTTGGGATCTGGGATGGTTTCCCTAAATCCACAAGATTTGAATAAGGATTCTAATGCTCCTGTAGCTTCTGGTAATGGTTTTTCATCCGTCTCAGCTTTTGGAGGAAGTGTCTTTTCTGCAACTTCTCAGGCTAAGCAATCAACGACTGCACCTACATATTCTGCAAGCAATGTGCTCACTTCTGCATCATCAGCAAGTGCTACTGGAACTCAGGCTTTAGTTAATCAGAGCCAACCTGATCCTTTTGCTGGCATGGTCAGTTTGCCTAATAATAGTAGCCAGCGACCTCCTTTAGGGATAAATCCTGGCCAAGTTGGCACTGGTCTCGGTAACCCTGGATCGATGTTGCCCACTGCCTCAGTTGGCTCCTCTGTTTCCACATCAAGCCAAGATTGGCCAAGGATGACTCCATCTAATATTCAAAAGTATACTAACGTGTTTGTAAAGGTGGATTCAGATAGAGATGGGAAAATTACTGGCGAAGAGGCACGTGGCCTCTTCCTGAGTTGGAGATTGCCACGAGGTATGCATTTATTTGTTCTTTGGAGAAGCTTGCAATATAAAAAACTGATATCCTGACACTGCTATATTCCCAGAGGTTTTGAAGCAGGTCTGGGATCTATCTGATCAAGATAGTGATAGCATGCTTTCATTAAGGGAGTTCTGTATTGCACTGTATTTGATGGAGTGCTCTCGAGAAGGGCGTCCTCTTCCTAAGGTTCTTCCTGATTCTGTGAAGTTTGACCCATTGCTGCCCCCAGCTAGCCAACCGACAACTGCATATGGTGGTGAAACTTGGAGGATGGCCTCTGGTAAATGTTCTACAATTCTTTTTTTAAGGCCCTTGATGGTTTGATATATCTGTGTTTATGCTACAGCAGTACTGAATCTACTGATATAATATATGTAGCACACTACTTTACACTTTCTTTTTAAGCATGTCTTCTTATGCGTACTATTTATGGTGCAAGGAATGCCTTCTGGTCGTCCGCCCTTACCTGGAATGAAACCTTCTGCTCAACCTCCAGGTTCACATCCGACTGATGATGTGGCTTCTATTCAGCAGAGGTCAAGGTCAAGAGTACCAGTTCCTGATAGGCATCTGGTTAACCAATTGCATAAGGAGGACCAAAATATATTCACCTCAAAGTTTCAAGAAGCTAAAGATTCAGACAATAAGGTTGAAACTTTTGTTACCAGTAATTTTCTATTTGACGTTCTTTGGTATGTTGATCTGAACTGCATTAAACGATGAAGCAGTTATGAAAACAGAAATTGAAATATGTTGTTATTCTTAGCTAACTGTATACTATGTTTTTTCTTCTGCGAATTTTTGAATTTTGATGGAACGGGAGGTTTCTTTTTTAAAACAAAAGCAGAAGATTAAAAGTGCATCCATTTGATTTAGGACAGCAGATATTGGGAGAAGCTAAAAGAGTGGAGAGAGCTTTAGGTTGCATTTGCCTCAGCTAAAATAAGGATTACACAAAAGTCACTTTTACAGAAAATCTGTACTTGGATGCAGAAGCTGCTGATAACTGTAGATGGTACATTATGTAGCATGCACTTATTAAATGGTCAAATGCCTGCAAAAAGAAAGGAATTACATTTCTTTCTGTTACTGTTCATGGTACATGTCTTTGACACAAGTACAATATGACATCTATCTTTGCTTTATGCCTTTCAAACACGCACTTACAATATTCTGATGATGGATAAATTTCCAAAGAAGCCTAGTCATCTTAGATGGTTGTACTACACCCCTGAGCTTACTTATCTTTAGAAATATTTAATTAAGGTACTTCAGTCCAGTATAAAGTTGTAGCAATATGCATAATTCCTTTCCATATAGATTCAAATAGGAAAACATTGTTTATTTTCTGTAATTATTTGCTTTGATGAGCTTGCTTTATGTAATATTGTAATTTCTATGAATTTGATTAATAACCTACTCTTTTATGGCATGAATAACAGATTGAAAGGGCAGAGAAAGAAATTCTTGATTCTAAAGAAAAGATTGAGTTTTATCGAACAAAGATGCAAGAACTTGTAAGTAGTTTCTATGTTATGTAGTTTGTTCGTTCTTCTGTTACGAAATAAAATTGTCATATCATTGGAAGTATGATATTTCATCTGAGGACTTTATACTTTGTTATTAGCATTATTGCTGCATTTTGTTGCAAAACTTGTTTATAGTTATGTATATTTAAGTTGAAGACATTAGGCAGTTATTAGAGAGATGAATTGTCAGTCCTAAGCTGGACAATGACATTGTACACCAATTTTTTTTGCATATCTTAGATTTCACAAAATTTTAATGAAGATATCTAATTCAAACCTGCTGTAATACATCTAGTGATTTATAATGATAGCACTCATCTATCATTTGAATTGTGGTTTCTTTTTTTGTTCTTTTTTGAGAGCTTTGAAGGAGCACTAGTTTAATCGAGAGGCATATTCATAATTCAAAGTGTTTGCTTTTTTTGGGAAATTTTGAGTTTGGATGAGTAGTTTAATGTGTGAATAGCTAAGGAAATCAAATTTATATTATATTTAGGATAAATAACTTTGTGGATGAGTTAAATTAGGAACTTTATAGTGATTAGAAGATTCCAGTACCAGTGTTCAAGAGACGATTTAATCCTTTTCTAAATAAAATGTACCCCGATGGGTTTGAAGGAAATTTTACTAGTACTGTAAATTTCTTATTCCACTTGCTTTTCTATGTAGTCCACTCCATTTTATTTTTTCCTTCCTTTCTGCACTGACTTATCTGCTGCTCTGAACATGAGTTCCACCCTGCATGCTCTCTATCCTCTCTCTCGCTCTCTCCCACCGTTCTTTTGCTTCCTTCTCCTATTGCTTTAAGCTCTCTTCCCTTCCATTTGTTCATCTTTCTGCTTCTGGTTTTATTCTCTTTTGAAAACATCATTTCTTGGGATGTAGCAATTTCAACCCAATCTGCATAAACTTAAAACAGCAGCCTTTAGTGTGCATAGAACTAGGGGTTTCTGAGATTAATCCTTTTCTTTTCTCGTCTGTCCGTTTTCTTTCCTCATTTATCCTCATTTTATATAATACCCTCAATATCCACTAAGTCAACAGATTGAGTACATTACCAATGAACTGACAGGAACCCACTTTCCCTCTTTAAAACCAAAGGCAACTTCTAAACAACTACGCAAACTTTAAGGTGCTTCACGGTCAAGAGGGTGAGGCATAAGCTTTACAGCTGCGTTGCTTATATTACGTGCCTCAGTGCTGCTTTAACAATGCCTATTTACATTAAACATGAACGTGTAGTACTGATTTGTTGTATACATGGTATGTTCCAGTTTTCTCATTTTATTTAAAATTGTTTTGGATTTTACAGATTCATATATGAACCTTATATGACTACTACTTAGGAAACCAATAGGAATTTGGGGACCTGGAATGAATTGAAAGAAGCTTATACATCTAACTTTCAGATGGGAGAAAACATCATAACTAGTGTTAACAAGAAAGATAGTTAAATTGGTGAGTGCAGGTGTAACAAGTCACCTTAAGCAAAAGTTATACAAGATAGTAATCATTTACTAAATCTGACGGCCTCTGCAATTAAATTATGGGTGAGGTTCTTTTGACCTTGAGATCCGGTGACTACTTAGAGGTTCTAGTGACTGAGTTGCTGTTCACTGAACGGGTTGGAAGACTAAAGTTACACACACTATATTCAATTTTGTGTTTAAGACATTTAAGATAAATGAACGTCTTGTATGTATGGAAATGTTATCTACTAGCATTTCAGAAGTTATGAAAAGCTAGTAAATTGTTGTGGTTCCACGTGGAGTCTTAGATTTATTGTGCAATAAAAAATGTTCTTTTCATTTATTTTTTATTTTGTTTATTGTATGTATGTTTTCCCTAGCCAAATTATTCTAAGCTGGTTAATACTAGATGTCAACCCATACTTTTGCTGTGTGCCAAATGGCTAAATATGTGTTCATGCATAACATGCACAAATTTTTTTGGCTGCAGTTGCACAGAGTAATTACTTATTCTCCTAATACACATAAGTGAGACACATACACAAACAAATACATGGTCTCTCATGAACACTTATTATGTGTTTAAGATGAGACATATTTTGGACAGGTTCTATACAAGAGCAGGTGTGACAACCGACTCAACGAGATCACAGAGAGAGCATTGGCTGATAAACGTGAGGTACTGTTCAGTTATTCAAATGATTTGTTTGTCTTGCAAAATTTTGATTGATTGCTACCTTGACATAAAAGTAAGTTTTCATTATTGTGATAATTGTCTCGATATCCCAACTCTTTGGGTCACATTAATTGTATGTTTCATTATGGAATCCTCTTACCCATATTCTCACCTAACGTGATCTGAGAACGGTTAGCTTATCCGCTCTTTTTTTTCCTCCCAGTTGAAAGTTACAGCCCTTTTTTAACCTCCTTATATGAAAGAGCTTCAGCTCATTCTTTTTATTACACAAACTTTGAAGAGACCTTATTTTTACATTTTTTTCCTGAAGGAAGAAAGAAATGGCATGACCCGATTATGCGGTTTTTAGGCTGCTGCATGCAGGCAGAAAATCATGGGTATGCTTAAGGCAAAAACTTCTAAGAGAACTTAGACGTAGTCTTGGTAAACCTTGTTGCTAGCATATGCAAACATTCACCCTGGATTATCTTTAGTTCTGTTTGTCCTCACCCCACAACATCTCATTCTTCTTCATGCTTCTGGAATGCAAGACTAACCCATCCCACGTTCTAATTTCTCTTCTTGTGCTAAGATCTTTCTTCCCCCTACTCAGATATCATCAGACTTAACAGCCAAACCTTAACTTTCCAACAACTCCTGCTCTTTAAAAAACTTGAGCACTACCGAAATACTATCTCACTTCATTATGCTATTTATATCCCAGTCTATGAGGACTTATGACTTAAAGGAGATGACTCAGTGGCCTTCTGGTATTTGTGTGGAGCCTTGATGTTGGGTGATTTTCATCGGAATTCCCCTGGATGATGCAGAGTTTGCTTCTTGTTCCTCCCATGCACTGAGCTCTGGTGTGAGATTTGCAGAGATGTGTTGATGTTCCATAAATTCCTGATCTCTTAAAGATAAACTATATGGCAAAGAGTTGAAATGAGGACTTTTGTTGTGATCCTTCTGTGGAATCCCTTTTCTCATATATTTTTCCTTGTAAACAGACATTACATAGAGTGGAGAATTTGATTGTTAAAGATATTCAAGTTGGATGAACTTTTTGTTGGAAATTTTGGGAGGAATTTTCATTTTTTTGTCTGTGTTTGAATTTTGCTTGACAATCAGATGGAGTCTCTGGGTAAGAAGTATGAGGAGAAGTACAAGCAGGTTGCAGAGATATCATCCAAGTTAACCATTGAAGAGGCTTCATTTCGTGAGATACAGGTAATCAAGCTGGAGTAATAACTGCTTGCTGATTTTGCTCGAGCTGCATTACTTCATTATTTTAAAGGCTTTCTATGATCTTATTTGGTATTCTCTGCAGTTGTGTAAGTTCTAAGACACCAAAATTGTTTGCAGGAGAGAAAAATGGAGTTGCATAATGCCATCATCAAAATGGAACAAGGTGGTACTGTTGACGGCTTACTTCAGGCAAGTTTGGACTTGAGTAAGACTGGGAGACACAAACATGTATAGATGCACACACATTCGTCATCATGATGCACACACATTCGTCATCATGATGCACATTAATTATTAATTGTTTGGGTGTCAGTGGACTTGATTCAATAGTGCACCTATTGGGAATTAGTTCCTCATCACATCTTAGCGTGCTTTTTTCTTCTGATATTTTCATGTTTAATCGACTATTTATTGTCATATCTTGCTTTTAGTGTTAACAGTCGTCCTGTTACACATTTTTTCCTATTATGGTGATTTTATGTACTTTGGGCTGCTTCTGAGTCCTACCATCTTCCTCATGCACCTGATCCTGAATTAGTCTGTCTGACTCTTTCCCTTATTTTCCATTCCGACATCTATGCTCTTCTGTATTATTGACTTTATGTTGTTTGTTAAAATTTTAGTCTCTAAGAGGAGTAAAATTAATCGATTAGTCTATATCTTTTTAAAATAAATGTACTTTTTTTTATGTTATTATGGATTTTAAAGGAGTCCATTTTTCAGGTTCGTGTTGACCGCATACAGACAGATCTTGGGGAGCTAGTGAAAGCCCTGAATGAACGTTGCAAGAAACATGGTTTACAAATGAAACCGACTGTTCTGGTTGAGCTGCCATTTGGTACTCTATCCCTCTCAGCACTTTCCCGCTATTTATATTTTCATATCTGTGTCTTAGCAAAACTGATTGCTTTTGTTTTCACCTTTTTGTTTAGGTTTTTTAGGCAAAGTAATTAAAATGCTAGGCTAGAAGTTGCTAGAAGCACTGTTAGTTTTTAAATTTCTTTGCCATGAAGTTGTCTTAAAATGTTGATTGTAAAAGAAAACACGTGTAAAGTTCATGTTGATTTCTAATTTAAGCTGGAGGTTGCAAGCTTGCAGATGTCTGCAGGAAGTTAATTGGGAAAGGGTAAATTGCACTTGACCCCCATGTATCACGGTAAAATTGCACTTAATGATTTATGAAAATATATTTAAACCCTTTGACTTATGAGAGGAGACAATTTTACCCCTTCTCTTACTTACAAGTCCCCCACCTTCTTCCTCCACTATGCCCCTGTTTCACCTGACATAGGTGGTGCACAAAGATCGTCAACATATTCCACGACACTGGCAGTGCACCGGCCTCTCCTTCCTCAATGTAAGATAAGTTAGCTGCTTGCCATGGTCTCCATGGCTACCGTCAGGCCCTAATATTTATTGGAGTAAAAGTGGAAGGGGTTATCAGGGGTAAAATTGCCTTCAAATTTTAAAATTATATTGCATATGGGTTATGTGCGAGTGAGAGAAAGAGATGAAGGAAGAGAGGAATAGGAGGACGGAGAATAGGGGGGAATAAGTTCATTCGGTTGTTCTGGATATTTTGTGTCCTTTTCTTGTCTTGTCTTCTTGGTTTTTTTTGGTTCTCTCCAGGTGTCTCTTTGGTTTTCCAAATGTTCTTTATGGCAATTGCTATTTCAGCATAGTGAAGATTTTGCCATGACAGCTATGGATGTAGGTTTAGTTACCAAAATACAAAATTTGTGTGCTTTATTTATTTTGCCATTGTTTTGTTATGCAATCCTTGTATTGATGTACAAATTGCTGTTCAACAAACTGAATTTTGCGAGATATGGATTTGTCAATGCTTGCGATGTGTTAATCTGCTGTGTATTTTATCCCACTGGAACTCGATTACATAATATCAGATGCTTTTACAAACTAGGTTGGCAGCCTGGAATCCAGGAAGGATCAGCCGATTGGGATGAAGACTGGGACAAATTTGAAGATGAAGGTATAGGGAGACCTTTCTTTAATTTCATATTTTTGTTTGCAACTTGAAGCATTTTGTTATAACAACTCGGATTTGTTTAATACTGGCAGTGAAAGGAACAACACATAATGAGACTAACATGATGTAATGTAACACCTAGACCTTTTCTTGCACAGAAAAGTATATATTGTCATTTAGTTTTGCTTATATTGACCATCGATGGTGAAGTGCAATATTTAGTTCTCCCTCCGTCCAACTTTACCTGTCTGCATTAGAAAATTTTAAGTTCATTTTGGTAATCTAATCCAGACAGGTAATATTGGACGGATGGAGTATAACTTTTATAAAGACGTGCAACATGGGAATGCCGTTTCTACTTTGTTGACATATTATTCTTGCTTAGGATTTATAATGGTCAAAGAGCTCGCGGTGGATGTTCCAAACATCACTGCCCCTGAAAAGTTCAAGTCTAATCTCGTCTGGAATGATAAGGCTCCTGACGGTGGTAAATCTGGTAATAGTTCCCGTCCTAGTTCTCCCTTACCGAGAGGAGAGATTGAAAATCCAGAAGAAAAAAGTACACCTGAAAGCCCATCTCATAGCAATGGCAACAGCTTTCTGGATGCTGATAGGGAAGAAGCTAAATTTGCTTCCCCTCGAGATAGAGAGAATTACAGGTATGAAGTTATCCTTGGCTTGCTTTTCATACTTCAATGTGATATTGACTTAATAATCGGAATAGTGGAATGCAATCTTTGTCACAATCTGAAAGTAATAAGATCATGGCAAATCATTATTTCCTGCACCACACCCAATCATTCATCATGCCGTTGCTTGTGCGGATAAAACAAGTGAATCCTCATGCCTTCTCTTTTTAGTCTCGGACCACCAGCCTATCACCACATAGAAAGTCTATAATTTGTGCATGTTGCCCCATGAGAAGGGTTTCTGGGCAATATCTTCATGGTACACTTCTAGAAAAATTTGCATATATAATCATTACTAAGACTATCAGCATCACCTTGTTTGTATACTAGATAACTGCGTACAAGGAGTTTGCTTCTCTCTGATGGTGGCTTTGAGCATTATTAAATGTTATTGTTGATGCAGTGACCATGGAGCTGCTCCAGCCTCCTCCTCGGATGGTTTTGCTGTTGATGAATGGCCAACTTTTGATGCTAATGATGATGCAGATTCTGTATGGGGCTTAAGTTCAAAGGTAAATACTTTAATTTTACAATCTGCAGATGCAAAGGTAGATGTAAAACTAACATATGTCCTCTTTTTTTTTTCTTTATGCAGGAACCTGATGGTGAAGGATTCAAAGAAAGTGCTATCTTTAGTTCCAATGGCCTAGGTCTGAATCCAATCAGAACAAAAGAATCTCCACGTGCTGACAATCATTTTCAAACAAGGAGCACTTTCTTTGCTGATTCTGTTCCTGGCACCCCTTTTTTCAACTCCAACTCTCCTTCAAGATTAAGTCAAATGTCTGAAGAGCACTCTTATGACATTTTTTCACGATTCGATTCGTTTAACAATCATGACAGTGGTTTGTTTGCACCAAGAGAAACCCTTACTAGATTTGATTCAATTCGAAGTACTAGTGATTTGGGGGATTTCACATCCTTTGATGATACTGATCCATTTGGTTCCACGGGTCCATTCAAAACCTTGGAGAGTGAGACACCTAAGTACTCGGACCTGTTTAGTTCTTCTGGGACATTTAAATCATTTGATCAGACACCAAAACATTCAGATCCTTTTGGTATGAGTAGCCCATTTAAATCCGTGGTGGGTGAGACACCAAGACGCATCTCTGATAATTGGAGTGCTTTCTAGCGCAAGTCATGGGTTTTGTGGTGCTTGTCTACTGCAGTTTTTCTTCCTTTTATACCATTTTCCCCGAGTATAAATTGAGAGCCTTTGTATCTGGTGTGTTTTTGTACATCATTTTGGTTTTTTTATTGCTTGTTTGTATTTTCTCGTCCTCTAGAATGATAGTTTAACTCATTTGATATGCAACTATTGATTATTCTTTATAGCAGGTATTGATCTTGTCTGTAATTTGAAAGCCGGTATTGCTTGAAGATATGAAGTTACTGCTAGTGTTCTGTGCAGAACACTTTATTTTATGACTGCTGTATTTCAGAACCACATCTACATTTCAACGTATGATATTGCGTATGCAAAACTGTGGTAACTTTGTGATCTATTTTGTAAATTATTTCATGTATTGAACTAAAATAATGAGAATTTCAGTAGGTATTATTTTTTTGTGATGAGTAATAACACTAATTCGAAATATAGTGAATTTTCTATTCCAGTTTACAAGCCAAAAAAGTTCAAATCAATTTGCTTGCTGCGTTCAGTCTGCTAGCGTCCTCTGGATAGTGTCTGATCTTGTTGAGAGGCCTTTTACTTCCAGCATATCTGTTTTCTTTGGTATGATTTAATTTGGCACGCAAAAAAGGGTGTTGATGAATGTAACTATGGGGATTGTAAATCTGTGGTCTCAGATTGGATTGAACTCAATTGCATCTAGATCTGCAAATCCTTAGCGAGGAATGCGAATGTCAGTCCTGCATGGACAGCTGATAACAAGCACAACGCAGACCCTCTGGAGACCTGCCTTACGAAGTAGAGCAAATATGGTTGAAATGCGTCTAATGCAAGAAATAAACGTTCATTTTCGATTCGCATGAAGTGCCCTATTTCGACTTTTAAAGGTAAAAACCTATTTGAAAACCAAGCAGGACATTTAATGTGGGACGGAGGGATTGATTACTAGTTTGAGCCCCTTTATTTCTTACTTTTTGGAATTTGTGCCAGACGTTTGAAATAACATTGTGAATTTCTGATAGTTCGCAAATAGTGTCCTTTAAAAAAATTTCATGTGTTTATTTTTTATAATGAAAATTTCATGGGCTTTGTTAAACACTTGATGGGGACGAGGAAAAGGAGTTTTCATACAATCGAAAAAATCTGCTCTCTTATAAATATACTCTGAACCGAGTATCTCATCCAAAGTCTCTTGCTCACAATGTGACATAAGTGCCTTCTCCATGCTCCCAGTTTAGCTCACAAGCAAAGAATTACAAGTATTATGATCAGGAATGGCGCCCTTCTCAATCATAGGGGTTTTTCCATATTACCTGGCCAATGAGCCCGGATTGCAATATTACCTGATTTTTTTGGGTTCATCTCATATAACTGATATACACTTGAAATATGGATTTTATTATCTCTTAAACTTATGTTTACGTTAATATTTTATTAGATTTAATGATACTTTAATATCGTTTTTGGTTTTTGTAGGAAATAAGAGTAAGATACATAAATAAGGTGAAAAAGGGCTTTAATGGTTAAATCATCATAACTTCGTGTGAATATCTCTAATTGGACTAATTCAAGCTTCATATTAAAGTTCAAGAAGTCAGCTTTCCAATGCCACCGACCACGCGCAATTCGGAGTTTGGAGCAGAAAGTTATAGCTATTTAAAAATTATGAATAGTAACTACGATCGATCGGCATTTCATACACGATCGATCGCGAGAGCCAGAAACACTGTTATTGAAAGAAACAATCCATCGACACTCAAAACGATCGATCGTATCTACTGGAGTTTTTGATTTCATGCAATACAGTAAACAAGATCGATCGGAAATGAAAAAGATCGATCGGCATTCGAGATATGATCGATCGGCAAGCAATCGATCGGTTATATGGAGCGATCAATCGGTTTGTGTGGCAAAACCTAAATCAAGCCTATTTCAACTTGGATTTGGAAGGGAACTTCGGGGTTTCTCATCAAACATATAAATAGGCCTTAAGGATGACGTTTTGAAGGATCTAGAAAATAATTGGAGGCTAGAGAAGAGCAAAAAAGAAGAAGTCTTTTGGAGCAAAGAAGAAGAAGGATTATGCTAATGGATGTAAAAAAATAGGTTTTTCTTTTCTCTCTTCCTATGTGTAACTAAATTCTTTGTCAAGGCTAGATGAAGCCCTAGATTTGTATTTGCTATTCTTGATTGTTTAATTTAGTAAAATTTGATATAATTATCTATGCTTAATGCTATTTTATTGTTATTCATCTTAAGTGCTTTGACCTAGACTTAATGAATGATTAATGGAATTTGATCTTGATATTTCCTGTGTCTAGATAATAACGGGATTATGATTGATTCTATGCCCGATCAATGATAGAGTTAATTGTATTTAATTTATAGTGGATGAACTTTTCGTGTTTGGCCAAGAATGTGTAGTCCATTCATTGGTAGTTTGTGTGTCCGGCCAAGAACATAAATTACCGTATCATATCAATTTGGAGGCACTATCTATATGGTGAAACTTTCGAAATATTCATTGATCACAAGAGTCTGAATTACATCTTTTCTCAGAAGGACCTGAATATGAGACAGAGACGGTGGTTGGAGTATTTGAAGGACTATGACTTCTCTATTCACTACCATCCAGGTAAGGAGAATGTGGTTGCAGATGCACTAAGCAGGAAGACAGGAATAGTGGCGCATATGATGGTGCAAGAATGGCGAATGATGGAGGATTGGGGAATGTGTAACCTGGAATGGCCGACTACTAAGAGAGCGTCATTTTTAGGAAACATATCAGTAAGATCGATGATATATGAGAAGTTGCTGGAGGCACAAAAGAATAATCCATAGTTGCAGAAGCTGTTGGAAAAGACAGATTTTACTAAAGGAATAGATGGAAGTGTCCTATTTCAAGGAAGGTTAGTTGTACCAAAGGATATGGAGTTGAGACAAGAACTTCTTCGAGAGGCACATCACTCACAGTATGCGATTCATCCAGGGAGCACAAAGTTATACCAGGACTTGAAGAGGAGCTTCTGGTGGAATGGAATGAAGCGAGATATTGGAAGGTTTGTCTCCAAATGTTTGACATGTCAGCAAGTAAAGGCAGAACATCAGAGACCGGCGGGTTTGTTACAACCGTTGGAGATTCCACAGTGGAAATAGGATCATATCACAATGGATTTCGTGGTAGCCTTACCGAAGACTCAGAGGCAGAAAGATGCAATTTGGGTGATCGTGGATCAACTTACTAAGACAGCATATTTTCTGCCGATTCGATGGAAGCAGAACCCAGAGAGTTTAGCTGAGCTGTATATCAGAGAAATAGTAAGACTATATGGCACACTGATATTGATTGTATCTGATTGAGATCTAAGGTTCACATCTAGAACATGGAAAGGTATTCAGGAAGCGCTAGGTACTAAGCTCAGTTTTAGTACAGCTTTTCATCCACAGAGCGACGGACAGTCAGAAAGGACAATACAGACTTTGGAAGACATGCTCAGAGCGTGTGCTACCGATTGGAAGGGCAATTGGGACGATCATCTGCCACTGATCGAATTTGCCTACAACAACAGTTACCACTCTAGTATTGGAATGGCACTGTTCAAAGCACTGTATGGAAGACCATGCAGATCGCCCACCTGTTGGATAGAGATCGGAGAAAGTCAAGTGATGAAGTCAGAATTAGTACAGTGCTGTGCAAATAAGGTGAAACAGATTCGACAAAGGTTACAGACAGCGCAAAGCAGGCAGAAGAGTTATGCAGATTGCCGAAGATGGGAATTGGAGTTTCAGGAGGGAGACAATGTGTTCTTGAAGGTTTCTCCATCAAAGGGAGTTGTGAGGTTTGGTAAAAAGGGGAAATTAAGTCCGAGATACGTAGGACCATTTGAGATCTTAGAACGGGTTGGGCCAGTTGCCTACAAGTTGGCCTTACCCCCATAGTTAGCAGATGTGCACAACACATTCCATGTGTCTATGTTGAGAAAGTATGTATCAGATACATCACATGTGTTAGACTACACAACTATGGAACTAGAAGCAGACTTATCTTTTCCGATGAAGCTTATCAAAATACTGGATAAGAAGAATCAGGTGCTACGAAGAAAGACAATACCATTGGTGAAAATTTTGTGGCAAAACCAGCACTCCGAGGAAATGACTTGGGAAACCGAAGATGAGATGAAGAAATCCTACCCTCAACTCTTTAAAGAATAATTGCGGCATTTCAGGGACGAAATGTTCTTTAAGGAGGGGAGGATGTAGCGACCGTAAATTTTATAATAATAAAGTGGAACTTTATCGCTCAAAGGGAGTAATTCTGAGTTATGGAAAACTCTTTAAAATTGAATTAAATTTTTTTTTCCGTCAGACCCATCAATCGCTTTTGTATGGCATCGATCGCAGGACGATCGATCGCGTATATGGACCGATCGATCGCCGTTAATTTCACGTTTTTTGAGGCAAATCCGTTGGGGAACCTCTTGGGCTGATTTTGGGAGAACTTTGGAGGATGTGTCTTACCTAATTAGTCCTAATCAACGGATTTACATCTTGGTAAGTGTTTCAAATTTGAAAACCCTAATTAATAGCTAATTGACAATCCATTTAAATGGAGAATTAGTTATGGCCAAGAATTAGATTTTTTTTTGGAGTTTGTGAACGTGATTGGGAGGAGGTTATGGCCCTTTCCATATGAATGAAAGATGCCATATGTCAAGGAAATAAATAGGGATAATTTTTTTCAATTAAGATAATTGCTTGAAATCGGTTTGGTAACTAAGTGATTTGGTCAAAGATACTTACCAACCAAGGTGTGTAACTGTTGGGATGGATTGATCACGTCCCTAACTAAGAGATTTACCCTTATTTCTTGTGGATCGTGGCCCTTGGATGAGAGTTTGATCAACGGTGGAGGTTTGCCTTAGAGATTTAAATTTTTTCTATTTAAATCCTCCATAAGAGAGACCGGCACCCTTTTTGGTGAGCTTTGGGAAACGTGCCAGCAAGAGGGAAGAGCAGCCAGCCTCCTCCTCTATTCGTCCAAGGTGGTGGTGTGTCCGTTGGTGGTTTTCGTGGTGCTTTCGCGAAGAAGAAGGGTCTCAAGATCGAGTAGAAACCGATTTACGAGTATTAGGTGTCAGTTTCCTCAAGGTAGGATAATCTTTTGCCACAATTTATTTTCTCTGATTTTTGTATGATCACGAGGGTATGATGTTACTGATTTTATAGCCTACAACATGTTCTATTTACATGTCTTACTATTATTATTAATACGATGAAAGTTATATGCTTCGGTTTGCATGTCCTACCGTATTTGATCATACGTATGTGCCAATTCTTCTCATTCCATGCCTAGATGACATCCCCACTTCACTCGACATGAAAAGATATGTCCTTTATGCTCTGTGAATTGTGTTGGACGTCTGTCCAGAATTAGTTGTCCATTTTCCTTGATGGTTGTGCATCATGTTGGTTGTAAACGTAACCGATTGCCTAAAATCGGAGTGATCCTTTATCATGCATCTTTAAAATATGAACAAAGTACCTATCTAAGTCTCTGATGTTGAAAAGTTGTAATCTTTAAGTCAGAGTCCAGCATGATAGAATGTTTGTATGTCTAAGTTTAGGTGTCTTAATTATGATTACATGAGACTATCATACTAGAATGCATGTTAGCAAATCAAGTATTGTATCTAAGTACATACCACACTAAGCAATGAATTAATGAACTTCAAATTTTTAAAACCCAATCTATGTCATACTATTGGAGTCTGACATCACTGTTCACTGTGGTGTCCGGGAATACATGGCGTAATTGTATAATGTGAGTAATAGAATAAGTGGATAGAATCACTAATCGGGTTTCGAATTTGTTGCAGAAAATGAATTAAATCAGCAATTTCAGAACCATTTGGGTTCTGTAAAAGTTGTTAAGAAGGTTAAGATAATGTCAGAAAGAGTCATTAATGAATTAATAAAGTATATATTATTAGTTAATTAATATAACTTAAGTTAATTGTTCTTGGCCAGGACTAGTCCTGTGCCAACGAACCCTAATCAGAAAATGATAACTAATTGTACAAAAATCTAAAAATTATGCCGTTTATCAGGTTGTAAATTAGACTCCCAGAGATATTTGTATTAAAAATTTCAGAGGCTGATTCGCTCTGTACAAGAAGTGGTGATCGTTTGAATTGGACTATTCTGTTTGGGACAGGACACTTTTTTTTGTTCTAAAATAAACCGTAATATTACTATTAATTATGGATTAAGACATTATTTAAAACACTAATTAAATGTGATAAGACCTCTGGGACCTTTGTAACAGTAACTATAAAAGTTTACTTTTGGGTCTTAGAGCTGAGAACATCTGTCCGTAATTAATTGTCCTCTGTGTCTCTTATCTTGAACAATCTTTTGTACAAGAGGCCTCATTGTTTGATCTGTATTTAATGCCTATGATAAGATCTATTATGGGCATGTCATTCAATCATTCGGTGTCGGGCATTGTCAGCTCTAGGGCTAGGTATGGTGAAGGTGGCAGAATGTGATCTTTGGCGAATCTTGTGGCGTGTCTCATTGATGAGTCATTTTGTGGGGTCTCAGTTGAGTTCCCAGACTCAATTGTTTCAAGATATTGAACACTCCTTTATGAGTCAATTCGAGTTTTGTCCGAACATGGTCTTGCACTCCTACGAAGAGTCAAATTTAGAATGTCATGTTTCAAGCCTCTTAATGAGATGGCTCAGATATATTTCAGTGTCACTCGGTTAAAATATTTGTTTCTCCGCTAAGAGTCAATTATGAGAACTCTTAGTTGGAATTATAGTATGCTCACGAGCCATAGCTAGACCCATGGTGGTCTCAGATTTATTGAGCCTTTGTAGTTCAGCCAATGATGACAATCACGTGTGCTTTAGATTGTATGACATTATGGAAGGCCTGCAATCTCCACCCATCCCTAGACGCATGGCCGGGTTCCTCTGTAGAACCTCTAGGATGTTCTGGTATTGATGTCCATAGGGGAAGTGGACAGAACTGAGAGCAGAAATTGTTATCTCCAACCCTTTAGATGTTTAGAGCAGATACTCTTGTGGCATCTCCTTACTCTCTGTAAGTTTGGAATCTTATATATTGATTTTATCCTTCCTTGACCTTTGAGAGTCTCGGATGATGATTGGTTTCCTGGTAAGTGAACTGCATAATTGCTGATCCTGAGTCTATTTGTACTTGTCTTCAATCTTTGAACCTTTTGGCATTTGAATTATTATTTCATTGTAGGTTTTCTTGTATCCTATTGGGTATTTCCTATGGAATACTCATGCATCCTCCGATGCAGGGATTAAGATGGAACAAAAGTGATCGGCTTTTACTTTTGGTGATGTTGGGCATTGAAGTCAGAAGACAAGTTACTTTTAATTTATTGTTTATATTAAGATTGTGGAACTTGCGGCCTGTGTGCCATTTTATTTTTAGTTGTGGAGACTTGTCGAATAATGTAATAATTAAATTAGACTTCTTTTTGTTATTCTATATCATGTGCGTGGATATAGTTTAAGTCTTATCGATCCAGTATGACCCAAGCATGTAATTGGGTATGTGATGATTCGAGTATTCGGTCCATCCCAGATTCCTACCCTTATAACCTTAATTGGATTATCGCTTCCGCGCATATTGGGGTTGTGGAATTTGGGGCTTGACATTCTCTCCCAAAGACATGCAACCTATAAACTCTCACAAATATATTCATTTCTAATCTTATCTCTCCAAGTTATCCTATTCATCCATCTTAACATTCTCATTTCGGTTATATTTAACTTATCTATATCCTATTCATCCACCTTAACATTCTTATTTTGGCTACATTTAACTTGTCTATATGACTTCTCTTTGGTGCCCAACACTCCGCTCCATAGAGTATTGCAGGCCTAATAATATTTTTTACCCATTTATTTTATTTAAGGTTCTACCTATAATTCTATATTTCTTAAAATTAAATTCCATGCACTTCGTCTACCCTCCAACAACACTTCTCATCATCTTCTCCCTATAAAAATCCCTCGCAAGGTCAATATCTTGTTTGAACAAAACATCAAGCACCACATTATATAACTTGAGAGATGCCTTCTGTCATGCCCCGGGAACCACCCGATCCGAACCGAATCTGGTCCAAGAGTCGAACCGGCATACGGGCGGTCTCACTAACAGAGTTACGCTAACAATTTTGAGCAAGAGTAAGTAAGAGGAACAAATGTAGAGTTTAACTCAAAACAACTCGATAAGTCATTATACCCACAACTACAAGCATGAGCATCAAACTGGACTCAAAATAAAGGGTCCACAAGTATTGGTCACAAGTCTCATCATACAATAATATAATAACTCAAAAGAAATAAACTAAACCAAGTCCAAGGCATCCATGCCTAATCGCGCTCTCTCTACGATCGCTCCTCAAATAAAGGATCTTGTTCATTTGCGTGTCGCACCACGCAGCCCCAAAATAAAACAAAGAAAGAGGGGTGAGTATAAAACTCAGTAATGGTTTTAACTACAATCGGCAATAATCAGAAATCATACGACATTATAACATAGCAGTAGATCCATAATCGACATGATTATCCTATTATCTAGCATGCATGTATAACACATAAACCTGCATAACCATATCTCATTCACATACTCCCATATTATGCATTCATAACACATAATCCTGCATAAAGATATCTCATTCTCATACTTCCATCTTGATCAGGCATTCATATCTCATAAATTCACCTTGCATGTCCAAAGTAGCCAACACATGGTACAATCATGCATTCATATCTCATAAATTCACCCTACATGTCCAATGTAACCAAAACATGGTACAATCATGTATAACATCGCAATAAGCATATATCATCACAATGGTGAATGCCTCCATCAAGGAGTAACACAATTTGCCACGAAGGCAACACACAATCAAGGCCACGAAGGCGTATCGTGGTTCAGTTCCTACACAGGAACAAGGGGGTGGTCAATCCCAACAAGCTGCTCGCCCTGGACAATCCTGGCCAAGGATGCCCGAATCTCACATAGAGAAACTAGAGTAGGTGTGTTCGCCCTGGGTAGTCTCCTGCAGTGGGGGAGAGCCTTCACATAGAAACTAGAACACGTGGTGGCTGGTGCACAAGAGCCTACCACTCGAGTGCTCAATGTCTGATTTTTAACCTCCCCCCCATATATCTCAATCAAACTCAATCCGGGGAGTGAACTTGTTTCAGGAGGAAACAAAATTGAAAATATGTCCTTTTGGACCAACCAAGTTTCGATTAATCCATCGATCGATTAATCAGGCATACAATCTAACACATTGCATACAATCGATTAATTCCGTTTAAACAACAATAAAACTTCATAAATGAAGTCCGATACATGATGCATGCTATCATGATACATCCGTGAGCAATCCTACGTGGATTCCAACACATGGAACGTGCTCCCAATCCATCCCTCATGCATCATAATCAAAGCATAATCAACTAAAATCTTATAATATATTCCCATGTGTGTATATACCCATGCATATTCTAATCACATGATTCATGCTTCAACATAAACTCATTGAGCAATAACGATTCCAAACCGAAATCAAAGCAATTTCTATCATCAAGCTTAAATCCATCCATGTAGAGTTGAAGGCTTACTCCTACACATTGTTTTCAAAACCGGACCGGACTGGCCGGTCTGACCGGTTCACCCCGGTTTGTTAAACCGGCCGGTTGAAATCCTTTTTTTTTTGAAAAAAACTTCTGCTGGAATTACATTAAAAAACCATAACATGATCACCTCAATTACTCATAAGCCATATGATCTACACACAAATTATTCATTTCATAAGCCCTTAAACCTATGTTTATGTTGGTGTTTGATTAGAATTAGTGGTACTTTAATGTAGTTTTTTGGTTTTTGAAGGAAAACAAGAGTAAGATGCAGAAATAAGATAAAAATGACTTTAACGTTTGAAGCTTCATAACTTTTTGCACATA
The DNA here is from genome assembly GCA_039654745.1 of Houttuynia cordata. NCBI lineage: Eukaryota > Viridiplantae > Streptophyta > Magnoliopsida > Piperales > Saururaceae > Houttuynia > Houttuynia cordata. The sequence goes on from CM077504.1 coordinate 22,839,620, forward strand.
TCTCTGATTGGATTGATTGAAAATTCATATTAAAGTTCAAGAAGTCAGCTTTTCAACGCCACCAACCAAGCATAATTCGAAGTACGGAGTAAAAAGTTATAGTCATTTGAAAATCAGGCTGTAGAGCAAAGCCGAGTAAACGATCGATCGTGAGCGGGTCAACTCTTTTATTTTCAAATATTCAAAAATCGAGACTCCATTAACAGATTTTCAAACTTTCATCTAAGGTATCAAATATCATTAAAAACCCATAAAACACTAATCTAGATCATTCTAAGATATAACCCTTAGAAATAGAGGCATGAGATTAACACATATTAAATTTACCATTAGAGACAGCATACAAAAACACATTTCAATAAAATCATTCAAAACGAGATTTTTACTACACAAGGCTGAAATTGAAGAACCTATTACCTTGACTTGATGAGAATGAACATTCAATCACCTCCAACACCTTCCAAAAATATGATTTTATGTTAATACACTACTAATCACGATTTAGCCTTGATTATGAAAAGAAAACTTTAGATCTAAAGCTTTGGAAATATAAAAACAAGATTTTGAAGATTAGGGCTTGGAGAAGAGATATAAAACAATAATTTTTATGCTTTCAAAATTGATTGAAACAATGGAGAAATAAAGATTAAGGAATGATTAAGAAAATTTTAAAGAAAATAAGCAAGGATTAGGTTAAATACCTTTAATCTTTTCCTTTTCAAGCAATGGGAAAAGAGGCTTCTAATCTCCCAGCTAAGCCTATTCCCAAATTGGGAAAGGGCATAATAATTTCCTTTTATAGAAAAAGTTGGGGTAACTCTAAGAAATATATGGGGTAAAAATAGGGTTTTGGGCTAAAATTAGAAAATTTGACAATTTTAATTCGAAATTAAGTCTAGAAAATTCTAAAATTTTTTATAATGACTTTTTTTAATATCTAGGGCATTTTGGTCACAAAAAAAACCTAATTTTGGACAACGGAGTCCGTAGGGGTCCCGTCAAACCCTAATTTTTGGAAAATTGGTGAAAAATCAGAAAAATCCCAAAAATGCAGGTTTGATCCAAAGTCACTTAAAACTCATGTTTGTGAAGTTGATTTTGTTTAAAACCTTTATAAACTCTTTTATTTTTAAAAAATAACCGAGTTAAATCGAAAAACACTTAAACAACAAGATAACCGAGAATTAAAATTAAAATAAACTGATTCAAAGGTGAGAGTCCTTACACCTTCTTTCCAAACCCATGAACCCAATCAAGAGACGGGACATCTTCCTCCCCCCCCCCACCCAAGGAATGCCATATCGAATATCGGTAAAATATCAGTTGACCAAAGAGACAAAATATCGGAGATATTGTGTAAAAAAATATCGGTGGTCGAAAATTAGTTTTTACCATATATTTTCACAATATAACTTAAAAATTATTGATACTAATTTAGACAAAGCATAAATTTTAAAATATGCATAAAAATGTATATATAATTCAAAATACGTGTTTTAAACCTGTATCCTGCCATTTGGCGTAGGATGGGAAACAAACGGGAAAATTATTTTTTTCTTTTTTAAATAAAAAATCCGATATATAAGCCCAAAATGGAGAAAATGATATTGCTCAGTATCATTTTATGGGGTGAGAGTTGAGAGTTGAGACCCGATATCGATATAAGATTCCATGCCCCCGCCACTTTTCTCCCTTCCTCGCATGGCAAAAACCTCGTATTACAACAATAAACACATCATCACCCGGAGGCGAACCAAACACATGGGCATTTCCTCAAGCATCTTGTGCACAATTCGAAATTTCCCAAAGGCACAGAGCTCCTAAGGTTAAGATGAACAATCTCCTCTTGGCTCGGAACTGAAAAACAACATGCAACGAAATTCAGCGCCAGCCCTCGAACTCTAAGGACAAACCCAAAACCTCGTCTAGAAGCTATTGAATTGCATACGATGAACATGAAATTCGATCAACGATGGAATTGCTGGAACCAATTCACTTCTGGGAAGAAGGCGTGAAGCTTTGAACAACGATGGAACGTGCAAACCGAACCGGGTTCAGTTTCAAAATTAAAATTTCCGGTTTGGGTTGTTGGTCGGTCTGCCGATATAAAGTCCCGCGCTACCGGACCGGCCTCTCTAAAACCCTCCCTTCCCCCAACGAATAGCTCCGCCGCCGCCGCCGGAGATGGCGACCAAGCGCCGGGAGAGTCGGGCGGGAAATGCGGCGAAGAAGAAGGGCCGTAGGGCCCGCAGTTTGGAGGAGCTGAGGACCCTAGGGAGCCAGCTCCTCTCTTCCCGGGCGCACATCAACAACCTCCCCGTCCTCCTTGCGGCTCTCTCCTCCGCCGTCTCCTCCTCCGACGATGGACGTGCCCTGGAATGTATTCTGTCGCTTCAGTCCTTTTTTACGCCTCTTGTCGCGGAGCTGCCTCCGTCCTTCTCCAAACCGGTGGTTGCCGGCGAAGCCTCTGCGGACGCCGAGACCGTTTACCGCACGTGGGTTCGGGCGCAGTTTGATGAGTTTGTCAAGGCGTTGATTGAGATTTCTGCGGCGTCTGAGTTGGATGAAGATGTAAAGGTCGGCAAATTATTGTTGTTGGTGATGAATTAGACTCCCTTCGTCCGTTATTTGTAGTAACATATGGTTTTCCAAAATGAACCAAATGTTATTATTCACCCGGACGGAGGGAGTACGAGCTTTTTTGCTTCTGTAGAATTTGTGGAGATTTCTGTTAATTCTAGGTCAGGAGCATATATTGAATTCTGTTTTTTGATATTTATGATCAGTAACAAATTTTTGTTTTTTATTCGACTTTGTTAAAGGTTTTTGTTCTTGAGAGTTTCTTAGAAAACTCTTTTGTTGGTTGAATTTCCATTTAATGTTGTGAGTTAAGAACTTGTCTTAAGCATCAGATTTTATTTTCCCAAATATGTGAAAGTGGGATTACAGTAGTATTTTAAATTATCTACCTTTTTTGTTGTTGATAATATCTATGTTGAATTTACATTGGTTTTCAACGGAACGAATCTGCTGAGTGAACTGAGCGATAAGTCAGTTCTGGTCGGCTTTTAGATTATATCTGTCAATAAAGTGATATTGTGTGTAAGATCATGGGTAAAGTATACTCTATTGGATATTGAGTCATTGACAATGAAAATACTAGATTATATACTCTATGGAGCGGAGTGCTGGGCACTAAAGTGGAGTCATATAGATAAGTTGAATGTAGCCGAAATGAGAATGTTAAGGTGGATGAGTGGGATAACTAGGAGAGGTAGGATTAGAAATGAATATATTCGTGAGAGCCTAGGAGTAGCTCCTTTAGGGGAGAAGCTGAGGGAATGTAGGTTGCGTTGGTATGGGCATACGCAAAGAAGACCTATAGATGCCCCTGTGAGAAGATTAGAAGGGATACATGTAAACGATGCTAAAAGAGGGAGAGGGAGACCTAAGAGAACTTAGATAGAGTTAATAAGAAAGGATTTGACTTTACTATCTCTTACAAAAGAGGTAGCCCAAAAACAGGCTGGAATGGAGGAGGAAGATCCATGTCGCCGACCCCAAATAGTTGGGAAAAGGCGCTACTTGATTATGATTATAGGGATGTAGTTCTACGTTTTCTTGTTGACTTTACAGTTTGAATGATCATACATTATAAGCTTGTTGTCCTTTAAGCTAGAAAACTTGGTTTTCGTTGTTAGTTTTGGCATTTAACGGATTGAAGCTGTAATCAGGATGTTGCTCTAGATGCTGTTATGGAGTTTGTGAAGCTTGGAAAAAGTGGGAGCTTCCAGTTTGCTATTTATCATAAATTGCTTCACAATATTGTAAGTTACATGTAGTTAATACTGTGAATGAGCCTCTCATCCTATTTGTTTTGGATAATTATGTTGGACAACAGTAATTCTTCTGTTGACAAATCTCTACTGATTTTAGGTCAACTCGACAGCCTCAACTGACTTCATTATGGGATTGTTGTCATCTAAGTTTTTCAAGTTTGTGGATGTATGGTAAGTTCGAATTTGGTTTTCTATTTGAAAAAATTGTTATTTCTTGGACAGTGACCTTTCTTTCCATTTTTGGGACGAGTCATAGTTATGCTCAGTTAGGATACTGTTCTCTGCAAATTACATCTTTCTCATTAAAGCTGCTTCGGAGCATGTTGAACGCTGTGGTTTATCATATGTCTTAAGTCATTGTATTGCAATTATACAGAGATATGACCGATAATTTTATTGTGGTATTTCTGTGGATGCATAACATGCTACTATTAGCAATTAATCTATAAACCGATGCAAGTTACATTCATTATTTTCGTTGCATATGGATATGATACATGGTGTCAGTTGAAACACCCTAAAATTTGGTTGGTTAATATTGTTAATACGTGTCCATAGGAATTCTTTTTGTCTGATATTGTCCTGTTTGATTCTTTTGCAGTTATTATACTTATGTAAGCCTGGAAAAAATTGCTAGACATGTTGAACTGGGTGAACTTTCAACTTTCTGCCGCAATGCTCATTAGAACTATGTTAATTATGATGATTTAGCTTTCCGATGCTTCGTTTAGGCAGTTTGGTCTTACTGATTGATTGATTATTTGTAGTTGGCAAAGATGTTACATCACATGGTGGCAGCGATCTTACATCTGATTCAAGGTTAGTTTGTATTCAAGTTTTTTTTTTTCCTCTATTTTTGATACATCCTCCCTCAATCTCAGGAAGCTGCATGTTTTGTTTGTATAGAATAATAATACTTCTCCCATGGTTTTTTGCAGCATTTCTTTTCAGATTAGTTGCTTTCTTTGTACCCATGTATCGATATAATCATGATGACCATCTCATTTAAAGTTTCAAACATGGGCCACAGTAATGTTTTGAAAAAAAAATTCTGTCTTTTCTTATGGATTCCATCCATGTCTTTCCTGTTCTTTCTGCATATATTTCTGAAAATCTATGATGATTAATCACATTCCTGATTTAATTAATGTCCAATTTTAAGCTCTACTTGAGTTATCTTAGCATTTCTAAGTTGCATTGTCCTTGTGAAGGTATTTACTGCCCATAATTACTTAAAACTCTGGTTTGAAGCTTATTTGGTGCTGCATAATGCGTTGTGGTGTTTTTTTCAATAAACTGGTTTTACTGTCTTTTGAAGCAGGGAAAATCCATTCATTCGAATGATTCACAAAATTTTAATGCGTATTCCTCCTTTGATAAGTGAAAGTGAAAACCCTCTTTATGAGATGTGGAGTACTTTAGGTAAGGTCCTATGTCTCCGGTTTCATTGATGTGACAGTTGTAGGACTCATCCAAAACTTTCTGGCTTACATCCAATTTTCAACATGTCTTTTTTGTAGTGTTGTATTTTATCAACATCTGGTGGCTCATTTTGTTAAGGTGTCTTATTCTTATTTTATGACATAAGTATCAACAAATGGGTTTTATCAATGGATCTTTTGTGGTCTCTATTTGGCTGTTGGATTTTCGCACCAATGAAAAAAAATTATCTTGGTGAATGGTCTAAGTTGTAGTAGATGTGTCATATAGATTGACTGTTCTTGGAACTTTTCAGCATTTCAGCTTTTTGGAGATTGATTTGTTGCCTTATAATTGTCTAATTTATGTCACTATATATGCTCATGTTAATAGAGTTCTCATGTTTGTTTTCTTTATGCTTCTTGTCAGGCAAAGAAGATGGTAGTGTTGAATCTGCCAAGGTCATTGAAGCTGTGTCAGAGAAATCAAATAATCTTACTGTTCATGTGAGCTTCTTTGACCTTATCTCTGTTACTCCCTCCATCCAAAATTACCTGTCTGTATAATTTTGGACGGTGGGAGTACTTTTTTGGGTAATTATATTCAATTTATGCATTTTCATTGTAATGCATGTTTGATCTTTGCCATATAATGAAATACTTTGAACTGTCATCAGTGTTGAGGGCTCTGTATATTGTTCACTGTTTCGTTGATGGTATAGTTGATAACATCTTTTACATGTAGTTATTCAGACTTTTTTGAGCATGATGAACTATCTCTGATTAAGGGTTAGATCTTTTCTTGTGCAGGATTCTTATACTGTATCTGTCAGGAAAAAGTTGAGGTTCAAGTTCACTAAAGCTTGGTTATCTTTTCTTAGATTACCACTTCCTCTTGATGTTTATAAGGAGGTAATTGTCAATGACAGCCATTCTTTTATGGACATGAAAACTTGTTGGTTATTCTTCTCGTTATTCGTTTCTGGAAGCTGCAAAGGTTGTTGTAAGCTTCAAGCTTGTCATATAGTCAGACGTGTGCAATGGCTGCACTTCTGGCTATGTTGGTCATATTGTGTCCTTATAGTCCCTTAATTTTAAAAGGGGGTTTGAAATTTTGTTTCCGTAGGATGTCATGGAGTTGCGTACTGCTGTATTTCTCTTAATTTTATGTTCTCTTATATTGTCATGTAGCCAGTAATGACGGCACGCCTGGCTATGGTGGTCAGATTGTGTCCTTGATGGTGCCATTAAGTTTAAAATTTGATGTTTGTATTCTTGTTTCCATAACTTGCTAAGGCTTTCATGAAGTTGCTTATTGGTATGATATAAGAGGTGCATTTATCTAATTTTTGTATTTTCTTGCAAATGTATTCTTGATTGTGTTTTGTGAACCTCTTACCTTTCTCTACCATTGTCAGGTTCTTGCTAATCTTCATCATACAGTTATGCCTCATATGAAAAATCCTGTCATATTAAGGTCAACTGCACTTTTCCTGGCTCCTTTCTTTTTTCGAATTTATGCTTGACTGAGTTATGGAGAATACTTTTTACACCACCTGATTTCATCACCCCCTCGATGGCCATTTATGTGGCTGATTAATCTGTCTCCCTTCATTGGTATAAATGGCACATGATGATCAGCCACTCAACAGGTTCTGGACAGAGTGCCGGATTTAAGTGGTGTAAGCATTAGTCCCTGAGTTTGAAACTTCACTGAACCTAATTCTTTCAAAACCAATTGCAGTGATTTTTTGACAAGATCATATGATATTGGAGGTGTCGTCAGCGTAATGGCCCTTAGCAGTCTCTATATTCTCATGACAGAGCATGGGCTTGAATATCCTAATTTTTATGAAAAGCTTTATGGCTTATTGGTACCTGCTGTTTTTATGGCGAGATATCGAGCAAAATTTTTTGAGGTAATAGCCATCCTATGACACTTTATTTTAAAAAAAATCATGGCTTTAGTAGAACTGGTAAAATTCTCAGAAATGAAACATAGAGAATCAGTTCAAGCCCCTTGCCACCGCAGAAGCTTAAACTATTGAAAAGGGACTTACATGCCTGACACGCTTGCTACTAGGGCAAGACGTGCACTGCTATGACACATGAGAATTTGGAATTTTTAAAGTGCATATCTTAATTGATGGATGCGTATCATTGTAAAACTCTTTACCTCCTTTAATAAGAAAATTGATAGAAATAATAGACTGTGGTTTTTGTATAAAGTATATAACTTAATCGACTCATTTGCTTGTTGAATTCACAGCTCTTAGATTCAAGTTTAAAGTCTCCCCTATTTCCTGCATATCTTGCTGCTGCCTTTGCCAAGAAATTGAGTAGACTGGCTCTTTCCGTCCCTCCTTCAGGATCACTGGTAATAATAGCGATAATTCATAATCTCCTGAGGAGGCACCCGTCCATTAATTGTTTAGTTCATCGGGTAGGGCCTTTCTCTCCCTCTGTGTGCGTGCTTGTTCGCCTGTGTTTATGTATTTAAATAATGCTGGAATACCTATTATTTTTTAATACTAAATTTTTTTTACTATTCTATTCGTGCAGGAACCTGTAGTTCCTTTAACAACTGGTGATAAATTAAGGGAGAGGATGAATGGGGAAGATGCTAGCTCGGATGATGGCAATAGAAAACTGGGCATTGACCCTTTTAAATCCGAGGAGAGTGATCCCATGAAGTCAGATGCAATGAGTAAGTCCTGTTCAATCATGGAATTTTGTACGTTCTTTTAATTGAACGTAATATTCTAAGGCACATTTCATTCTAGGAAGTTCTTTGTGGGAAGTAGACACGCTCCGCCATCATTACTGTCCTGCCATGTCCAGGTAATGTAGCTAATTTTGTTCCATATATAGGGCTGTTTCTCAACCCATTTGTTGGTCATTCATGGAACATTTGTCGAGGATCCATCTAAAACTCCATTTGGATGCACTTTTTCATGCTAAAATCTGTTCCTGCACGAATGGGTTCAATGATTTCTTGTTTGGCTACACAAATGCTCCATGAATGGCCTCAAGATGCATGTCTACGTTGAAAAAGGCTTTCATTCTTGGCAGGTGTCCTCTAAAATGTCCTCTGGCGGATTTGGAGAACTTTTACCCATATACTGACCATGAATGAGTTTGCAGATTTCAATGCTCAATCGATGCCTCAAATTTCCTTCACCTACAAATCATTTGTTGGCAAATATTCATTTTGTACAACGTTACATGGGTTGCCAAACAGCTGCTATATTGAATGACGCCTTTTTTTTCATTCTACTGTTAGGTTTGTGATGTCTCTCGAGACTGATTTGACCGTTCGAGCCAAAACGACAGAAATGGCTGTTAAGGATTTCAGTTCTGGTTCATATGCAACGATATTTAAAAATGAGGTGAGTTTTTTCTAATTGTAGCTTTGAATTAAAGATTTTTGTTCAATCTATAGTGTGGGGGGGAGAGAGAGAGAGGATGCATAAGTATCCAATTCAATTAAAGCTTGCCACAGGAGTAACTGTGTAAGGCATGTTGCAATGGGGCCTGATCATCGCGGTGAGCTCTATGCAAGCGTTTCTGAGTCTGAGCAGACATAGCATTACTCTTTTCCTTTTGGGCCTGAGCCAAGTTAAAGCATTTGCAGCATTCGACGAAATTTTATATGGTTCCAGAGACACTAATTCTTTCTTGGGACAATTTAGAAACACTTTCCCCCCTACCAGTGTTGGTAAACTATCTCCTCTGAATTGCAGATTGGCAGGCGGGTAAAACAAGTGCCACTTGCATTTTATAAAGCAATACCTACCAGTTTATTTTCAGAGTTTGATTTCCCTGGTTGGAGTTTTGAAATTCCTCAGAGCAATGAATAGAAAGACATCATAGCAAGTGGCGAGTTACGCAAGGAAAAATGGTGAGATAAATGGATATCGGAGAAATGGGACTACTTATTGCAGATATCTGGCGCCTAATCCCACAAAGCTGAGGCACCTGTAGGCTATGGGCGGGCTTACTTCTGTGATCTCTATTTAAATGATCCCACCTGTGGCCTATAGTTTGCAATATAAACGGCCCCGTATGATATGAGGTTTGTTTCCTATTATTGTCTTATCCAGGAAAGGCATATTTCCTGTCAATTTATCTTTAATGTTAACAGATACGTTTAAGCTTGATGGATGGGCCACACACAAATGAGCCCAAATTTTGGTGCCCCACTACCATGGGGGATGGTATCTTTTGCTAAATTCTTTATGCACGTGACATAAAATCGAGTATGCTTATGGTTAACCAGGGATACCCATGTCCTTAGGATCTATGAAGGGGCCAACCAGCCGCTTAGCACCTTATCCTGCTGCCAAATACCCTCTGGCAAGGCCCACCCATCGCAGGCACCGAGGTATATAGTCCTCGGTGGGCGGCTAATGGGGTGGGCCTTGAGCAAGCGTGTCTGGTAATTTTCGGACATAAGATGGAGTTAAGGGGCCGATTATAAGTAAAAATCTACATTGGATTTTCTAGAACCACTGTAGCATTCATGTTTTTTCCATATCCAGCGTGAAACGACCCGTGGAAGTTTTGCTTTTGTATGCATGACAGTCATCTCTCTCTCTCCATGCCGAATGTGGAAGGAATTTGATTTGGGCCCATAATAAACAATGTGATAGAGATGCTGCCCCATGTGGATAAGTATGCCTCGCATAATAAATTTCCTACTCTGATGTTAAATTAAAACGTTAGACGTCACCAACTAACTCCACTAAGATCTCACTAACTCAGCACTTTCGCCTTCTTTTCTTTTTCGTACAAAAGACTCGACCTTCTTGAGAAGAATTGGAATGTCTTAACTTGTCACTTTCTACCAGTTATTGTCAATTAGTCAAGATAATGAATCTCATTGGACAAGTATTTAACACAGAAAATCATGCTTATACACATTCCATAATTAAGCATTCAACACCCCCCCTCACAACTTTTATCTATTCTCTTTTTGTCAAGTCCCCTGCTCATAACTTGTTTTGCCCTTTAAGCAAAGAAGAAGAATGCGTCAATATTGGCAGCCTCAATAAGCTTGGAACCTGCCACCAACTGCACTCCATAGTTGAAGAAAGGTACCTACTAGCTACGGTCGATCCTCCAATCTGCACTTCCATTCATGATTTATGGAAATAATCAATAAGACAAAGAAAACACATGATAGCTGTGTTCTACACCAGTTGAAAGGGATTTGTTACCGAAGAACTCTCTTATGAAGTATACAATGCCTCTTTTTTGGAAGACAATGCTGGATGGAGGACTCTATTCTCATCTTACCAATGAGGCAACATCTCAGTGTCAATTGCATCATCTGGCCATTGTATAAACGCAAACTTCTATTTTTTAAACGTGCAGCATCTCCGCATCATATTGGAAAAGATGGATAGGGTGCCACGGCAAGAAACAACCCACGTTTTCTTTTCTCCCTAATTGCAACCACAAGGGCAGGTGAGTTTGACTACCTCGACACGTCGTTGTCGGATCGCAATCCAATGGCTAGCGGGGCTCATATTTTCAAAATATGCGATGCATATTAACTATTTCCATAAGTAACCTGGGTACAAACAACATATAAAGTTCCATCCTCCGCTATACATACTCTGACATATGCATATTTCCAGTTTTTGTTTGTGAGTGTGCGTTTTTGGTTTAAACAGATTTGGAAAAAAAATAGGGTCCTGGTTCACTGGCATCATCCATTATTACTCAAGCACAACTGTTTTAGCTGCAATTTATATTGTTTCAGATATAAATCCCGTTATGTCCCGTTTAGACTCCCTATGTCCCGTATTAAGAGTCCTATTATTTGCTTTTCAGAATTTGACGAAGAAAGTAGGACACTTAAATACCTGACAAAATCACCGAGGGAGTAATATCTTGGCGACGTATAATTACTCGTATTTTTTTTGGCAACATAATAAATCATATAAATACCTCATCGGCTAGCACGAATATACAGCTTTTCTCCATAAACAATTTTTTTTGGTAATCACATATTTAATTTTTAGTTGCTCATAAATTATTCATTAATCCAGTATATAAATCTTGTTTTTTTAACACCGAGAAAGTTAACATTGCCCACCCGCATTGGCGTGCCTGCATCACAGGATCGCCTGCCTCCTGAAAAACGCGCCACCGGAAGAACATCGACGGCCTGAGATGCCTTAGTGCACGCCAATGCGCATGAACCGAGGAGTATAAGAAGAGGACTTCTTTTGTACGCATTGGCTTGCTATTTGCTGATGCCAGTGAGCATTGTCCAAGTCCCATCCCATAAACGGCATCACTATTCACCATCATGTCATTGGTCCCTCTACTCCATTCATAATGGACAGCATTTATAATCTTACGTACATTCATTTATCCATGAATTGATGAACTGCACGCACTGTTCCTTCATTCCAAATTGGCATTTCATTGTCCCCATGAGGGGCAACTGATGCTACATAAAGACAATGAACAGAGAAAGTAGAGTCTCTGGCGGCTTGCCAATAAAAATCTAAACAGGGAGTCTTCACAAAAGATACTCTTGTCATCTGATGGCCTCTTGTCCAGGTTGGTTGCCTTGTCAGATTTTGGTTCAAACACTCCAATGAGAATGAGTTTGAAAGCTGGATGAAGGCACCAGAGCTGCTTCCCCCTCTTTTCCATGTGAACCAGGCCTTCCATTAAAACCTCTCTCTCTCATCTACTTACTGTGAACCCCCCTTGAGAGACTTTCCTCTGTTTCTCATCACCTGTACTCCTCTTTTGTGCTGGTGTATGTTGCTCTTTACTACTAAAGAGATATGTTGTTAGCCGTCATTCCCACGCTATGGAGGAGAAAAGATGTTATTTTGTTCTCCCCTGGTAGATATTGGTCTCGTCCTCTTTCTGCTTTTATGGGTACTTCATATCTCCTGCCCTGATGCTTTTCGTACCATGATATAAATCTCAAGTGTTGTTTATGTGTAGTACTTTTCCTGCAATCTTTTATTTGAAAAGAAACAGATAGAATTTGCTTATCTAGTTTAGCTGGTAGTGGTTTCATGTTCACCTTTTATTGGCAAACTGAGTTGTTTATGATTTTCTGATAGTGAGCTTTTTTCTGTATAAATTTTCAATCTTTTGGCTTTTACATGACTTTCCTGTGAGTTCTCCTCCAACTTATTTATAGAAGAGATGTGGGTTTTCTTAGTGAACTAGCAGTATGATGACGCTTGTAACTGCCACAATGAAACTTGCTTGGCCTATTGGGTTATTGGTGCTCTGTCTTGGAGATTTCACTAATGGGGTAACCACTAGAGCCCCTTCTAGACCGACTATTGTTAATATTGGAGCTATCTTCACTTTTGATTCAACGATTGGGAGAGCTGCAAAAGTTGCGATTGATGCAGCAGTTGATGATGTGAATGCAAGTCCTCATATTCTCAAAGGCACTCAGCTAAATATTACTAAACAGGACACCAATTGCAGCGGGTTCCTTGGCATTGTTAAAGGTCATTGCTCACTCTCTGCAGTTTATTGTCACAGTAATCCTATATGCTTTAATACCCATTACTTTATTTAATTACATTAGCAAAGCTTAATGCTTCCTATTTAGAAATAGTTAGTCTCATCTCAAATAGCTGATCTTTGTGGTATCCTGAACTGATGATAGCTTTCCAATTTATGGAGACTACTATGGTGGCAATAATTGGCCCACAATCTTCGGTAGATGCGCATGTTATCTCTCATATAGCAAATGAACTTCGAGTTCCTCTGTTATCGTTTGCAGCCACTGATCCCACCTTGTCATCACTTCAATACCCATTTTTTGTTAGGACAGTTCAAAGCGATTTATTTCAGATGACTGCAGTAGCTGAAATAGTTGATTACTACCACTGGAAGCAAGTGATTGCAATTTTTGTTGATGATGATTATGGGAGAAATGGGATGACTGCATTAGGAGAAAAACTGGCAGAGAGAAGGTGTAAAATCGCTTATAAAGCTGCAATTCCTCCAGGCCCTGGTGTCAAGAGGAATGAAATTCAAGATGTGTTAATTAGGGTGTCACAATTGGGGCCTCGAGTTATCGTCCTACATACAAATCCTGATTCAGGGTTCTTGGTTTTATCCGAAGCAAAGCGCCTTCACATGATGGATAGTGGTAATGTATGGATAGCCACAGATTGGTTGTCATCATTTTTAGATTCATCTGGCACACTCCCTGCCGAGCTGATGGACTCAATGCAAGGAATTCTTGTTTTACGCCAACATACGGCTGATTCTGCGAGCAAAAAAACTTTTATCTCGAGGTGGAATACACTAATACAGAGTGAAGGAGTGAAGTCTTTTGGGTTGAATGCTTATGGGCTGTATGCTTATGATACTGTGTGGACAATCGCTTATGCACTTGAAAGATACTTAAATGAAGGTGGAAGGATAACATTTTCAAATGATTCCAGGTTGCTTGATGTTGAAGGTGGAACCTTGCATCTTGAAGCTATGAGCATCTTTGATGGAGGGAACCACTTCTTGAGGAATATTAAGGAGACTAATTTCAATGGATTAACGGGCGAGGTTAGTTTTGATTCAGACGGGAATCTTGTACATCCATCATATGATATTATCAATGTGGTTGGTACAGGACATATGAATATTGGTTACTGGTCTAATTATTCAGGTTTATCAGTCATATCTCCTGAATCTCTAGACCTTAGTCCCCCCAATCATTCAAGCACTAATCAGCGTCTTCTTTCTGTCATTTGGCCTGGAAGAACAACAACTGCACCTCGTGGTTGGTATCCCAGTAGTGTCAAGAATTTGAGGATTGGATATCCAAGAAGATATAGTTTTAAACAATTTGTTTACCTAGAAGGTGTAGATACCGTGAAAGGCTTCTGTATAGATGTTTTCAAAGCTGCTATACAGTTGTTGCCCTATGAGCTACCTTTCGAGTTTGTTCCAATTGGAGATGGGAAAGAGAACCCTTCATACGCAAAGCTGACAAACTTAGTGGCTGAAAACGTGAGTTTTTTGCATTTCATTTTTATGGAAGCTTACTGTACTATGTAAATTCCTATAGTTATACGTAAATACTAGTTTTGACTATACTTGATCATGTGGACTTTGTAGGAATTAGATGGTGCTGTAGGTGACATTGCAATAGTACCAAACAGAACCAGGATTATGGACTTCACTCAACCATTTATTGAGTCTGGGCTTGTTATTGTGGTACCCATAAAGAAATTAAACTCAGACCAGTGGTCCTTCCTGCGGCCATTTACAATTGAGATGTGGGGTGTCACAGCGGTATCTTTCCTCATGGTTGGAGTAGTTGTTTGGATTCTGGAGCACAGGTTTAACGATGACTTCCGTGGATCACCGAGGAGGCAACTTGTCACTGTCCTGTGGTAAGAGCTAAACAAAAAACATGCACATATTAATTCAAAGTTCTCATAAGTGTAATGCGTTTTATATATTTAAGACATAAGCAATATGGCTGTTTCGGTACTGACATTATTTTTTTTAAATAGAATATGTATTTTCCAGGCAAGATTAGGAACAGGTAAATAATATTAATTATCCAAAAAAAACAGCTTAATAATATTGTAGAGATATTTTGATGTTAAAGTTAGAATATCACTGCTCTGTTCACTTGTTAATACCTTACAACCTTCATTTCATTGTTATAGAAAAGAGTGGAGGAGAGAATAAGAAAAACGGTTAACTAAGGTGCAGACATTATTGCCACACTTTTTTTTTTTGGATATTGCCAAAATTGATACTGGAAGTTTGCAATATGTATTGCCAGATCTTCATTTTGAGATACTGGAAGTAAGAAAACTGGGAAGTGTTAACAATGACTCTTGTAATGTATATCTTGTGGCACTAACTTCTCGCTTATTTTTACCTGCAATCTAAAAGTGCAGATGCTAAAATGAAAAATTATATTAATGTTTAGTAGGCTTGTATGATACTTCTTTAAAGGAATTAGGTAAAAGTGACTAACTTTTTTTTACCCTTTCCTCCACTTTGGACTCACCTGTTTCCTTTGTGTTGATGCTTTGCAGGTTCAGTTTCTCTACTGCCTTCTTTGCTCACAGTAAGTTAAGCGTGCTACTATTTTTAGACTTCTTCTATATGAAATAGGGTTGATTGCTTGATAAATAGTTCCTAACATGGGAGGGACAAGGGCCAACTGTCTGCAATTAACCAATAACAGCTTGAAGGAAATTATCAAAAAAAAAATAATAGCTTGAAGGAAGCATATAATAGAAATGTATTATAACTTCCATTTTGTTTTTTATATTAGAATTATAGCTTACAGAAATTTATGAAACCTTGTCCTTTCATGGGAGTTTTTATTCAGTATTCAGTTATAGTGTTAGGCCAATGCATTGTATATGAGAAACAAAGGAAGTCGTATCTGAATCAACAAATTTTACAGGGGAAAGCACAGTAAGCAGCCTTGGTCGCATGGTGCTACTCATATGGTTATTTGTTGTCTTGATAATTCAATCTAGCTACACAGCAAGCTTGACCTCAATTCTCACAGTTCAGCAACTCTCTTCTTCTATAAAAGGGATTGAAAGCTTGAAAACAAGTGACGATAAAATTGGGTTTCAAGTAGGCTCCTTTGCTGAAAACTATCTAATTGAGGAAATTGGCATTGCCAAGTCTAGATTAGTTGCTCTTGGATCACCAGAAAAATATGCTGATGCTCTCACCAAGGGGGCAGAACATGGAGGTGTTGCTGCAATAGTAGATGAGCTTCCATACATACAACTCTTTCTTTCAACCCAATGCAAATTCAAGATCGTCGGTCAAGAGTTCACCAAAAGTGGGTGGGGATTTGTAAGTATCGAATCTACGCAAGCTGATACTATTCAAATTACTTTGTCCTTTTACTCACCATAACTGAAATGTGTGGAAGTTCTTTAATTACTATTTTCTTACATAAGATCGATCTGTGAATACTATAAATTGGCCACCTTTAGGTCCAGGTTTCCCTGTTAATCTGGTTGCTTCCTTGGCATGTTTGCTTAGATTCTACCTTGCTTCTTATTTGTTTTATCTTTTCAGGCATTTCCTCGAGACTCACCATTAGCAGTGGAATTGTCAACTGCCATTTTGCAACTATCAGAAAATGGAGACCTCCAGAGAATTCATGAAATGTGGTTAAGAACGGATGCTTGTGATTCTTCACAGGATCAGGAAGTTGATGCTAATCGGCTCCATCTCACAAGCTTTTGGGGCCTCTTTCTGATTTGTGGGATTACCTGCTTTCTTGCTCTCTTCATCTACTTCATGCTTATAATCCGCCAATTCAACCGCCAGCACCAGGAAGAAGCTGAATCATCGAGCCATGGTGGTAGTACGTCGAATCGTATTCAGTCTTTTCTAAGTTTTGCTGATGAAAAACAGCAAGAGAAGGCCAGTTCAAGACGAAGAAACAGGGATGAATCCGTGAATGGAAACACTAAAACTGACACCTCTCCAACTTAGCTTCTGTAGGCTTTTAAGGCCATTGCTCCTTGCAGGCCAGCTGATCCGCCGGATTCATTCAAGTATATTCACAAGCCAATACTACAAAGAGGTGTAGCTATAGGAAACTATAGTAGTCCCCTACTAACTAGGAAAGGTCATGAAGTTTGTTTACACAGGTAGACACAAGACAAATTTCAAATGTAGAGCTAAAAGTTTGCTTTGATTGGTGATATTTTCAAAAGGCACCAGAATCCTTTTTTGCTCTAAATGTCAAAGGAGATTATCAAAGAAAAAAGTGGTCCAACAATCACTTCCCCAATACACGGAAATGACTAGTAATTTTTTTTAACAAATAAGCCACTTTTTACATTCATTTTCCTCTTAAAGTGGACTACATCACCTGAAAGAACCCTATGATTGTATAGTCTAAATTCAGAGACTGATGAAGAGCAAAGCATGCAAAGTCATGATTCAAATCCTTTCATAAATTATTGCTGGGGATAGTGGCAATTTCCATAACCTGAAATCAAAAGAAATGCCAGATAATAATCTTCAACACACAACATCATTATTAATTCCAAAAAACAATTATTCTGAAAAAGTAGATATTAGAAGAAACACTTACTGGGGTCACTGAATGTGACCAATCCAGTGCCCTTGAAGTCACAGTTCCAGTAGTTCCTCCCATGCATTTGGTAGTAAGAATTCATGGCAAATGATGCATGGGCATACAGCTTGTTGGGCTCAAAGCAGCCTCCCTTCTGGCCCAACTCCTCGCAGTCCACCCCGCCAGGACCACAGCAGAAGTCCAACACCTTTTGTAGCACCTTCTCGTCTGCATGGGGCTTGGCCACGCACCACCCCCTCGGCCCATTACCACTTCCTCCGCCGCCCATCATTTCTCCGAACCCTCCCGAGCCGGAGCCGGTGCCGGTGCTACAAAACTTGCAGCTAAGATCGACTGCGTAAACCTTCGACCCGTCACCGTAGAAAATGCCGAAGTTCCTCTCAGTGGCTCCCCCTTCCTTCTCATTTTCATTGAACAATGCAAAGACAAACACCTCAACCTTGCCACTAGGATCCATTGGTGTGCCAATGCCCGCGTCACCGCGTACTATCAATCGTGTGTTGTAAATCTTTGCATTCTCCGGTGTGGCGGCGATGTCACCCGGATCACCCTTCGACGGCCATCCTGACTCTGATATGGTAATTGGCACTGTCTGGTTACCGCCGACACCGCGGATTGCCGACCGGACCGCGTCGATCTGTGCATCTAGCATGTTGGTGTACACATACCCCTTGGGGTCCTGGACCCCGTTGGCATTGCCCATCAGTGCATACTCCAATTCGATCCTAGTTCAAGAAAATTAAATCAGAATAATAATGTCTACGTATAAACATTTCATATCTCTCTAATGACATCAAATTAGAGTTATATAGTTATTCAAATTGATCTTACTTCATTAGTTAGAATAGTTATCATAATTAATCACCTTGTGGGGTTGTCCCGGTAGGCGAAGTAAGGATAAGCGTTCACCATGAACGGCGCGCCAGTGTCGGCGAGGAAGACAACGAGCTCCCGCATTGCTCCGGCCAGCTCGGGGAGGAATGTCGCGGACGACGGGGGGAAGGACGAGGCCAGGATGGCCATGCTGTGGGGGGTGGACACCTTGATCTTACCCTCAAGCCCTCGTGCCGCTAACTCGGTATAAACGTTGCGCATGGCATGAACCAGCTCCTCCGGATTGCCGCCAGCGGAGGTGAGGTACTCGTTACCTACAGCGATGCCAATGACGGAGGTAGCGGGGAGGAAGGGAGCGAGGCGGGAGGTGAACCAGAGGTCAGCGGCGGAGGGGGAGGCGGCGATGTCGGGAACGAGGCGGTTCTCAATGGAGACAACAAGGGAGATTCCGGTGCCTGAAAAGGCGTCGAGGATGGCGGGGTCGGTGTCGTAGATCTTGACGGCGTCGATGAGGGTGGACTGCAGCATCTGCGCCACCTTCTTGGGCGGCGGCAGGTTGTTTCCAAGAGTACCGTAGTTTATCCCAACGCCCCCCACTACGATGGCCGAGGACACTAGGAGGAGGAGAGACGTCATAGCTGCCGGAGGTGGCAGCGCCGCCGTGTTGTTGGCCGGCATCCTACTTTGGCCTTGAGTAGAGTGTAAGCAGAGTGAGCTGGGTCTGGGTCTGTAGGGAGAGTCTATATAAGGACGTAGTTGTACAGATACCCTTGTATTTTAAATAAATTACGTTTTTGCTACCGAAGGAATTTGTGAGCTGAATGGATTAAATCTTTGAAAGCACCGTGAAAGGTCAAGATAGTAGATATGGTTATAGGAAAGGGCATTTAAGTGACTGTGTATCTTGGAAGGCTGGGGATTCAATCCCTCGTCACGGAGAAAGAGAAACGATGACCGTGACCGGTCGTCTAGTTCGTATTGTAATTTGAAATGACGGTGTTGGCCCTTACTCAAATGACAATAATAACTCTGTTTATCTTTTGTTTATCAAAATGCAACGGCGGAGATTTTTGGTAATTTGTTGATTCCAAGGGAATGTTGAATCCATGATGCCTAATCCGTGAGAAAAAATTTCAGTGTGTGTCGCTCAAAAAAGTTCTCCTAATGCCATGATAATCATTGTGGTAATTTAGAAATTATTTTCTTCTTTTTTATACATAATGTGGAAATACTTTTATGAGAAGGGACATTGTGGTAATAGCGTGACATATTCTGTTGTCCTGGGCCCTGCCGTTGAGTGTCTTGTCTGAAAGGTACTGGGGGCTAACGGCCCACATGTGTACACATGTGTAGTGAGTCCTTAAAAAATGTTCTGCTAGCCAGTTATTTACAAAGTGGGCCGATTTTACTGGACCACAACTGCTGGGCCGCATATTTGAAACGTGATCAGACAGGCGGCCCCGAAATAGACACGTAAAGAGTACCCAATTCATTGGGGATCTGAGCTACAAGCTGTTTTATAAAGATGATGAAGTCCATGAACATGTCGTTTCTCTCATCCCTTCTTACAAGAGGGATGGCAATACAGAAGGAAAAAAAGGAGAGGGAATTAGAGATCAGGCTCAGTGCAGATATCAAAAAAATAACAAAGGATACAATGTTGAATTTCATGATATTGTATTGATTGTCTCGTAATGTAGAATTATGACACTTCACTTCCCAAACGATAATATTGTTAGAAGTGGGCATTAGAACCCACTTTGTTTTGAATGAGTGGATTGGTTGAAGGAATGAATAGTCCGACATCTACACAAAGAAAGTGTTGAAGATGATATATAAGGTCCAAGTTTGCCTTTGAAGTTAGGCCCTCGGGCACCCCATTTTGTGGGGGAAGGAGATGTTGGACTCATGCACCTAGGTAAGCCAACCCACACACGTGCGCGCGCCGCCGTTCGGCTAGCCAAGTTGGGTTGGGTCCTTTCCTAAAGCGCAATATTAGAAGGAAGCCGTAAATAGTAAAACTGATCTATTATGCAAAATCACATATGGGAGTTGGTAGATCTACCACCAGGGAGTAAACCTCTCGGATAGAAGTAGATATTCAAGAGGAAGATGAAGATTAATGGATCAATTGACAAATATAAAGCGAGACTTATTATCAAAGGATACAAGTAAAATGAAGGTCAAGATTATTTTTGATACATATTCAGCAGTCACAAAAATAACTTCTCATTAGGATGTTAATCGCTATGGGCTGCTTTGTATAATCTTGAAATACATCAAATGGATGTGAAAACAACATTCTTGAATGGTTAATTTGAATGAGGAAATATATATGCAACAACCTAAAGGGTTTGTTGTACCTGATCAAGAAAACAAAGTGTGCATACTTGTTAAATCTCTCTATGGCTTAAACAAGGACCAAAGCAATGACATGAAAAATTTGATAAAATGATGATGTCAAATCATCAACACTTTACTTACAATTTTCGTTGTTTTGTTTGCAAAGGTACGCAAGATAACAGTAACAGTAAGAGATTTTAATAACAATTATGGGTGTTGCTGATGTTATACTAGGGATGAAAATAACTAGAACATCTGATGAATATATATTATCTCAATGTTATTACATTACAAAAATCCTAGACAAATTTAATAAGAATGATGATCGTCCAGCGAGAATATCTGTGGATGTGACATTGCATTTAAGCAAAAACACGGGTGAGAGCATATCACAACTTCAATATTCTTAAATTATTGGAAGTCTCAATTATCTCATGAATTGTGCGAGACTAGACATTGCATACTCAGTAAGTAAACTGTGTAGATATAATTGCAACCTAGGGGAAGACCATTGGAAGGCTCTAGTAAGGGTTCTTAGATATCTAAGATATACCTTGAACTATGGACTGCACTATATAAGGTATCCAGCAGTACTAGAGGGATACTGTGATGCAAACTGGATATCTAATACAAGACTCCAAATCCACAAGTGGATATGTCTTTACTCTTTGAGGTGCAGCAGTGTCTTAAAAATCTTCTAAACAAATGTGCATTGCAAGATCCACCATGGAATCAGAATTCAATGCACTTGATAGAGCAGGCGAAGAGGCTGAGTGGCTTCGTCATTTTTTAGAGGATATTCAATATAGAGGAAACCTGTGCCACCTATATATATCTATTGTGATAGTCAATCTGCTAAAGGTAGAGCACAAAGTAACTTGTATAATGGCAAGTATCGACATATACCGTCGGAGGCATAATACCATAAAATAATTGCTCTCTAATAGAATAATTTTCATTGAGTAGGTTAGGTCAAAAGAAAATATTGCGGATTTGCTTACTAAGGGTTTGACTAAAGAACAAGTGAGCAATTCATCGAGGGGAATGGGCTTGAAACCTATATATTAAGAATCACCGTAATGGTAACCCAACCTAGTTGACTAAAAATTCCAAGATCTAGGTTCAAAGGACAACCAAATTGTGGGGGGATTCAAGGGGAATCAGTATAGCGATAGAATCTTGTTCCCATTCCTATAATGAGATAGTGATGCGTGCAGAATGAATTAGGATAAGCTTTGCTTTTAATGGTTCTCATAGTTTGAATTAGTTCGAGTGAGGTATTGCAGGATACTCTTAATGAGTATTACCTATATGAGTGTGAAGGAGCCACTTCTATGAGGATTTTAAG